>CM060810.1:4940000-5435000 GCA_030704555.1 Heliconius charithonia
CTTGTTCTTTTTAGGGTTCCGTAGCTCAAAAGGTAAAAACGGAACCCTTATAGGATTACTTTGTTGTCCGTCTATCCGTCGGTCAGGGCCATTTGTCTCGAGATTGCACGGTGGTATTGAGCTGAAACTAATATAAAATACTCAAGTCTATACTCCCTTAAAGCACAGATAAAATCAAGCTTTAGGAGCTTCAAAGTCAACGCAATCAAAAGATATAAACAATTATGTACCAATTTTGCATAATTTTGTTTGAAATTCATCACGTAATCAAAATCTATAGGGTGGACCTAATCTGGAATCTATCATGGACTTTAATCCGTAGTTGTAGTTATAAAATTTGGGGCGAAGAGAGAACTTATGATACAAATAAAGAAAAAACCCAAAAAGTGTTTTTTTTTAATAAGAAAAACACTAACTACAACTAAGTCATATTTGTACTTCTTTTCACACAAAATGAGAGCATATGCCCGTAAATTTAAGTTTGGCAACTTTTATAAGTTCTACTTTGTACTTTCCATTGGCCTACTATCCTGAAATTGGTACGGAAGACTCAGTGGAAGAGTCCGACTCGCACTTAGCCGGTTTTTTTTATTTATGTAATTTACGTAATGGAAAATCTAGTCTTTTTTATTTATATTATGGGTACCTCAAAATATAATATTAGATTTTGTCCATCGTAGATACCTTAATTTGTAATTATTTAAAACGAAAAGAGCAATTGTTGAGTTTCTTGCCGGCTCTTCTCAACAGAACTACCTTCGACGATTCGAAAGTGCTTGTAAAAGTCTATTTGAATAAAGAATATTTTGAATTTGAATTTGAAACCGTTTATGAATTTAACAATATGTGGAAATATAACTCTCACTCAAATTTATTTCAATGCATATTTTTTTTTTATGTAACACTGTTCCGGTCCAATAAAAAATGTTTTATAAAGCTTCCATCAAATGCGTGTCGAAACTGTGGTCAAGTACGTGTCGTGGTATATTGAATCGAGTGTTAAGAAAGATTTTTTAATTATGTTATAACTAGATTGCGTATGTAATGTATAATTGTATGTACTTACTTTAAGAATTTAAGAATTAAGTTATTATTATATTCAAAGACATATAAAATAGTTAAATTTTTCAATGTTCGTACCTCGAAAGGAAAATACGGACACTTATAGGAACACTTTATTGTCCGTTTGTTCGTACGTCTGTCAAGGCTCTTTTTTTAAGAAACGCGTGGAGTTATCAAGCTGAATTTTATATCAAAAACTCAGGTCTACTATCTCTTTCTTTTAATAGCCGCAAATTTTCGAAACTCACAAGGGAATCAAAATTTACACGGTACTTTTCGGGAACTCAGAGTCTCGAAATTTGGTAAATATTTTGGAAAATTTATATATAATTACAGTTCACTTCATACAAAATGATGCCCATAAAGTTAAATTTAGAAGAATGATTATGCCCATAAAGTTAAATTTATCATCTTTTATAAATTGCACTTTCCGTTGGCCTACAATCAAGCAATTGGTACGGAACCATTGGTGGATGGATCCAACGAGTCCAACGAGTGGATTTTTTAAAATTATTTTTAAATTATCCATATATACTGGACCCGTGTACCATCTGGACATGAACCTAAGAAATATTGTAATTGAAATACTGATGAAGTGATTTATTGTAAAAATATACTGTCGTTGCCGTATCATAAGGAAAAACATTAATCACAATGCGGATTGCTTTTAAATTATATCTACTAGCCATATGTCTTTTTGTTTATGTTTCACATTTTGGAAGTAAACAAATTTATAGTAAAGTAACATATATTTTAATATATTTTTTCTTTCTTTTTATCTTCCTGCTGTATCTAGCACATAGCAGGGCAGGCGGAGAGCATCTCGAAACCTTGTGCTAAGACATTCCGTTCAGTTCCGTTAAGGAAAATGGATTTTTCCACCGTATTCTGGCGGTATTGCGTGTTGGTACACAATGGCGGTACACAACGCCGCGCTTTCCCCTATTACCAGAGCGCAAGGCAATGAAAATATTAAAATATTTCATTTCCTCAAGGAAATCCATTCAATGGAGATCAAATATATAAATAATATAACCTGTCGCATTAACAGTCGAACGTTTGTATTCCTCCTGGCTTCAATATATCTTTTAATAAATATTTAATTATAAATATTAGTGTGACTGTAAAACCGACTGGTTGTGGGTTCGATTCCCACTCAAGGAGATGAAATATTTACTTAAAATAATATTTCCATTTCTTCTCTCTGGTGTCGTGGCAAAGTGCAGCGTTGAATTCTGCCACTCAACACGCAATGCCTCTAGAATTCGGCAGAAAGTGGGGAATAGATCTCAATACTAGGTTCTCTCTGCCTGCATTGCTGTTTGCGGGATAAAGCGTGAAGTATTTTTTTATAAAAATTTAAGCGTATGATCACTATGTCCCTGTGTGTATAATAAACATGCAAAAAAAATAACACTGAAGCAATTGAAAACAATTCTAATAATTTAATGACTAAGAAATAAATAGACCGAAAAATCAAAGAGTCTGTACACGCATGTATTTTATTTCCAACCAAGAACAATGCGATAGCTTCTTTCTATATGCAAAATACACCTTATTATTAGATCGTTAAGAGCTATTTTTAAGGATACCATAGAAATGGATTAATCTTGATGTTATCGAGGGTCGAAAATTGTAATTCCATAGTTTGTAAAGTGCATAGCAGTAATACTTATATGAAAATTTGCAATAGTAAAAGGTAAAACTAAACCCGAACTACGTTTAAATGAAGGCTTTAAACTTCTATGGGCGAATAAATTCAATTTGATTGTGATACAGATTCAGATTTGAATTAATCACTTTACAGAGCGTGAAGACGCTACGGTTGTTAAATTTTAAATGGACATTAATGATTAAGTTGGTGAAATAATATTTATTAATTTTACAACAATTTAGCATTTTGTAGTGAGGCCGTCGTTGCGCAGTGGCACAAAAGTGTGACTGTAGACGCGATGGTTATGGTTTCATCCACATTCGGGAAGTTAATTATTTTCATTTGTTTGGTCTACGTTTTCTAAAGCGTGGTATTAAGTTCCGCCACTCAACACGCAATCCATAAAAAAATTGGTGGAAAGTAGATAACGGAGTATTTTAACACTAGGTTCCCTCTGCCTATCCTGCTGCTTGCAGCATACAGCGTGAAGCTGTAAATATGATCTTTAACGTAACGCGTAACGATGCCAGTCTGTCTGGCTTCCCTTTCTGTCACGCATACGGCAGCGGCAGCCGGTTCCTCCTCTCTTACTCTAACCCACAGCACTAGCCGTATTTCGGACAAACGCTTCACTCTTCTCTCTTCGCAAGTATCAGTGTTTAGTGTGCGATAGATACATTCATACTGTTGATATGATAAATGCCAATAGTTATTTTTGTAGGGTTAATATGATACTAATAATGTACATAAACATAATTCTAATGTATGTACATATTCAAGAATTGTGGCTATATATATACGATTTTTTTAATAAATAAACTTTCCTTACATTATCTTATAATTTAGATAGAGTTTAAATTTAGAACATTATTTTTTTTAAATAATAATCTAAGCTCTACTCAAGTTAAACAATTTAAATATTTTATAGTTCAACTTATATTGGTTTAAGTTATCACTTTTGTAGGGCGTCTCGAGATGGATGCGTGATTTTTTTATTGTAAGTCTTTACACGAGACAAGAAGGGAACGAAGAGTATAAGTTTGTCCGAGCTGGATTTGAATGAATCTCCTTTTATCGCTACTTATTCCCGACTGCTAAGGAAGAGTTGTTTAAACATGTTTTAACTATAGAAATTCCTTTATCTAACATCTTAATTTATTTTAAAATGTTAATATACGAATATGTTTGTAAATTATTGTGTTTTCCAATTATAATAAATATATAAAAAAGCATTGCTCACTTTTGGTATTTTATAACATAGTAATATGCCTATACAGCGCGTAGTCAAATACTATTACATTTGATACATTATTTAATGTTCGCATAGATTTTGACATGTCCGTATCGCGACAAGAACATAACATTTATTAAAAAATAACATTTCATTTATCATTTTTAATATTGTTATATAGAAGTAATTTATTACAACTAATAACAATTTTGAGGCCGGTCGTGGCGCAGTGGCACGAAGTGTGACTGTAAAACCGACTGGTTATGGGTTCGATCCCCACTCGAGGAGATGAAATATTTACTTAAATTTATATTTCCATTTCTTCGCTCTGGTGTCGAGGCTAAGCGCGGCAATGAGTTCTGCCACTTAACACGCAATGCTTCCAAAATTCGGCAGAAAGTGGGGAACGGAGTGTCTTAACACTAGATTCCCTCTGCCTACCCTGCTGTGTGCGGGATACACCGTGAAGCTGATTTATTTTTATTTATTTTAATAACAATTTTTTTTGTAGTAGGAAAATATTTACTTTATTTACAAAATCTCTTTCAAAAATCTAGTTTCTTTTCGACGTAGGAAGGAAAATGATAGTAGTAGTATAGGTAAAAAGAAAATTGTATTATAAAAAAGTTTTTTATTTGAAAAGTTTTTTAAAAAAATATAATTTTATTTTTATACTTTTAGGAAATAACATTTACATTACATTCTCGTTTACAGTTAATGCTTGTCGGTTTCTAGAAATATGTTATTATCACACCTTTCATTTATTTCTAGTAATTCTTTTCCTTCAAGTATCCTTGGATTGATTCCAATCAATGATTAATTTTTTATTCTGCATTTTTCATATAACGCGTTATAGGCAGATAAAGCCTAGCGCTACATAATTCGAGGTAATCTTGGCGCAGTATGACTGGTATCACGATGGTTGGGGGCTCGATACTAATGGGAATAAATTGTTTACATTTTAATGATTTGGCAAGATAAGACGTTGGCGGTGTTGAGTTCCGCCACTCAAGTTACAACTTACAATGTATTCGTGTGGATAGCGGAGAATAGAGAGTTTTGATACTCTGTTCTCTCTACTGTATGAGAGATAAAGCTTGACGCTAAATATGACTTTATGAAAGTTGCGTATTGGTGGCGAATCCTTTGCTTGGTTAGACGAAATAACTAAAAAACGTATTTCAAAAATAAATATATTTAATTTCAAACAATATCCACCACAATTTCAGAATTGTTCAATTAATTAAATATTTTAAGCTTATTAAAATTCTAATATAAGTTATATAAAACACGCAAACGCTCGATCTCAATGGACAGAACGCGAACGTGTAAAAGCGAAAGTTTATAGATCATACTATAATAACTCCGCGTGAATGAAATGAAAAGTCTTATAATAAATGTTAATTAGTAGAAGGGCGTTAATTATTGAAGGAAATTATAAACAGATTTTGTTTTATAATTGTTTAAAATTTTAAATATAAAAGAATTAATTAGAGGCCCAAGTGATGTAGGGGTACAAGAGTGCGTGCGTAAACGCGACGGCTGTGGGTTCGAATCCCACTCGGAATAGTGAAATATTTAATATTTTCATGTTCCTCGTTCTGGTAACGAGGCATAGTAGAGCGATATTGACATCCACCGCTAATTACGCAATGCATCGAGAATTGGATGGAAATTGGGATAAGTGTATCACCATTACGTTCCCAGGTTCCATCTGCCTACCCTGCTCTGTACAAGATTTAGTGTGAAAAATAAATAAATTAATTGATAGGTCGTCAAGGAAGCGTCTGACAGTAAACGTGATGGTTTTAGGTTTAATCAATCATTTTCATTTTTCCAATCTGGTTGACAAAACACGGTGTAGAGTTCCGACACTCAACTAGCAATCCTCCAAACATTAGAATTAACTACACTACACTAGGCTATATACTACTAATCCCATTCGCTGTATCCCCATATAGCAGGGTAGGCACAGGGAACCTAGTGTCAAGATACTCCGCTCTCATTTTCCGCTGAATTGTGGAGGCGTTGCGTGTTGACTGACGGAACTCAACGCCACGCTTAGCTTCGACACAAGAAATTAAAATATTAAGTATTTCAATTCCTTTAGTGAGAATCGAACTCAAAACCTGTCGTATTTACAGTCACACGCTTGTTCCTCTGCGCCACGACTCATTGACCTCAGATATGATCCATTTTATGCATACTCGTGGGTTGAATTTATCGTTTGCTATTCCTAAGCATATGTATCTCAAGTAAGCAGTTAGCTAACCGGATCTTATACTATTGGTATACAAGTACTTCCATATAATTATAAGTGAGGCCAGTTGTGGCACAAAGTGTGGCTGTAAAACCGACTGTTTGTGGGTTCGATCCCCACTCGAGGAGATGAAATTTATTTACTTAAATTTATATTTCGCTCGGGTGTCCAGGTAAAACGCGGCGTTGAGTTCTGCCACTCAACACGCAATGCCTCTAGAATGCGGCAGAAAGTAGGGAACGGAGTGTCTTAACACTAGATTTCCTCCGCCTACCCTGCTGCTGTGTGGGATAAAGCGTGAAGCTGATAAAAAAAATAATTATAAAAGTTGTAAATCTAATCAAAATGTACTCCTGTGTTCACATTAAAATTAAACGTTTAATTAGTGAATATTAACTGTGACTGTAAAATCGACTGGTAGTGGGTTCGATCCCCACTTGAGGAATTGAAATGTTCATTTTTATATTTATTGATGGAATAATTTATGTTTTAACTTCCAGAAATTGAAGTATTTATTTAAATTGAAATATATATATTTTTACTTCTTCGCTCTAGTGTAGAGGCAACACGTGGCGTTAAGTTCCACCACTCAACTCAAATATACCTTGAAAAAATCGGCGGAAAGTGAGGAATGGAGTGTCTTAACACTAAGGTTACCTTGCCTACCATGCTATGTGAAGCTGATGAAAAGAAATAAGAATTTATTCATTCAACATACTATATGAAAAATGACTATTGCATCAATTAACATCTATTACAATTAATTATTAATATAATATCCGTTAATTTGAATTTTGTTTTAATGAGAGCAAATCCTCGTTCCATATTCCAGCTTATTCATATCCCAATCTATAGTATTATTAATAATGACAGATTGTTGTTAATATTAATAAATATAGCATTGTGATTTATTGATTTAGTGCCTTAATGAATTTGCTGTTTACTGCCACCTACTACTTTATAGCTACAACGTTGACCGTAATCTGTGGTTTAAAAAAATAAAAGATAATTAAAATTATTTTCTATTAATATAACACCCTATAAACATAAAATTTTGTGTATAATTTGTAAAGTTTTATATCTTTCATTTATGTAACTTATAGAATACGTAATCCATTAGGTATTATAAACGTTTTTTTAACTTCACGCTGTATCCTAACAAAGCAGGGTAGGCAGAGGGAACCTGGGAACACACACACCTAAGACACTCAATGCCGTGCCTTGGCTCGTTCCTAGAGCGAGGAAAAGAAAATATTAAGTACTAGCGGCTACCATATTGCTACGTTCGTTTGAAATATACTTACTAAACTTAACTTAGCTTCACGTTTTATCTCTAGGGGTAATCAGAGAGAACGGAGCGCCAAACTCTACGGTCTCTATATCCGTAAAACTGACCCCGCATATCCTACGACGATCGTATCTCCACAGCATTCATCTTTTTTTCTATCTTATTCCGTAATACCCACGTTTCGCTGCCGTATATATAACAGGGTCGTTCCAAAACTGATCTTGCATTCCGTCCTTTCTTCATTTTTCTTTGAAATATTTTAAAGAAAGATGAGGAAAGGAAAGGAATGATCATTTAAGTCGATTTAAGAAAAAACCGATCAACCGCGAATCGGACTCGTCTACAGAGGGGTCTTTACCAATTTTATGATTGTGATTAATAAATAACTATCTAATGTTAATTTCAGATTGGTACTTGAAGACCATCTTTGGTCTTGATAGACGAACAGACGGACAAAACCGTTTATCCGTTTTTTTCCTTTTGAAGTATAACCGGTCCATTTTTTTTCCTTTTGAAGTATAACACCCTGAAAATGGATTAATTATTTTTGTTTGGTAATGGTATTAAGAAAATCGTAATCTTAGTGTTTTGGGAATTGATTTGATTTTCGTATTTGATTTTCTCAACTAGAAGCCATGTTTTGCCTTGTTACTACTGTGGTATTGGTGACCTCCCCAATACCATTTTTTACATATCTTCCAAGTACAGACACCCTCTACAATTTTATTTAAAGGATAGATATAGATTTATTTATTCTTCTACATATTTAAGTTAAATCCAAATAGACTAAATAAATAATCACTAATCAAATATTTTAGATTTATTAAACAACAATTTTAATTGTCAATAGGTACCAAAATGTAGTAATCTCTTTATAGTTATTGAAAAGTGGAAATCGTTACAAGAATTTTATCTGGACAGGTCGCTAGTCGTCACATTAAGTCTGTCAGTGTTTAGACCAGCCTACGTAATTTTAAAATTAGAATACAAATGCAATAAACAGATCGTATACCTGTTCTATAATTACATATTTACAAATGACTCGCGATTAGTCCCTGCTTTTCCTGGTACTATGTATTTAAAAATATATAAAAAGCATTTTTTTTGATGTTTTATGAAAATTTAAATGATGTAATAATATAATAATAATAAAAAATATCTTTATGTGATAAGACACTTCTGTTCCTCACTTTCCGGCGAATTTTAAGAGCACTGCGTGTGTAGATCGAGAAAACGTTATAACTATTTAATTTCCTTAGAATCAAATCCACAACCTATCCTATCCCTTTAATTAACACAATTATTTTTCATGTAATAAGGTATAAATCAATTAACGCAGTCTGTACATAGTAAAAAGCAAGACTCATTGTCACGTTCCAACTGATTTTTGAGGTGCTATGTTGTGCTGGACATTAGCTTGGAACAGATATGTTCGTATAAATATTGTTATTTTTATTTTTTCTAAGTATTTTTTTTTTGGTGGGCACCAGATTATCCTGGGGTGACTATTCATACGTCCATGCTTGCGAGAGCTTGAAGCTGATCCTTACCAGTGTCGGTTTTTAAATATAACGACGGCACATAAAGTTTGCGGCGAAAAAAAATGCTGAGCTATTACAAGCATATAAACGAATATAACGTATCTATCCAGCCATCGTTACTTGTAATAGCTAAGTGTTACTTGTCAATGTTATTGGTAATCTGCATAATTTCTCTGATTGACTCATGAAAATATTTTAATCAAAAAGTGCAAATAAATATTAATTTATTGAAATATTTGTAATTTTTAATTAACTCCTTTGTATTATACTCAATTGAATTCATAAAAGTATGGCATTTTTCATCAATCTTTTCTCATGTTTGTCACATTAAATTATTGCCCGTAAACCGACTTTACAAATAACCATTTTTATTTGTTAACCTTTAAAGTTTCGAGGGACTAAAACTAAGTAAGTTTTAGTATATATGTTTTTGTAGTTATTTGTATCGTTCTATTTTACGCAATTACCTATTTTTAACAATAAACCTAAACAACATTCAACTTCAACGCCAATGAATACGATTTCGATTTCGTGAATGAGATGTGTTGGTATCAAAAAGCTAAATAATAATAAATAACAAAATTCAAAAAATAAATATTTGAAATCCTGTATCGCGATACACTAGTGTAGTTTTATCTAAAAAAAATCAGATCATAGGCGATACTCCTTCTTATTAAAATATCTTACTTAAAGTTCCATGAACATTACTATATTAAAAATATTTTAAAGCAAAAATTTAGTAATATAGACTAATATGTTTTATCTTGATTTATTACAGGAAATTATTTAAATAATTGCTTGTAAGGTTGCTTTATGTAATTATAATAAGCCACGCCTCTTAGTTGTAAGTAGCGAACACAAATACAAATAAACGAGCCACTATAGAGATTAGGTTGTGTTTTTAATTATGAATTACGTAATCATCTGCCAGACGTCCGTTTAACAAACACGAAGCGTAATAAATGGGGTTATGTCTATCTCGGCTGTAGATTAGTGAAATACTATAGACAATGTCTACTAAAGCGAAGTTAACTTTAGGTTAACTTTAACTAATTATTATTACAAAATCTATTTATGATTGTCGATGGAAAATCTATTTTACGTCCAACATTTTGTTAAATGCAATCATGGCCTATTGTACTAAGTTATAAGTTCGTGTATATATATTTTTAAAATACATATTAATTGTATCGGTTACCATGATTATATTATATTCTTCAAAATGGATTCTCAACAGAGAAAAGTATAAAGATTTTTTTATTTTCCTGTTATATTTCTTCTATATTAACATAGGTGAGATTATATATACCTACTAAGTCTGGCCTTAAATACTGTTACAATTAAAAATAAACAAAGTATTAAGTGCTTTTGAATTTGGAATTTGTAATTTTTATACGCTTTGTCATTGCTTATAGAGTTTTTTAATTTCGCGCCAATATATTGTAAAATATTTTGTGCTATTAAAATGGAGTGGAGTGTTATAGAAAATAGAACCGATGTGTTTGCCTTACATAAATGAGCTGGAGATAATAGAGCTGGAGAAAGTAATGAAATCTGAAGTAATTTTGAAAATACTTTATAGAGTTTTCTATCTATTAAATAAAAATGTACTAACTAATTGTACAAGTACTTTTGTTCTTAAGAATATTATTTTGAAGAAAACCTTACCACACCCCCTGAAATTATAACAGGTTGGTAATAAAAACAAATACGCGAACTTGCTTTTTACAAGTTACTCCTATCTATCCGATAATCGTCTAGCATAGTCTAGGGGAGTCACGATTTAAATTTAGGCTACTCCATTTAACATTTGACGCGGTTGCAAAATTATTTGGAATTTGTTTATAATATTAAATATCACTTATAAAAATGTAAAATATTTCGTAAATATAAATGCTAGAATCTGTTATCTTTTTTTTCATTTTCGCATTGTATCCCGCATGTAGCAGTAGGCTGAGGGAGACTAGTGTTAAAATGCTTAGTCTCCCGTTTTCTGCCGAATTCAGGGGGCATCGCAATGGCATACTGTATCGACATCAAAGCGAAGAAATTAAAATATTAAATATTTCACTTCCTCGACGAGAAATCGAACCCACAACCTGTCGCGTTTACATGCCCCTGCGCCACCACTGGTCTTATTTATATTAAATTCTTCAAAATTTATCGTATAAACAAAATAACAACGAACAGGCAACAGTTTCTGTAAACAGGTGCACACTCCACATTCCATCTCTTTATTCTCATTATCTGATGGGACAGCATTTCATACGTGATCGAGTATAAGTAATAAATAAATGAAGCATATAAATAACCGACTAGTTTTTGTATTCCTTGATGCATGAAATCATATAATTTTGATGGAGTTATGCCTCAAATGATTTTTTTTTATTATCTTCATTGGGTTGAGATGAAGTGGTGTGAGTTTCGCCATTCAAAACAATGTTTCTGGTAATAAGAACGTATAATGTAGTGTTTTCATATTAATTTCATTTGAAATTCTTAAATAAATGTTAAAAAATCCAATCAGTTTCACGCTGTATCCCGCACACAGCAGGGTAGGCAGAGGGAACCTAGTGTCATAAGACACTCCGTCGCCCATTTTCTGCCGAATTCTAGAAGCATAGCGTGTTGAGTGGCAGAAATCAAGCGCGCTTAACCTCGACACCATAAATTTAAGTAAATATTTCATCTCCTCGAGCGGGGTTCTAACCCACAACCGGTCGGTTTTACAGTCACACTTTGCGCCACTGCGCCACGACTGGTCACAAATCAGAAATTATATTAAAATAATATAGTGTATTCAATCGACCGGAACATAAGTTGTGAGGCTGCAAGGGTGCGAGAGGAGACGGGACCTCAAGGCCGAGAGAATCCAGTATACGTACTTACTTGCGTGTTTTTTATTGATATCACTTGACATTTACGTAGATGGAATTAATTTAACTATTTAATAGAAAGGTGTGTGACATACATGATGATGTACGAGTACCTACCTACTCCATTTTGCTTATGAAATTTACATATAAATAAAATTAGTTTCACGTTCCTGTGTGCAGCAGAGTAGGCAAACGGAACCTAGTGTTAAGGTACACCGGATCCCGCTTTCTGCTGAATTTTTCGAGGCATTGCGTGTTGAGCGGCGCAATTTAACGTCGGACTTTTGTCTTGGTGCCAGAGCAAAGAAATGAAAATATTAATAAGTAATCGAGTAGGGATCGAACCCATAACCGTCGTGTTAGAGTCCAACCATTTTGACCATGCGCCACGACGGCCCTTATATAGGTTTCTAATTTTTTTTAAAATTGTGGGCGGGTTATCGTGAATATATTTTTAAGAAAGGAATTTTCCTCGTTGTGTCTGTTAGATTTGTGATAATAGTTAAACTTTAACTGCCATAGTTACAGGGCTAAAGCCTTGATCTATAACAATTGTATTGGACTGCGAGACCCACCTATATTTGCAAAAGTTTCGAGAACTGAATCATATACAATATTTCTACCTGTACAGTAATAACCATTCAAAACAAAGAAACAAAAATAAATTTAGTCCTTAAATATTTCATTCACATTTAGAAACATTTCAAACTTATGACATTTCTAATTACGAAATGACCGACGTTTTTTCTAGTTTAAACCGATAGATTTCTTTGATAAAAGAATGCTATATAGCAAGACGACATAACGATATAGGCAAAATCTAGTTACACTATCTATATACACGATTACGGATCTCGATTAAATTTAAATTATGTATATAAATTTGAACTATTTGAAGTATCCATCAATATAAGATCAATAACACCGTAGAGACACAAAACCAGTTGATTGAGCGCACGCCACTGCAATTAGTGCAGAATTAAATATTAAATACATACTTGTTTATAAATAATGAATATATTTCTACTAAGAGTTTTTCTTACATATTTAAGGCTATGATATAATTATATATGTTAAAATTGATCTATAACTGTTTTATGGTAGTTTGTAGTTGTGTGTGTTGTAGGGTTCCGTACCTTGAAAAGTAAAAACGGCACCCTCATATGATCGCTTTGTCCGTCCGTCTTCGTCAAGACTATTTATCTTGAGATCGCACAGATCCGGCAAAATTCATATGAATATTTGATATTTTATTTTTTTTATATTTATTTTTTGATATTTATACGGCTATGATCTTGATAACACAGAAAAAATAAAGCTTCTAGAGTAACGCAATTAATAAATACAAGCATTTATGCATAGGCTTGTAGCTTTTTGTATAAAATTCGATTCGAAAAGTTATGAAATTTAACACGAAGAACCTATAATAAAGGTAACAATCCGGAAAGTTTAAAGTTATAGATATTTCATAGACAAAAATCATTGCAAATTTGTATTTGTAGTTCATTTCATATAAAATTAGTCTCATGTTTTATAAATTGTACTTTCCGTTGACCTACAATCCTGAAATAGATACGGGCTTGGGGCGAATCCGACTCGCACTTAACCGGTTTTTTTTTTAAATCAAACACCACTAAGCTAACAGGATTTACCCGATCATTTATTTATTATGCTCATAACTAATAAGTGTAATATAAATGTATTTCTAAGTGTATAGTTTAGAGCCTTGATTTGTTTATGTGCAATTCAAGGAATATTAAAAAATTAAAAGTGCCAGACATCATCGGCATATATGCCTGGCATCTTTTTTAGGAGTAATTATTGTAATTTTTTAATATTTCTTTAATTTAAAGATTGGGGAAAGAACATAACTATAAACATTTCTTTGAATCAAAATTGAACTTAACTTATCCCCACTCGAGGTGATGAAATATTCACTTAAATTTATATTTCCATTTCTTCGCTCTGGTATCAAGGTTAGGGGTTCCCTAGGGTAACACTAGGTTCCCTCTGCCTACCCTGCTGTGTGCGGGATACAGCGTGAAGCTAATAATAATAATAATAATCAAAATTGAACTTATAATATATATAAGAAACACTCGTATCCCAAATATTAAAATTTTCACAAGTGGTGACTTTGTGCGATATCACATCAAATAAACAAGCCCAAATAAAAACCAAACATAATGTATTCTTAACTAATAAGACGATTCATCTAAATTTCGATCGAATCTTTGATTCTTCTCTCGTATGTTTAAATATATGAGCTAGATATTGGCGTAATAAAAAATATAGTCAAAAACAACGCCTGTTTACCTAAACTATAAAGAAAATCAAGTAAATTAAAATTAACCATTAAGAGCCTCGTAACTAAATAAATATACATACAACGTGAAATGTTTTAGATTCCAACGACCGTGAACAGTTAACATCATTTTTGATGTACACTTTTATTGAATAATTAAGCTAAAAAAAGTTTAAAAATATATATAGTTAATGAGATGATTATGCAGAAAATAGAATATTGTTTAAAGCTAGCATATGAAATATTATTTAAAATAAAATTACCCATTTTACATACATTTATTTGGTTTTTTTGATAAAATAATTATAATCCTTACAAGGAAAAATATTTATGTATTTTTTTTTTAATAAATTATATATTAACTATACATTTTATTGTTTATAATTTAAATATAATAAATATATGTAAATAAAAAAAACTAATGAATCAATGATGAACTGATCAAAAAATTTGGTAAAACATGTCAAATGCGAAATATTTCTAATAGGATTGCTTAAACCTAATACTATAATAATAATTATAAAACCCATTGTCGGTTAACAACTGTGTGGTCTATTTTTTACGCACAAACCATACAAAAGACATCAACGCGTTGTTCCGTTTTTTTAATAACAAATTATTTAGTATCATTATATTTGTGGCATTTTGAAATTTTATTAAAAAAATATCTCTACACATATTTATTTATTCATATATTTAAAATTTACATTACAAAAGCATAATTAATAAAAAAATTGTATAAAGCACACACGTAAATAATTTTTATTTAAATTTCATTTCATGTTATTTTCTTAATAAGTAAAGATAAAAAAAACGTACTTTAAAAAAAAATCACAATAGATAGATAAATGCTATAAAATAGTATACCATAGATAACAACAAAAAATAGTAAATAAAATAAAAAAATATAACCCTCAAAAACATCCCTTATTACAAACAAGCGATCACGCATCAGAATTAAAGTTACGGCATTGCACTTTAATTGTTTCCAATTACGTACCACCTAGCGGGGTGTCACATATATAAGGGGGCGGTCTCGAACCAACAGCATTCCGACTTTGGAGGTGCTTGTGTACACACGCTTAGGCGAAATTCTCTAGGCGAGTACTGCTTACAGTAGCGTTTAGTCAGTTCGTTTGAGATCTCCAGAATTAGTTTAAGAAATATCATCATGCAGTCGATGGTGAGTGTGATTAATCTTATGTTGTTTACTATATGTATTAAATATATTTATATAAATTCACATATTTTTAGTATAAAACATGTCTACATACATATTTCAATATACAAAATAATTAACAATTTTATACTCATACGCAACAATAGATAAAAATTGTATCAGTATTAAAGATTTGAATTTTAAAAAGAGATTTCAAAATTTTTAATGTTACATACGAGTCAGTAAAAATAAAGTTATATCGAATTTGACAAATAACGAAAAACACAGCCATAAGTGTCTAATAAGAAAATACCTCTTACGAAAAACGTATTAAGTATCTGACGGTAAAATTATATTATTCTTTATATATTCTTTATATAAAATTCGGTAGAAAGTGGGGAACGGAGTGTCCTTAACACTAAGCTCCCTCTGCCTACCCTGCTGTGTGCGGGATATAGCGTGAAGCTAATTTAATTTTTTTTTATATATATTAAAACATTCATATATTTCCCTTAAAATCGTATTATATATTTTATATGAAAACATACTAAAAACACAGATTCTCATATAAACATACGTACCTATAAATTTGTTTAACTCACGACAATGCCGAAGGCGGGCGGATAAAAGGCGGATTTACATGTAATAAATGCTTAAATACGATGTCAAGGTTGATTTTAAGAAACAACAAGGCATTTGTCTGATGATTCTAATTGATTCGAGTATCCGGCTAATTGTCGCCTACGGCTGTTTCCGACTAAATTAGTTGTTAGTCACTGTTTCTTTATGCATTCAATTACATTAATACAATATATATATATATATATATATATATATATATAGATATAAATTATGAAAGGTTTTTCAAATGTTTTAAAAAAAAATTAAAAAATACTGCAGTTTTTCCGGGTTTTACTAATGTGTGAAAAGAATTGGGCGGGCGCGATCAGATCATCTTTTTATTGAAAATGTCATATATTTACATAGGATTCCTTTAATATCTATTTGATTACGTTGACTTTCAAGTTACAATCAAGACTATGTAACTTGAAGATATACCTAGTGAAATGTTCGATATATACGGTGACTGGGTACAATAGGAGCTCGAGGCACCCAGCTTTATCGGCTTTCTCTACTTGGTCATAGCCTCATAGCAATAATGCAATGTTGACCGCAAATTGGTCGAACACACAACCTCTTGAGCGTGACGCGAGAAATCTAAAAAAAAGAAAATCAGAAATTTTACTTTTGACCTTCGCAACCATAATACTTCCCAACACCCACTACTTCCCTTCTTGGGTAATCCAGTGCAACAGGCGCGTTGTGCACCAGTACGCCGTATGATAATTCCAAATTGTTGCAACATATAGTTTGCAACAGAATGCAAAGGCGAGTCGATATAAGGTCCACGCCTCAAATTATACACTTGTGCTTTGTTGCCCATGAAAAGATATAATTGCTTTGAAATGTGATATTGTTTTGTTTCTAGTGCAACACAATATTTTATATAGGCTGTTTGAAATTCATGTGAAGTATAAACTAGTATACGATTATTTCTAGGGACTGTGAGTAAACGTGACAGGTTGCGGGTTCGATTCCCAGTTGAGGAAATGAACTATTAATATTTCCATTTCGTTGTTCTGATGTAGAGGCAAAGCGTGGCGTTGACTTCCTAAACTCAGTACGTAATTCCTACTGAATTCGCCGAAAAGTGGGGAACGGAAGTTCACACACTAGGTTCCTAGGCTCCCTCTGCCTACGCCGCAATGTGTGATATAACAAAAAAAAAATAGTCATACCCACACACAGTCCACTAGTTACAGATGTGTCAGATAACGCAGAACTCGGACATACAATATTCTCAAAGGTTAAAGGATCTTATAAAAGTCACGCCGCTCCTAATGGGAATTAGATTAGACCTTTACTTTGACCATAGTTATTGACATTTCATATTGTAGATTGTACAGAATTGGACTCTTATATGTATGTATATATATAAAAATAATAGGTCCATCTATACATACATATGTATATATCTATATATGTATATTAATAATATTAAATAAATCGAAATAGATTGCATTTAACCCTTTAAATGCTATATAATATCACTTTGAGAGCAATTATGGCGCAGAGAAGCGTGTGACTGTAATCGCGACAGGTTGTGGGTTCGATTCCTACTCGAGGAAATGATATACTTAATATTTTGATTTCTTCACAGCACATACAGCGTAAAGCTGAAAAACATAATGTTCATTTATTTTTTACAAGGTGCGCTATGGTTTCAAATTCTTCAAAAGTGCTTGTCACAATATGATTTCGATGACTGTAAACTCGGTTACGCGTTCAAGGTGCGCAATAAGCGGCAAAAAAGTAAATTACCTATATTGTAAAATGGCCTAATTTTCTAATTAAAAGTATAATTGCGTATGTAAAAAATTAATTGCCTGCCTGTTATCAATTGTGTTAGTATATATTAATAAATGTAGTACTCATTTTTTTTAGCTTCACGCTGTATCCCGCACACAGCGGGATAGGCACAGGGAACGTAGTGCTAAGACGTTTACTTTCAAATTCTTGAGACATTCTCAACGCCGTGCTATGCCTCGACATCCAAAAGAAAAAGATATTAAATATTTAATTTCGTCGAGTGAGAATCGAATCTATAGCCTGTCGCGTTTACATTACAGTCACACTTGGCCCTGCGCCACGACTGGCTTCAAAATAGCATTTATGTGTAAGTGGAAGCAAACGACGGAAATCTAATAGGATATTGTCACTATCGCGATCTTAAAGAGTAATTTTTAAAACTAACCCACTTTCAATTAATATAAAGTAGATTATGAACAGACATTTTATTAAATTCATAGTTTCATCAGTATTACCAATTCGTCATACATTCGCAATCGGAACTCGCTGTACAGTATTATTGTAACATTTTTAGAAATACGAGTATGCCAGATTGTAAAAAAAAATACTTTGGGTATTTTTTTTTATTTTTAATATTATTATAAATGTAATATATATAATTTATCTTCTTGCATTTCCAACCAAATATATATGTTTCTTATTAACTATATATACTATACTTTAAAGATCAGCTTCATGGAATAGGTACATTATACACATACATAGAATACACGCACACAGCAGGATCAGCAGAGGGAACCTAGTCTTAACACAGTTCTTTCTCCACTTTTCCTCGAGTTCTTCGTCGTTGCGTGTCGAGTTTGTCTCGACATCAGAGCGAAGAAATGAAAATATAAATTTAAATAAATATTCAATTTCCTCCATTTCCATTTCTGAATGTGGATGGAATCCATAACCAGTCTTACACCTGTGCCCCTGCGCCACGACTGGCCTGTGCTGTGTACTTTTTTTTACAAAATATTTTTATTTAGAGTCTCTACTCTAGCCCACCAGCTCTCTAGCGGGCTTCAAAGCGTGTGGTGAATTTTGTAATATGATATACAATATTATTCATTCTGTAATACAAGTTAATATAGGCTTTGTTGATAATAGTGTTGTTAATGATCTAGTGCGCAGTTATCGGTGGCTGTATCTAGGTGATAAATAATCGGTAAACCACGGCTACTGTTAATATCAGCTTGTAAATTTTCTCACGTTTAAAATATTTATTATTATATGATTTTAGGCTGTCGTGGTGCAGGAGCATGGAATGCAATGGAATGTGTTGTTATTTATTACTATTTTCATTTCCTCGCTCTGGCACCTAAGCGTTGAGTTCCGCCACTCAACATTCCTGGAAAAAAATAGCGGAAAGTGGAGAACGGAGTGTCTTAACATAATGTTGTTTCTATTCTTCTATGTGCTGAATACAGTGTAAAGCCGATTTATATATATATATATATATATATATATATATATATATATATATATATTATATATATATATATATATATATATTATATATATATATATATATATATATATATATATATATATATATATATTAAGCATTTCATGCTTATAACTTTGCTCTACATCTTACGTAAAGTTCCGTGTTTAATCTAAGATAAATTAGTATTGTCTTGATTTACTGGTTTCTTCGCTTCCCCCTTACGCCTGTTACGTTGTACCTGACCACGCCTGTCTTATTTAGGTGATAATATATAACAATATTACAAAATATATAACAGTAGGTTTTTCAGTTCTGTTGAATTAATTATTAAAAATATTATACAAATATTTTTTGATAAAAACTCTATATAAAATTAAAATAACAAAATAACTATATTACACTAGATTCCATTAAATTGCAATTTATATTATTTTCTTACTATTTCATTTTAAATGTTTAGAAATATAAATTTTCGACACGTTACCTCATTTCATCCAATTTCCCAACAATCGCTCGGTTAACTTTTTACGTTTCTTGTTCATTCACATACAGCGATCTAGTTTAATGTTGAAACGAGATTATCATAAAACAAAGTGTACAATTAGACATTTACATCAGTGCAGTGAAATAGTTGTGTGAAAAAAGCGGAGAAGCGAAATAATAAGTTTTTAAGCGAAACGCAAGAATTTTCTATGAAAAATGTTCATTTATATTGAAAGCAAAAAAAATATAGTTTTTCAACCTCGTGCTATATCCCGCATACAGCAGGATAGGCAGAGGGGACCTAATGTTAAGACACTCCGTTCTCCAATTTCCGCCGCTGAAATATTCGAAGCGTTGCGTGTTGAGTGGCGGAACTCAACGCCAGTAATTTTAATATTGCAAAATTGACAAACTATTTTTTTATACTTTAACAACAACACTAAACGTAATGACTAGTTGCTAAAGGCAATCAAATTGATACAAGCTCAGTGAACCGTGTCAAAAAGAACGTCCTAAAAACATGAGCAAGCCCAAATATGTATTATTTTAAGAGTTCCATATTTCTATATCGAAGGCGGAATGCAGCTAGTCGTTCCAATACAAACGCCATAGTTTGTGGGTTCGATTCCCACTCGGTAAAATGAAATGTTTAATATATATATATATATATATATATATATATATATATATATATATATATATATATATATATTATAATTTTTTCACTCGACGACAAGCGCGACATTGTTCCGCTACAACACCCAATGACAGTATATTCCTCCAAATTCGGTGGAAAGTGGAGAGCGGAGTGTCTTAACAATTGGCTGCCTCTACCTATCCTGATATATTCGGGATACAGCGTCAAGATGAAACAAATATAATAAAATAATGAATAAGGTATCCATGTCGGTATTTCGGTTAAGGTATTTTTGTCATGTACATTTAAAGCAGCTATCAATAAATATAACAGCTGTCGTCAATTACATGTAATTGGTCTATGTCTATAATAACTCAGTCTGGCTTCTGAGATACGGATTGATTACACCGATAATGTTACACATAAGTATTGAAAATGATATTTAGCCTTTTTTGGAAAAATAATCTTTAATGGACACTTAATTGTCGAATACCTTTAAAGATATATTTTTATTGCAAAATAGATCACTTGTTACTGTTGTTGATGTAATGTAGTAGTATTCATATTATAATCTTTTTGTCTTAGATCATCCTTGCCGCTTTCTTCTGCCTCGCGCAAGCATCCTTCTACCCCGGCCCTCCTGCGCACATACAGCTCAGCTCTGATGGCAAATATGTGCTGGACACGCCCGAGGTAGCACACGCCAAGGCCGCCCATCTCGCCGCACATGCACAGGCCTCCAACGTTCACGGTGCCTGGGCTCCCGCTGGAGCGTACGTCGCTGGACCCGCCTACGGCGCTGGTGCTCATTACGGAGCTCCCGCTGCCGGTTAGTACGAATCAAGATATCCAAATATCATTTCAGTTTAAATTAATATGTGTATGAATACTAGGATATTGCTTGTATCGTAAATAATCTTCAATACATAATTATCAGAAAAGTAAATTTAATACTCCTATGAAAATAAAAAAAAATAAAAAATTAGGTACCTATTGGTCTTAAGTAAATTCAATAATACATCAAATATTTTTATTTAAAGACTTTTACGGCGAATTATTGAAGATATAATATATTTTTTTCATGTAGGTCTCGTGAAATACGGCCCCGCTCCCCTCGCCCACGACGGACGCGTCATCGACACCCCCGAGGTCGCCCACCTGAAGGCCGCTCACATCGCCGCGCACTCCGCGGCCGCCGCCAAGGCCGCGCACGGCGGTTACGCCGGCATCGGTGCTGGCCTCGGCGCCGGGTACGGTGCGGGCTACGGCGCGGGCGCAGCTTATGGCGCTGGATACGCTGGCGGCTACGGAAAGTGGAACGGACCCCAGGCCCACATCCAGCTCACCCACGACGGACAATACGTTGTAGACACTCCTGAGGTCCAACACGCCCGTGCTGCTCACTTCTCTCAGTACGCCCACGCCGCGCAAGCCGCCGCCTCCGCACCCGAGGAGCCCTGGGACGCCCACAGCGGACACGGCGCCCACGGCTGGCACTAGATTCTACCTCCGACCTAGCCCAAACACTGCCTGAATATATTTTTATACAAAACGTAAAGAAAAAACCAAAAAAATGTTAAACTGTATAAAGTTGAATGACCTGTGTATAGCGATGCTAGAGCGATTTTGTACTTAATGTAATAAAACTCTTATAATGTTACAAAATATTGCATTTTTCTTTCACGTAACCTATAACTTCTTTATATTTTAAATTTACTAAGCGTTAATTTAGATTTTATCAAATTATTCACGACGACGTAATTAGTAACGATGACGCCGATTATATCATTTTTTATTATTTAATTATTTATAAAATATATATGTTTTGTAAAATAATATATTGACACTACATTAAATAGTTTTAGCAAATTAAAGTTATTTTGACCTTCTTTTATGGTAATAAGCCGCTTAAATAATGGCAAGAAATTGGGCCAGTTGTGGCTCAGGGACACAGACATGTAACCGACGGGTTGTGTGTTCGGTTCACACGAGGTAATGGAATATTAAATATTTTCATTTTTTCGCTCTGGTGTAGACGCCAAGCGCAGTGTTGCCTTCCGCCACGCAACACGCCATGCTTCCAGAAGAGGAAAATGAAGAGCGGGGTGTCTTAAAAAAAAGGATCCCTCTGCTTGCCCCGCTACAAACGGGAACAGCGTGATACTGAAAAAAAAGAGGATCCTAAGATATCATTTATGTTGAGATTTTTTTTTAAATAAGCACTTATATCTTTGAAATTCAATACACTATGGTCTGGATAAGACAAGTATTTAATTTATTGTCCTAAAAATATAGCTTATCTGAGTGAGGAACTGGAGAAGTGATATTATTAAATGATTGTACTATGTAGTAGTAGTGTTTAAAGGTACATAATATGTAATTTTTTTGGTCAACTATTTTTTTTTAGCAATTGAAGAAAAGACTTCATATTGAAATTACTTTTTTATTTATAAACCGATTGATGTAAAATATAATTAACATTATATGTCAAAGGATGTTTGTCCAGATACAATAATGAAAACTGCATTCAAATCGGTTAAGCCGTATTTATGATTAGCATGCACAAACGCACAGAGAAACAGAGAAACCGACAAACAGACAAAACTAAGCCTTTGCACTCGTAAATTCGATCGTTCTTTTACATTGATTAATATTTTTTTTTCTTATTTCGCCAATACTTTTTTTTATATACAAACAGCGATCAGTTACAATTGTATTATATGTATATATTACATTAAATTCGTATTGTTACAATTTTGAAAACTAAAACAAAACATAACTGTCAATTTAGTATCAAGACAGTCCGTTCCTTGTTTTCAGTGAAGTGCAATTTGCATCTGTATGCTGCCATATTTTTTATTACGGGAGAGGGAAAATAAAAACACAAAACGACAATTTAAATATAATTATTTGTCTGAGTGTACAAAGAAAAAAAAATAAAATTTTCAATTATTTTATTTGTCTACTAAAATTACCTACCGTATAGGATAAATTTTGCTATCGCGACATTTTATTGACGTTTAGCTTTTTATCATATAATCCAGATGTATATTTTTTTTAATATAAACGGAAACCGCCTAACACGTTGAACATCTTTCACTAAGGTACCATTTGATAATTTCTTATAGTTTAGCTGAACTTTTATGGTGGTTCATCAGATGTTCCAGATCTTCAATTTTTAGGTATGTATCAAAGAAATCGAGTAGTCGTATATATATAGCAAAGAAATCGAGTAGTCGAAATTTTTAGGTATATATCAAAGAAATCGATCGACGCAATGCCTCTAGAATTCGGCAGAAAGTGGGGAACGGAGTGTCTTAACACTAGGTTCCCTCTGCCTACCCTGCAGTGTGCGGGATACAGCGTGAAGCTGATAAAAAAATATTAAAATATCAATGAATCATGCCCAGCAAGGTGTCATTTAGGTGTATAACTCTAGTTCTACTCTACATAAGCTGTGGAAGGCTTTGACATCATTATATGTGATACCTCCGCACCTGATGCCTGTCTAGATCCTGCCCAATCCTCAATATCTGCAAAAAAAGTTTCATTCAGCTCTTTGCTTCCCTTTATAATACTGATTTTATATTACTCGAATATATTTTCTTAAAATAATACAGACACACTTTTTTCTGTTTTATTATGTAGATAAATCTCATTAATAAATTCGTCCCTACTCAAAGGACAATTCACATTTAATATGGTTTAGCTATTTTATATAAAAGTGAGTTAAAGAACTAATTTTCATCAATCCACTATTTTGTTGATAAACGCGTTTGGATACAAAATCATAGATGTGTTTGGTCTTGAACAAAAATGTAGCCCCTTAAAAAAAAAGTAAGCAATTTTACAGCAATATGTAATAACCAATACACTAAATTACATAATTAAAAATCAGCTTCACGTGTATTCCGCATATATAAATGTAAAAGACAAAGAACTTAATGTTAAGACACTCGGTTCTCAACTTTCCGCAAAATTTTTGGATCATAGCGTGTTAAGTGGTAGAACTCAATGCCAGGCTTTGACTGTGAAACCTATTTTATTGTAAATAATCAAATTAGCTTCACGCTGTATCCCGTACACAGCAGGGTAGGCAGAGGGGACCTAGTGTTACGACACTCCGTTCCCCACATTCTGCCGAGTTCTGGAGGCATTGCGTGTTGAGTGGCAGGATTCAACACCACGCTTAGTCTCGACACCAGAGTGAGGAAATGTAAATATAAATTTAAATAAATATTTCATCTCTTCGGGTGGGGATCGAACCCACAAACAGTCGGTTTTACAGTCACACTTCATGCCGTTGCGTCACGACTGAACTCTAATATGTAAATAATATATTATATATCATTTCAAATTATTACTGCTTTATTCCTATTGTTATTTTTAACATACAACGCGCTTGGCCACGCCACCAGTGCAAAGAAATGAAAATCTTAAATATTTCAGTTTCTCAAGTGGGAATGGAATCCAAAACCTCATCTTTGGTCGTCTTGCCACATGTTTGTGCCTCTGCGCTACGATTGGCCTCATTTTATGTCACAGCTAATTGACTCAGTAAAACATTTGCTATATTGTGACCGTGACAATCGCGATATTTATAATTATATATATATTTATTGTCTTTATTTGGAGCTGCGTTAGAGCCGATACATTACTGCGTTTCACAACCAGAGTATTTTTAGCATATGTCTCCAGCACCACATCTCAAATGCATCAATTCTGTGGCTTTCTCTTGCCAGGATAGTCCACGTTTCCACTCCATACAAGAAGATAGGATATCAATGCTCCTTCTATTGATACCAATTCTTCTTTTGTTCTCCAAATTCGTCTCTTAATTTGGGAGATCCAGCTACTGTCACTGAATATTTGGGAGCCCAGATACACATTGTGGCCAACGACATCAAGGTTGTATTTGATAGTTTTCCGGTTTCGTCCGCTATCATCATCGATATCGATTGGCGTGATATTGAGTTAGTTATTCGTCAATTTGTCACGCACATCGTTTTAATGAAAATTAAATATTTTAGTAATTTTCTCATGGATAGCATTGCCAGAAATGGACAAAATTATAATAAATAAATAGGACAACACGGGAAACACCAGCTATCAAAAAAAAATTGTCAAATCAGTTCAAGCAGATTATTTGAATTGCCGACCGATAGCTTGATGCTCGAAGATGTGAAACGAAAACGATACTTGAAATAATTTATAAATAAAAAATATATATTACCAATTCTACTAGAGTAAACTATCGACGTACAAAACTTTTTATAGATCCTTGTCACAATATTTTCTTTTCATGTGATTTCCTAAAAAAATATATTTTTTAAAATGTTTGATATTTTTTAAAACTATCTTTCAATGCAGAAGATAATACAAATTTGCATACTGAATCAGAAACAGTGATTTGTACTTTGTAGTTACCAACACCAATGACGGCCGCAAAATGGGAAACCCGTCATATTGAATTCTTTGAATATATTTACGGTGTGCCGCTAAATGTCTAAACCAACACCATTAAGGAAAGGAAAGATCAAAAATATTTATGACAGAATTTAAATTTGATGTTACGTAGAGGTGTGCATATACATATGTATAAAAAATATAAAGATTCTGTCTGTAACTTCAAATAAAGCTTAGAGAAAATGAGGTCATAGATGACTATGACAGTCATGCCTGTTGATGGCGGAAGGAAATGTAAAACACTAATAAAATACGAATCTATGATATTTTTATTTTGTCTGTTAGGCTGGTTTTTGTTTGTCTGTTCGGCTGATCTTGAAAACCGGCAAACCTGATGTAGCATAGTTCTCCAGCTAAAGTATAACAAATAATCAAATGCTACTTTTAATAGGGCAAGTTTTAATAGAAAATTATATACTTGACTCATTGCGTTTAGTAGGTTTATAACAAGGTTTGTGAAAACTTGCCAAGTAACATCATTTAAAAGTACAGAAAAATAATAAAAAATGTTATCAGGAAACTGCTGGAATAACAGGTTTGCGTTCCTGTAAGTATTAGAATTTTAGGTATTTAATATGAAATTTATTCAAAATCTACTTTCCAAACTGCGGAAAATCAAGTGTGCATTTCTGTAACTATTTTTAACTGAGGTGTGTGTATGGAACTTGGTACTTATTCAGATCTCACTTCTTTTATAGGTGAAGCATTCCCATATTATCGAGCTTGGCAGCCTTTCACATTTTTGTTTTGGGTGGGATGTATAGTAGAGTTGGTATACTAAAATGTTTGATTTTTTATGGAACAAGACAACAATTTATAATTTTTTTCAAAGACTTCGAATTATCAGTTAATTATTTAATTTAAACTTTAATATTAGGTCCTTACATATGAAATTTGCGTTTTGCCGTAATGACCATTTTAATTTCTTAATAACAAATTATTTCTCCTAATAATAATTTGTGTTTTGTTAACCATCACTTATTGGTTATTTCTTCCGTTTTTTTCTGTTCGCGTCATTCAGATTACAATACCATATTGTAAACTTGTAATATCGCGTTCATTATGAACACGAGTTCCACCATGGCACCAGTGCTGCAGAAATGGCATAGCATAGCAGTTGTGTCACAAAAGAAAATACAGTGAGTTTTTGAGGTCAACGTTTTCGTTCTGAAAATTTCGACCTGCAGAAAAATTCAGTGGATAGCTGGAGACCGAAGTTGATAAAAAATAATTAAAGGCCACTAACGGAATAATTACGGTCGTATTTCTACATTTACTTAAAAAAAGAGATACGGCAGTTTATATTAAAAAAAAAAACGCGTATTATGACACTATACAGGGAATCAAAATTAATAGGGCACTTCCGGTTGACCTAGAATTATAAAATTTGGCAATTAGCATTTACAGGTTAAAACTATACATTAGTGGTTAAATACTGGAAAATAATAGCCTTAAAAAGGAACAAAGTTTGATATTAAGCCGCTAGTTCAACTGACATGAGAAAAGGGCTAAGTTAAACTTGCGCTTGTCCAGTTTTATTTAAATATTTATAAAAAAAAAAAAAATAGCTTCACGCTATATCTCGCACACAGCGGGGTAGGCAGAGGGAACCTAGTGTTAAGACACTCCGTTCCCCACTTTCTGCCGAATTTTGGAGGCATTGCGTGAGGAGAACTCAACGCCGCGCTTTGCCTCGACACCAGAGCGAAGAAATGGAAATATAAATTTAACATGAAGCATGTAATATTATTCTTATTATAAATAAAATTATTTGAATTTGACTTTGACAAGAAGGAAAAAAACCAACTGCTACATGACATTATGGAATAAGTTTGATAATTATTACGAAAATTTGTTTTTTTTTTCTGTTTTTTTTTGTGTATTTTTATGTAGGTGGTGTACAAATAAAAAAATAAATAAATGTATATCTTTTTTTATTTATTTCATTATTTTTTGCTTTTAAGCAAAATATATACATGCACCTAAATATCCAAATGTGAGTAAATACAAAAACTATACCATATAAGCTCAATGAAAGCCAAAGGTACTCAAAAGTTGTGATCGTTTACATATAAATATTCAATGAACTTAACATAAAAAAAATAATCGAGGCATGTAGAAAGAAATACTTACATATGTATGGTTTTAAAAATATATATTTTTTTCGAATATTATTTTTACTAGAACTAAAGCAGGCTACATCGTGATAATATTAAAAAACGTATTCATTTACATCGTAAAAATAATGAACCGCGACGCAATATAGACGCGATAGTTAGTATTGATTATACTCGCATTTGATTACGATGTGTCTAATATAATTTTGGTTTAATTTGGATAAAAATAGGTATTTTGATAGTAATACCATTACCATACTTATCGTGAAACATATTATTTTCGTATATTTTTACATTGTTATATGTTAATTTGTAGAATCGAACATAATAATCTATGACTTAAATAATGTTATTCAACATTAGACGATTTTTTTGGAAACCTTAATTTAGTTATCTAGATATAGTCTGTGCCGTGTCACTTCCATACATACTCGTTGTAATTTAAATCTGGAGCTAGTAGCAGGCAAAGAGAGCTTAGTGCCATGACACTCTTTTCATTCATTAAAACGACTGGTTGTTGAGTTGCGAGTTGCAACTAACGGTTTATGTTACGGAATTGGGAAAATAAAAACAATTTATACTTCTCCACTTATATTATAAAATGATAGGATTTGTTTTTGTCGAACGCGATAATCTCAGGAACTACTGGTTCAAATTGAATAATTACTTTTGGATTGAAATGGTGGAATTAATGAATTACGATCAGTTAAAATATATCCGATATATAACAAATATTTTAATTAAAAACACAAAAATATTCATCAGAGATTCGGTTTTTGCTCACAAGGACCAGTGCGTCTATGCGTCTAATAGTTTCAAGGCATTTAGGGCTGAAATAATTTTCCTTGTAATTATAATAAAGCGCTATCACTCCTAACGTCCCCAACATAGTGTAATCAAAATCGAGGCAACTATCTCGCTACGACGATTTTACGGGTTTTCCCCTGTACTGAAAGTTATTTACATGAAAAAAAATATATAATATTAAACATTAAATTAAACTTACAGTTAACATTCGAATAAAATTCAAATATTCTTCTTTATATTTTTGTTTCAGAAAAATAACCTTTTTTAACACTGTAGTGATAACCGCGTATTGTTGTTGTTTCACTATTTAAGGTAGAAATAGAAATAATAACAAAAGTTTACGCGTTTGGGGAGATTTATCGTTGAATTCAATTTATTTTTTTACTTGTCCACAATTATAAAATAATTAAGTAGTTTTAAAGTGATAATCTAGAAGTAGCATTTATCAATCAGATTCATCAAATACTCTATGTCATGACAATAAAAACAAGCATGATTTTATTTTATCTTTACATATTTTTTTTTATGTACTTAATATGAATCATTATTTACAATTAAAATAAAGATTGACTTTATCATTCTATTATATGATATTTTTTTCTTCAAAACGTAAGGCAGTCACTCATTTCGTTTTCTATAGTTCATACGTTCATTGTCAACTGGAATGGGGAAAATAAATTTAAATTATGGCAACCCAGTTATTTTACAAGAGAGTTATTTTTGAATAAGCTTTAATTTGGCAGTCGCCAGACGTGGTGCAGCGGCACGAAGTGTGACTGTAAAACAGATTGGTTGTGGGTTCGATCGCCACTTGAGGAGATGAAATATTTACTTACATTTATACTTCCATTTCCTCGCTTTGGTGTCGAGGCTAAGCGCGGCGTTCAGTTCTGCCACTGAACACGCAATGCTTCTAGAATTCGGCAGAAAGTGGGGAACGGAGTGTGTTTACACTTGGTTCCCTCTGCCTACCCTGTTATGTGCGCGACACAGCGTGAAGCTGATTTTTTTTAACTTACTATATAATTCTTCTGAAAAGCACGTGAGTGCTAATAATCAAAATGAGTTGCGGCCTTATTCCTTATGCGATTTTCTTTCTAATGATGTTGGATTCACATAAAAACTATGTAAGTGCTTTTTTTATAATTCCTAGTTGCTAAAAGATAATTTCGTGTTTTTATATTTGTTTTATTTTCAATAATAATAGCAGTTAATAAGACGAAAAAATATAAATCAGTTTTAACGCTGTATCCCGCACACAGCAGGTTAGGCAGAGGGACCCTGGTGTTAAGACACTCCGTTCGCCACTTTTTGTCATATATTTATATTTCATTTCCTCGGGTGAAAATCGAATCCAGAACCTGTCGCGTTTCCAGTCACACTATGTACCCCTGTGCAACGACTCGCCCAACAAGTAAACAATATTTAAAAAAAAACGTATATTAATAAATAAATTTTGAAAAGTCAAAGATTAAAAGAATTAAGAACAACAATATTACCGTTCCACTTAAAAGATTAGCGAATGCCAGACGTAAAAGGTTCTCAAAAATAATTGACGCCTGATATAAGTTTGACTGAGATTGGTTACTGCCAAGAAATCGCATAATAAATACCATCGGTGAGTGGTAAAATTGTTAATATTTTACCGGATCTTTTATACAATAAAAAAGAAAAACCTAATAATCTTTCAAAATTAAACATCCTTAAGAGCTTATAAATCTATTTAGATAATAAATATATGGAAAATATAAAGATATCTGAATGTGCTTATTTTGTACCCCAAAAAGGAAACAAATAAGGCGTTAAAATTATAGGCTAATGATATCAAAGTTTATCGTTTAAATTGATTTGTCATTTTACCAGTAAAATATAACAAATAATAATAATAAAAAAACACAAAAATATATATCGATAACAGTGCTAACGGTACATAACAATACCACGCGGAATCTTTGAATGCAAATCGATTTTGGTTGACACCGTCACGAGCTATGGTTACGGTTGAGCGTCCACCAAAAAAAAAGTATAGCGCATATGAATTTCAAGGCGCAGGGGCACAAAGTGTGACTGTAAACGCAATAAGAGGAAATCAACTATTCCATTTTCTTCGCTCTGGTGTCGTGGCAAAGCGCGGCGAAGACTTCTGCCACACACTCAAACGATGCCTCCAGAATTCAGCGGAAAATACACTAGGTTCCCTTTGCGTACCCTGCTGTTACAGCGTGACGATTAAAAAAAATAATCAATATATACATGAATTTATATTTGTTCTCATAAATATCACGCGACGTTTCATTTTTAGTAGAGATTTTCCTTATATTTTTTGTACTTTCTCTAATCTCTAATAATTGTAAACGGTATGTGTAATTAAGCCACCGTATTTTATGGACTAATGCACATATTTTATTATCCAGTGGCTAGTCAGTTTAAAAGTCTCCTGGTCCAGTGCACATCATACAGTGTTTCAATCTTAACGGTACAACCGAACAATGAAGGAAGGTTTGGCTCAGACTAAGAGTGAGAGGTTGGAAGTAAATATACATTTGTCTTTATTTTTAAGAAGAGTATTATTGTGTTGAGTGGCGGAACTCAACGCTGAGCTTTGTCTCAACACTAGAGTGAAGATATGAATATATTTAATATTTCATACTAAACCTTGAATGGGAATCGAACCCACAACCTTTCGCGCTTACAGTCACTCGTTCATGTCTCTGCTCTATAACTTGTCTCCAGTTGGTGACCGGACAGGATTTAAATATTGCCAGTATATTTTGTATATATACTGCAATCATGGTTCTTTAATCATCATCATCATCATCAAGAGCCTTTTCCCGCCCATGGTTAGATATAAGCATGCCCAATGGAACGGCATTGATTTCGAACTTTGAGTCTCCGTATCCAAACATTGTCAGCCACGTTGCATATGTCATCAGCATATCTAGCTGAAGGACGTCCAACTCTACGATCACGTCTACACCAACGGTGATTGGCTCTGCATCAAATGTGGCCAGACCGTAGCCATTTACCTTGCTGATGAGATCAGTCATGGCGCAGGGGCACAAAGTGTAACTGTAAATCCAACTGGTTGTCGGATCCCACTCGAGGCAATCAAATTTAAATTTATATTTCTGTTTCTGACGCCAGTCGTGGCGCAGAGGCTTAAAGTGTGACTGTAAAATCGACTGATTGTGAGTTCGATGCCCAACCGAGGATATACTTAAATTTATGTTTCCATTTCTTCGGTCTGATGTCGAGGCAAAGTGCGGCGTTGAGTCCCGCCACTCTACACGTAATACTTCCAGAATTCAGCGGAAAGTTGGGAACGGAAAATCTTAACACTACATTCCCTCTGCTGCCCCTGCTACGCAGCATATTTAATTTCAAGCTGATTTAATTTTGTTTTTTATTTGAAATGCATTATTTTCGTGATGTCGTTTTAAATGTTAACGCACCACTAATCTCTGAATTATAAAAACACTACGCATATTAAACTAAAACCTATTAAATTATATGTACACGTACCGAAAAGGTTTATCATGGCAGTAAATAAATAGAAGTACCAAAATTAAATCGACCTCATTATTTTTAACGTTTATCTATTTGGGTTAATTTAAAACTAAATACATAAATTTTTTTGCTATCTAGAAATAATTAGTCAAATTGATTTCATCTGATTCTTTTGGTAATGTCAGTCATGTCAGTGTACGTACATATGAATGTCAGTTTTGCTAGTAAATTAGTAAGGATTTTATGTTAATTAGAAATATATATACACAAAATATAGAGATGAGGCCAGCTAAAAGCGTGTGACTGTAAACGCGACAGACTCTGAGTTCGATTCCCAATCGAGTTTCGCCGGTCAACACACAATGTCTTCAGAATTCGGTGGAGAGTGGTAGCGGAGTGTCTTAATACTCCCCGCTTACCGCTTATGCTGCACGCTGATAAAAGTATAGAGATGCTTGCATATTGAATATTCTTTTTTTTTTTTTTTTTTAGCTTCACGCTATATCCCGCACACAGCAGGGTAGGCAGAGGGAACCTAAAGTTAAGACACTCCGTTCCCCACTTTCTGCCGAATTTTGGAGGCATTGCGTGTTGAGTGGCAGAACTCAACGCCGCACTTTTGCCTCGACACCAAAGCGAAGAAATGAAAATATAAATTTAAGTTAACATTTCATCTCCTCGAGTGGGGATCGAACCCACAACCAGTCGGTTTTACAGTCACACTTCGTGCCGCTGCGCTATGACTGGCCTCAAATATTCTTAATTTCTAGAAATATTTGTCTGATACCTACGTATATGTATTACATCTTCTGTACTGTTGCTGTTTAATCATTTTACCCCTCCTTACCTAAAAGAACAGTTACGAAAAGAGTTACAAAAAATACTCCTTTCAGAAAAGACTCCTTTACAGTTAAGGCTGCTCGTTTATGGAATTCCCTTCCCCTTGAAGTAAGACGTGCTAAGAATCTCAATCGCTTTAAGTCACTCCTTAAAAAGCACCACTTAGCACTTTGAAAAAACTTTCCTTTGTTTTCTGGTATATTATTATTTATTATTATAGATACATATATATATGTATGTGTTTAATTTATATATATAAGTATATATGTATGCATTTATTTATGTATTACGTGCTATATTTAGATTAATTTAAAGCAAGTACACCCCTACTGATTTAACTACTCCTACACCTTAAGGTTGCCTGGCAGAGATCGCTTATAGGGTATAAGGGTATAATAAGGCCGCCTGCTGTACATTTCATTCTTATTTGCACTTGTGTTTTGTTTTTCTTTTATGTTGTGTGGTATACAATAAAGTATATTATTATCTTTAATATCGAATAATATCTAACTGATAGTGTGCCTGGTCTAGTCCAATACTGAAAAAGTAGTATATGCTTATCGCAGTTTTAAAAAAGTTAATGTGAATTATATTCCTCTATACTATAATACTAAAGTCGTATTCATTTAAATAATTGTTAATAGAATTGACGGATATTTACATACTGACTTTTCAATAAACTGATATCAAGGCAAAATTAGCAAAGCGAGGATGATATATGCATTTTGACTTTAATTTTTTGCAATTAAATATTGATTTTAAATGTTTCGTAATATTATATTTGTTGTTATTTCCATGAAGGTTATACACCGTTTTTGAATTTTTTTAACCTACTTATTAATATCACCTGTAGAATGTACCGTGCACCCTGCGTGTGGTTTTCATTAGAAGTAAAAAATTAAATAATTACTTTTTTGTTAAGTATCCGAGCTTCGCATCCCTCTCTGCCTTATACAGGGGAATGATAAGCATGTAAATATAATCATCTTTTACATGAGATTCAAAACCACAACCATCGCATTAACAGAAAGACACTTATTTTTAAATACTTTTTGGTCCTAAACTTTGAAATGTTTATGTAGGAATGTTATTTATACAGGTGTATACAGGATGTAACGCGATTTACGATTAATGGTTGCCTATGAGTAGAAGACCTCAGTACCTATCCATTTCACCCCATGTATGTTATAGCCGATTCAGTTCAGTTCTTCAGCAATTATTTGAGAAGTGGCAAATACATCCAGACTGTTGACTCTGCTCTCGGGATGTTTTTTCCAAATAGAGCTCATAAGTAGATCTTTAGTATAGTGTAATATTTCAAAGGTATCGGCTTATAAATCTTGGAAATAATAACATGAAAACTAAAATAATTTTTTCGTAAGCAATTTTTTTTTCAAAAACTTTCACGAGCGAAAGAAAATTATTGGTGATTTTTTCCAGAAATTATTTTATAAACTATCAGTATTAGTATAGAATAATCTGTGAGAGTGTCATAGGCGCAGCTCAATGACGACATGTTAAAAAATGTACCCGAATCATGGAGTAGAAAAAAAATATTATTCTCTTTTTAAACATTTTTTAAAGTGTTGTTAAACACTTGGAAAGAAAAATACTTATTTAGAAAACTCTTATACTTATTATTCTTATTGCGAGAATTGACGACGTTTAAATTAAATTCTTACTATATTTACATAGGTGTCTGCATTTTAAACTAGTCAGCGATAGCCAGACATTATTTATTGAGTACAAATATTTTAATATTGTAAAGATATCCGCCCAGCACAGGCCGTAAATTAACTGCACTTGGTTGATAGTTAATATTAATTTTCACATGCTATGAAAAGAATATTTTTTTGGTAAAAAGCTATATTGAGAAAGAGAATTACGAGCGCGGACTCAACAGTCGGGCTGCCATTTTTTTTCCAAAATCCTGTTTTTCAAAAAATCATAAATTCAACAATGCTGAACAACTGAAAATCAGCCCAAAATACATGGAGGTAAAATGAGAGGTAAAAACGGTTGTCTATGTGGAGAGGGACTCAGTAATAGGTACTGAGTCCCATAGACAACCGTTGGTCCGCGTTATATTATATTTTATAATGTTTTAGTACAAAGTTAAGCAGGACTCCGTACGAGATATTGAACGTTTAATATGTCACAAATTGTTGTATGATTTGTGTTCGATTGACTAATTTGAATATCCCCTGTGGTTAACTGTAAGTATACTTGTGTCTTGTCATCTTGTGTTGTTAGTAATGATGACCAATATAAACGTGTAAAGGAATATATGATCAATAGGTATGATACAGCACTTTAAATAGATAATATTTGTAAAATTTGTTAATATAATAGAAAAAAAGCTTACAATAAAAAAATGTGATTATCGTTGGTATACAAAAATGCAGTGAATGTTATCCCAGATAGGACTCACTGCAATGCGGTTTCCGATCGTGTCTGCTGGAGATAAACAAAATGTAGTAACAACTTAGAATCCAATGGATTTATCGTGCTGGTGCCGACATCATCGCGGTACAGAGTTCAAAGCCACTGTTTTTACTATACCGGGTCCTACAACCCAAACTTAAGGGAAATAATCATAAACGCACAACTCTACATTCCGAGGTCCTGTTCAGACTACTTAACGAAGTTCGAAATGGTAACATTATTACCATCTTCGAAGTAAGTTCTACAAGCGAATTGATAATAGTTCTAGACAAACTGATTTCTTTAGCAAACTTTTAAGCTTTAGTGAGTCTTCCCCATAACGCCTTTGCTTCTACAAATATTTTAATATTGTGTATTAAAATATTTGTAGAAGCAAAGGCGTTAAATATTTTAATATTGCTTACAAATTAACTCCGAACCTAAAATGCAATCTTCTGGTCAAATTGTTGGTCACACTCAATTGTTGGTTGGTTTATAATAATAATAAACTTACATGGGATTTAAAATAAATTATCAGGGCGACGCGTGTACTGACCGTTATCTAGGAGTACCCTACACCCTATCAACAAGTGTTTCGTTCTTCATACTGCCTTCCTTCGGTGGCTTTAGCTTGTCTTACTAAAATGCTTTGGTCTGATAAGGTCATTTGGTCTAATCATGACTAGGTGTTCCTTTTTAAAGTTAATGATAATGGGATATAACGCTTTTTTATAGTTTAGTTTAGTTAGCCACTCGCTTTTGCATGCACTTTATATTTTGTCGATCTCGTCTTGCCGAATTAAAAAAAAATAATATCTATATCTAGAATTTTCCTATGATCTATTTATGAATTGGAGAATTTCATTATTATTTGAAAGTCACTTTTTCAGAATCGACTAATCAATTCTAGGAATATTTAATTTATTTAAGGAAAATAATTGAGGTCAGTTGAAGCATAGGGGCACAAGTGTGTGACTGTTAACGCGACTAGTTGTAGATTTGATTTCTACTCGAAGAAATAAAATTTATGTATTCACATAAAGGGTACCTATTATGCTAGTTAAATCCATAAAAAATATATAGAGTGAGAGTGCCAGAGCTCTACTAAGACAGAGATAAATCTAATATTTTTTTGTAGGATGGATGGCATTATATGTGGCACAAAATGCACGTTATATGGGTAATGGAGATAAGAATAATGTAGGTGAAAACAAAAGAATATTGAACATCGTATTGAATTTTCGTCTCTATACATTTGAAAAATTAGAAATGAAAAAAAAAATGGTCAAAGGATCAAAAGTGGATTTTAATTTCATATATTACTTTACCTTGGCATTGGTAATGCTGTCGAGGTCTCGGTAACTTGGTCAGCGACATACATACCACACTTCATGTTTTATTAGTATAAGAGGTTTATAATGACATTTATTTTTATTTTTTAAGTAGTTTGACTAATTACCTGGATTTAAGTGATAAAACCAACCAGTTTTGTTTTGGAAAAGTTTTAATTTTTTTCACCTAAATTACTAATTAAAAAAAAATATATACGAGTATTTATAGATTTATTTTGTTAATGTTTTTTAATAACGTTTTATCATCATTATTTGCGAATTTAGCAGCTTACAGTACTGAGAAGTAAATAAGTACTTAAGACATTCACACTGCTATATGCGGGATACAGCGTGAAGCTGTTGCAGAAGGTGCTATATAATGAAAATAAATATAAAACAGAGGATTATTAAAAAAGAAAATAAAATTATAAATTAAAAATGTAATTAGAGTATGCACAAGAACTACTTGCTGTGGAGGAGGAAGTTTTTAATATAAATTATACATTAATTCAGTAACCGTGAATCTCTTTATCACGAAAATGTAATATACAGTATGGGACGAGCAATATAAACAAAAGCGACGCGTGCTGTACAGCCGGTGTCGTTGGTAGCGCTTCTTGGGACTCACGCGCATCCCGCGTTTGCACGTCCGTGAACGTATTTATTAATAATATTTATTAATAAATTTTGTGAATTTCATTTTCTGGGGTATGTTATTTTTTTTATTTCTCTTTTTAATTAAAAAATATAAATTTGAAGATTGAATTATAAAATTATATGTCATAGTTTGTTAATTTTTTCTTGGTAAAATTAAAGCTAATATTTGATGTTTCATTTATGTTTCTAATATTCGTAATTTTTATTTTTATATAAAAAAAGTATTTTTTTTTAACTTTTTACTTGACATTCATAGTGGTATCTGCGGTTGACGCGGTGCTTCGATTTACTGTTAGGTTGTTTTTGTGGAAAAGTGAATTAAAACGGTGACCATGTTCGTTTATTAATATTTATGTAAAGTTTAAAATGTAATTATAAAAAAATATTGTAAATGTTAGATATTTTATTTGACTTACCATATTTTTTGTTTATAAAAAAACAAAATGTCTTTGTAGAAAAATATTATAAATTTAAATTATAAAAAATTGTAGAGATTGAAAAGAAGTTACCTTTATATCGGTTGATTATCCTAAACACGTTCCTCCTTTATACATAGCAAGGAGCTCGATCAATAAAAAACCCGTTATATTTGACTTTGTGCCGAGTTTCGCTTTAAAACTGTGTTTTACTACAATAATGTGGCGGTCGAGTGTAGCTAATTTGCAATAGGCAGAGTCATATTATGTCAAAATATACTATTTTAGAGGCCAGTCGTGGCGCATTGGCACGAAGTGTGACTGTAAAACCGACTGGTTGTGGGTTCGATCCCCACTCGAGGAGATGAATTATTTACTTAAATTTATATTTCTATTTCTTCGCTCTGGTGACGAGGATAAGCGCGGCATTGAGTCACTCAACACGCAATGCCTCCAGAATTCGGTAGAAAGTAGGAAACGGAGTGTCTTAACACTAGGTTCGCTCTGCCTTCCTTTCTGATTTAATTTAAGGTCAATTTTGTTTCTTTTTAATACTTATTAAAAAAAAAATTTCATATAGTAGAGACTACAAATCAACTTTTGAAATTGTTAAAAAGTTCTCGTAATATATGTATACTCATACTTTTGAAGAACGTTTTATATCTGCTAGAATTTGCTTAATAGTCTGTTAGTAAGTTTCTCTGAGCTGATGATCTGTTAATTTGTCATAGTAAATTGAAAAATATATATATATATATATATATATATATATATATTTATTTACATAGATAAAAAATAGTAAAAGCGAAAATTGTAATGTTTAATTATATATTAAATCGTATGTGTCATTTTATTACATAGAAACGAAAAAAAATGCCAACTCAACAACGTTATAATAATAAAAATGTAGTAAAAATATTCTCCAAAACCAATAATACCATACATATTTTTCGATTATTAAAATTATATATCCTTTTTCTATTTATTATAGGACTCACTTCTTCATACGCCATATCTTTAATTTCACACAGCGTTATAAAAATGATATATCCAAAGCTTTCTATGTAATATGAAAAAAAAATAATTGAATGTGTTTTTTCAGGCTAGCGCTGATCACAGACCAAATATGATAAGGGCAGCAGAGGTAATTCTTTTTATAAATTTAGGATAGATTACTATCATAATTTAGTTATAAAGTATTCTTATGTATTTAAAATTTATTTGACATATGTACATGTTAGGCCGTCGCGGCGCATGCGCGTGCCAATAATCGCAACGGTTGTGGATTCGATTTCCACTTGAGGAATTGAATTATTATTTATTAGTATACGAGGCCGGTCGTAGCGCAGTGGCACGAAGTGTGACTGTAAAACTGACTGGTTGTGGGTTCGATCTCCACTCGAAGAGATTATAGATAGATATTTACTTAAATTTATATTTCTATTTCTTCGCTCTGGTGTCAAGGCTAAGCGCGGCGTTGAGTTCTGCCACTCAATACGCAATGCCTCCAGAATTCGGCAGAAAGTGAGGAACGAAGTGTCTTAACACTATGTTCCCTCTGCCTACCCTGCTGTGTGCGGGATACAGCGTGAAGCTGATTTGATCTATTAGTATTTTCATTTTTCGCTCTGGTATCACGGTATTCAGTAAAAGGTGGTGTTGACTTCCGTCACTGACAACAGTCAATGTCTCGAAAGTAGGGAAAGGAGTGCCTTAACACTCGGTTCCCTCTGCCTAGCCTAGTAGAGTATAAGGAGTGCGGCGTGATGATTAAGAAAAATAATAAATGTATTATTATAGATTCATGCTTTATTATTATCTTTTCCGTTCGCAGCTTTGTTTGCGATACTAATTTTATTCTCTATAGACACAACGTTAATAAGTTTTTTTTTTATTTGCAATTTTTTTTCATATATTTAAAAAATATTTATTAACACACATATGTATATGTAAGACCGTCGTGGTGCAGTGTCACAAGCACGTGACTGTAAATGTAACGGGTGTGGGTTTTATTCCCATTCGGGGAAAAGAAACTTTTATTTTCTAAACCGTACTAAATAATTTTACATAATAACGTTGTTTCTTTAGTGAATATAATTAATATAGCAAATCAAGCTGCGGGCGAAAAAGGAAAATAATATCTAATACATACAAACCAAGAATTACACAATTTTTTTCCGCTTCACGTCGTATCCCGCATACTCTTATGCCTTATTTGCAATTAATTATATTTACTAAAGAAACGTTGTAAATATGTAAAATTATTTAAAAAATCATTATAACAGTAGTATAGGGTATATTTTATTGTATATAGCCGTAGAAAATAAAAATACAAAATATTTAGTAATATTTTTATTAAATATGTATTTTGGAAGCGCAATTTTTTTTTAATGGTACAGATATAGGTACTCTTTTCTCATGAATAAACGAGGCGTGATTTAATAATAAAAATAGAACCTTGAACACTTCTCAAGTCCCAAAAAAAAACCGGAAGCCCAATATTTTTTGTCTATGCATACAAATCTACATAGATACATATTAGTACGTGTAATCATAGAAATAAGAATTCACCATAGATAACAAAATAATACACCTATTTAAATGCAATTATTTAAAAATATTCCTGCCATTATCCGTATCTAATCAGAAAATAATAAAGTGAAGGAATAAATACATAAATTCACTTTTGAGCAAAAAAGATATTATCTTTTTACAACTGTCGCAATTTACTGGAAATGCGAATTTTTTTTACTGCAAACATGAAATATTAAATTGATTATACAGGTGTTTTTGTTAAAAAAAATAAAAATTCAAACTAAACTTACATCGATAAGTATTTTAAGTTTTTTTTAATTTAAATGACATATATACAAAGGAATTAAAAATATTTTAAAACTTACCAAAAATCCAATGTAGCGAGACTTAAATGGAAACAGCTCACGCGCTCTACTAATTAAGTCATACATTTTTATTGAAATACTTACGTGGAAACTTTTATACGATATAGAATTTATTTTTTGTTGTTTTATACAATTTCACATTTAATAATAATAATAATCAGCTTCACGCTGTATCCCGCACACAGCAGGGTAGGCAGAGGGAACCTAGTATTAAGATACTCCGTACCCCACTTTCTGCCGCATTCTGGAGGCATTGCGTGTTGAGTGGCAGAACTCAACGCCGCGCTTAGCCTCGACACCAGAGCGAAGAAATGGAAATATAAATTTAAGTAAATATTTCATCTCCTCGAGTGGGGATCGAACCCACAACCAGTCGATTTACAGTCACACTTCGTGCCGCTGCGCCACGACTGGCCTCTCCTCTTGTAAAAGATACTTAGTTATACCGTTTTAAATCGATCGATATAGTTCGTTGGTGACGTTCAAAGAAATGTGAGACGAACTGTGGTAGGATGGAAAGTTTGAAAAGTAGAACAATTATAGGTAATATACGCAAAAGATAAGGCTATATTTACAGATTTTACAATATAATGATAATGATAATTTGATGTTGGAATATGTATGTACTGCGTGTATTTTTCGTTCTGGATAAAAAGATATAGATTCGATATTTTTTTTATAAAAAAATACTTTATAACCCAACACTGTATATAGAAAAAGAACTTCCTCTCTTTTTTCAGCAAGTTTTTTTTTTATTTTAAAAACAATTAAAAAAAACGTATTTTTTTGGGTCTATCTTTGAACGTAACACTTATTATTGACCTCCAAATCTAGCTATATTAAATTATTATTTCATACGTATTTAGATACGGTTTGAGATGTGATGAACTTGATTCTTTGCAACATTAACATTTTTTTCTGTTTTGACCGCAGTCATTATGTCTTCACATAAAAAATATTATACAGAATAGATGATGATTTCACTGTAATGGTTGATTATTACAGATTTTGAACCGACTATTTTCTAATTTATCTACACTATAATCAATATATTTGAAAAAAAAAAAACAATTTTTGAGGCCAGTCGTGGCGCACAAAGTGTGACGGTAAAACTGACTTGTTGTGGGTTCAATCCCTACTCGAGTAGATGAAATATTTACTTAAATTTATATTTCCATTCCTTCGCTCTGGTGCTGAGGCAAGCCGCGGCGTTGAGTTCTGCCACTCAACACGCAATGCCTCCAGAATTCGGCAGAAAATGGGGAATGGAGTGTCTTAACACTAGGTTCCCTCTGCCTACCCTGCTGTGTGCGGGATACAGCGTAAAGCTGATTACATAACAAATAAAAAACTGAAAAAAGAAATATGAGAGTAAAGATATTTTTTAGGTAATTTGTTCTGTATTGTGACGGTTGTGGGTTCGATCCCCGCTCAGAGGAATGACATATTTTTTATTGATATTTTCATTTCATCTTTCTGGTACCAAGGCAAAAGCGTGGCGTTAAGTTACACTCAACACTCAATGCCTTAAAAAATTCGACGCAAGGTGGAGAACGGAGTGCTATATGCGGGATACAGCGTGAATAAATTAAAATTAAATTAAATCACATCAGGATTCACGGTTGGGGTGCCAGGTCAATCGCAGTCTATATATCAGATGAAGTGATGACTAGTCATAAATAGGTAAATTAAGGTGAATAAAATTAATAGAAACATAATGATGTAATTTCGATCGGGAAAACCAAGATTTTACCATAATATAATACCAGATAGAATCATTCACGATCTCTAGTAATTATGCCATAGAAAAAATATATAATATGCGGATATAACTACAGATAAATGACGATTTTGAATGATTGATGAACTTTAGTTAATAAGAAACAGAAAAAATCCCACCGAATCCGACTGAGGCCAGTCGTGGCGCAGGGGCATAAAGTGTGACTGTAAAATTGACTGGTTGTAGGTTCGATCCCCACTCAAGGAAGTGAAATATTTATTTACATTTATATTTTCATTTCTTCGCTCTGGTGTCGCGGCAAAACGCAGCGTTGAGTTCCGCCACTCTAGACGCAATGCCTCCAGAACCCGGCGGAAAGTGGGGAACGATGTGTCATAACACTAGGTTCCCGCTGCCTACCCTGCTGTTTGCGGAGTACAGTGTGAAGCTGATTTAATTACTGATTTGACACTACTTTCGTATTGCGTGTTGAGTGGCGGAAGTCAACGCCGCTCCTTTGCTTCGACACCAGAGCGACGAAAATGGAAATATAATTTTAAATAAATATTTAAATTCTCCGAGTGGGGATCGAACCTACAACCCTCGCGTTGCAGTCACACCCTTGTTCTCCTTGGCAACGACGGCCTCGAAGTATTTAAAAAAATATGTAGAAAAATAAATATTAATAGAAATGCTAATAGAACTTGGCTTAATTGAATGCAGAAAATTATATATTACATTTTTTAATTTTAATGCTTACAAATATCAAGCAATTCCTCGTAATGGAAATAAAAATCTAGAACTATTTATAGAATAGATATGTATATTTATGCGTTATTGTATAGTATGTAAACTGTTTTTAATAAAAAAAATATTGTATATTTTACATTTTTATTATAAGAAGGGCACAGAAAAAAAATAAAATAATATATTTTGTAATAACTTTAGACTGTTATTTATTGTATTAACTATTTAATCAATTTATGATGATATATTGATTTTTACAAATTTTTATATACAGAAAAAACTTAAAATAAAATATTATACATTTTTGCAGCATATGTTTTGAATAATTGAAAGATAAACTTATAAAGGTTGTGATATCTTTGTATGTACGTACAATTGTTCGAGTACATATAGATTTTTTTTAGCGTCACATTGTATTCCGCCACAGCAGGGTAGGCAGAGGGAACGTAGTGTTAAGACACTCCGTTCTCCACTTTCCACCGAGTTCTGGAGGCATTGCTTGTTGTGTGGCGAAAGTCTATGTTGCGCTATATAAATATTTTATTTCTTCGAGTGGGACTCGAACTCACAACTTATCGCGTTCACAGCCATACTCTCGTGCCTCTGCGCCACGACAGGCCTCACATATTGTTTCTATTGTGTATTAATTATTAATTACGTGGTAAGACAATATAAACAAATATATTACAATAAAACGCAAATTATTTGTTAATTTATATCGCATTTAGGGCAGAATTTGCATTACATTATGAAAGTACAAGTAACGACGGAATAAGATAATGTTACATAAATACAAATGTAACATATGAGACCGGCGTGGCTCAGTGGTATAAGCGTGTAAATATAGACGCCACAGTTGGGGGTTCGATTCCACTCGGGAAACCATATACATATTTAATATTTTCATGTGTTCGCTCTGGTGACAAATATTGTCTTATTAGCAGTTTAGGTTCCCTCTGCCTACTCTGCTACTCGCGGAATACATCGTGAACTTGAAAAATAAAAATGTATATAACGATGAATATCAGAGACTGAGTTCGTTTGTTTTAAAATTTTAATATTTAATTTGCAGTCATGCGGTTGCCCACTTCGGGAGGTCGGTCCTCCTCTGGCGGATTCTTGTCCAGGGCAATTTCTTCTCTTCATGAGCATCCTGGAATCGTTCATAAATGGTAGATGTGACTTGGCTGACCCTTGCCACCGTGTCAACGGTATACAAGAACCGGATGAAAATTATGACTTCGCAGTGATCGGAGGCGGCACTACGGGCGCGGTGGTGGCCGCGAGGTTATCTGAAAATCCGCAATGGAAGGTAATCCCATGCTATTAAACATATAAAGTTAATTGCTTTGTTGTTATAATTTGTTTAAAAAAAAGGTTTTATCTAAAAGGAAGTGAATACAGTAAAAATAGAGGAGAGGAGTTACGTTTTGTAAAATTTTCAATATTTGTTTTAAAACTGTGAAAAAAAAAATCTTGTTTTATATGAGAAAATGCAAAATGTTAATTACTACACTTAACCTTAGACAACGCAAGGCTAGATGACTGTGTTTATGACATTTTTGACTAATTATTACAAGATGATACATTTTTTTCAATACAATGTCTTTTCCGTATCGTGTATGTATAGATATTTAATTATAAACGAGTATATTATATTATACAATAGCATAGCGATGTCTTAATAGATACTATTTTCTTGACGTTGTGCAATTGTAATGTCTAATTATATATTTTTTTTTATAAGTAAATCAGTTAATATCGTTGAGGCCAGTCGTCATCGGTTGTGAGTTCGATTTCCACTCAAGAAAATCAAATATTTTTTTATTTTTTTGCTCTGCTGTCGCGGCAAAGCGCGGCGTTGAGCTCCGCCACTTTTCACGCAATGCCTCCAAATTCAGTGGAAAGTGGGGAGCGGGTTATCTTAACACTAGACTCCATATCTTGCTACAAACGGGATTCAGCGTGAAGTAAAAAAAAACATAGTAAACTTAGTATATAAAAAAAAATTAAATTAAATTAGCTTCACGCTGTATCCCGCACACAGCAGGGTAGGCAGAGGGAACCTGGTGTTAAGACACTCCGTTCCCCACTTTCTGCCGAATTTTTGGAGGCATTGCGTGTTGAGTGGCAGAACTCAACGCCGCGCTTTGCCTCGACACCAGAGCGAAGAAATGGAAATATAAATGTAAGTAAATATTTCATCTCGTCGCCAGTCGTGGCGCAGTTGCACAAAGTGTGACTGTAAAACCGACTGGTTGTGGGTTCGATCCCCACTCGACGAGATGAAACTTAGTATATAGTGTAGATTTATTAACATTCGAGTTACAATAACAGTCGAAACTATAAATATTTTTTATTACGTTATCGCCTGTTCAGTTACATTTATATCAATGGAATTAATTTAAAATTATTAATTAAATCAATAAAAGAATTGTATGTATATTTAATTTATTCTAGTGTCGCCTTGAAATAATTATCGTTATAACATACTTACATATGTATACCTACATTTTGTAAAACGCATCGCTCGGTTGAATAAAATAAATGGTTTTTGCAAAACGGTCAAAATGTAACATACTTACGTAAAACTTATAAAAATTTGAACGCAGCGGGACTCGAACCCGCGCCTCCTGGAAACCGACCAGGCGCTCTGACCACTAAGCCATGCGTTCTCGCCAAGCTACGTCGAAATTTTTATACGCTTGTTACAACTTATTTATGTTGTTAGCTGCGTTCAAATTTTTATAAGTTTTCTAAATAAGTATTTTTCTTTCCTGAGTGTGGAATAACACTTTAAAAAATGTTCAAAAAAAATGTAACATGTTAATCGAATTTTTGCTTAATTTTATTTTATCTGCATGCATTTTCATGTATGAAGAGAGCCTGTTAAATATATAGGTACTATATATAAAATATATGATATTTTGCATTTTTTTAGGGTTCCGTACCTCTTGAGGTAAGGTAAGGTTCAAATAAACCTGAAAATTATACATTAACTATACAATCCTAAAAAAATAAAAACCCTAAAAGGAGTGCCCCCCCTTTGTCCCCCAGCTTTGGTATTAAAGCCGCTAGTTCTAGTGAGGTATCACAATATGAAAGAGCTCTAGCTAAGCTATGCTTAAATATCCGAAAAACCCCTTAATTCTTGTACGGAACCCTCAATGGGCGAGCCTGACTCACGCTTGTCCTGCTTGTAATATATAGTAGTATGTTGTATACATAAATATTTTAAACGTCACCACAGGTGTTGCTGGTAGAAGCTGGTGGAGATGAGCCCACAGGGTCTGCAGTACCAGCATTCGTTACGGCTTACTGGGGGCGAAACGAAACTGATTGGCAATACGTTACTGTACCTCAAAAGAATGCTTGCTTAGACGAAAATGGCGTATGCTCTTGGGTTAGAGGGAAAATGCTTGGTAATTATATTTTTTTTTTATCTTTATTCTGGTCTAGTTCTAGACAAAAACTTAAACTGACCATATTTGGTGTTTTGTTATCAAGAATTTAGTAGCTTTCCTCTTACAATAATTAGCCGTCACACTAAAAAGTTGTTTGTATGATCTTTTTTGGTCTGTTTGTACACGCAAATCTCCTGAACTACTAGTAACGATTTAAATTAATTTCTTTATTGTGTTACTATTAAGTCTGGACTATATTTGATTATGGACATTTCCACACTTGATCTAGGGCCATAGTAGTCCATAGTAGTTCAGTTAAACTATAAGAAATAATTAAATGGGGAATGTAGTGTCTTAAGACGAGGTTCGTTTTAAATGCTCCCATAACAAAAGTTGTTAAGTGTGATATGCGTTTTCTGTCTGTTGGTGTTTAAAAATTGAAGATCTGGAACATCTGATGGATAACCACAACAGTCCAGCTAAACTATAATATATAAAAACATACTTTCTAAAGATTCCGTCTACAATAATATGATATGCTATGTGAATGTCAACGCCTGACATTTAACAAGATTTATTTTTTATATTTTTTGTCTGTCAGTTTATTCTCGCGAATACGAGCCAATGTGGAGATTAAAAATTAAATATATTAAAAATTAAAAATGTGCTTTTATTTTATATTAAAGGCGGATGTTCTGTAGTCAACGGTATGATGTATATGCGAGGTAACCCAGCTGATTACGACGGATGGGCTGTGAACGGGGCGAAAGGCTGGTCGTGGTTTGAAGTACTTCCTTACTTCCTCAAAAGCGAAGACAATAAGGAGATAGGCAATGGAGTTTCTGGACACTATCATAGTGTCGGTGGTCCCTTACCAGTGCAGCGGGTAAGTTATAGTGATTAACATCATATGAACACCATATAAAAATCAGCTTCTTTAAATTATATATATATATATAATTTAAATTATATATATATATATATATAATTTAAAGAAGCTGATTTTTATATGGTGTTCATATGATGTTAATCACTATATATATATATATACATTTTATACTAGCTCCTAAATAAGTGTATACTGAATTATAGAAGGTAGAAACTTATCTGTTTTAAGCATAGGATTAGTTGATATTGTGGAGAGCAAATATGATATTTAGCGGATTATATACATGATGCGTGCTTGAAATACAGGATAACAATAGAAATTAAGGCCAATAGCAGGGGCACAAAGTGTGCCTGTAAACTCGACTGGTTGGGGGTTCGATCTCCATTTGAGGAGATGAAATATTTATTTAAATTTCTATTTCCATTAATTTCGCTCTAATGTCGAGACGCGCGGCTAAGCGCGGCTTTGAGTTCCGCCATTCAGCACGCATTGCCTCCAAAATTTGGCGGAAATTAGGGAACGAAGTGTCTTAATACTAGGTTCCCTCTGCCTACCCTGCTGTGTGCGGGATACAGTGTGAAGCTGATTTAATTTTATTTTAATTGAATAGATAAATATTATTTACTTAAATTTATATTTTCATTTCTTCGCTCTGGTGTCGAGGAAGTACGGCGTTGAGTTCTGCCACTCAACACGCAATGCCTCCAAAATTCGGCAGAAAGTGGGGAACGGAGTGTCTTAACACTAGGTTACCTCTGCCTACCCTGCTATGTGCGGGATATAGCGTGAAGCTAATTTAATTTTAATTTTTAATTTAGTAAATTTCATCACTAGCCATGCGTTTAAGTCATGTAGTCTTATATTTCGCAAATTATTGTTTTTTTACCATACACAGGCGGAAGTTTAATATAGTTTTATTTCAATTGTTTGATTATCTTGTAAGTTTTGTTCTTCCTACTTTTCTATATATAAACATACATAAACATACATATTAAAACATATTAAAAAACGACCGTCCCGCTCTTTGTTCTGTTTACCGCATCGAGATATTAAAAGAAATTCTCAATACCGCGAACCGTCATTCGGTGCGTTATTAGAACTTTAATGTTAATTTTAATATTTACATTGAGGCCAGTCGTGACGCAGCGGCACGAGGTGTGACTGTTAAACCGACTGGTTGTGGGTTCGATCCCCACTCGAGGAGATGAAATATGTACTTAAATTTATATTTCCATTTCTTCGCTCTGGTGTCGAGGCTTAGCGCGGCGTTGAGTTCTGCCACTCAACACGCAATGCCTCCAGAATTCCGTAGAAAGTGGGGAACGGAGTGTCTTAACACTTGGTTCCCTCTGCCTACCCTCTGTGTGCGGAATACAGCGTGAAGCTGATTACATAACAAATAATATTTCGTATGACTTTGCCTTTTTTAACAGTAGGTATTTTCAAACAAAGTAAGTTAAGTAAGTAGTAAGTAGTTAAGTAAGTAGTAAAGTTTCAACCAATTCGATAACAAATTTCAAAAAATTCGATAACAAAGTTATTTTGGTAAAGATATTGTCGAACAAATTCGATTAAAACAAAGGGGAGGTTGCTAAAGTCCAATAGTGAAACCTTCATTTGAATCAATTCACCCATTTCTGAGATTAGCGTGCGCAATCGCACAGACAAACAGCCTTTTTTTAATCTTTGTTTTTGGCTCTATTACGTCGAAAGAGGACCCTATGTACACATTTATTTATTTAATAAAAAAACCGTGATAGACTATCGACATTTTCTAAAAAATGTTGAATTAAATCCACATGATTCCTAAATTGTGAAATTAAAATCTTTATCGAAACTTAACTTTGGCAATACAGGTAAATTTTATGTGTATTTGAATAGTTAGGTACAGTTTGCCATCAACTGGTTTCATCAGGATCGCTTTATACGTACAATATGAAATAAGAATATTAAATAAAATAATATTATCTAATTACATATCTTATACCAGCATTACCCTATTTCAAAGAAATTAAAATGAGGCCAGTCGTGGCGCAGGGGCACAAAGTGTGACTGTAAATGCAAAGTGTTAAATTCCGCCAATTAACAACTAATTCCTCCATAATTCAGGAAATTGGAGAATGGAGTGTCTTAACACTAGGATCCATCTGTCTACTGTGTGCTAGATACAGCTTATTTAATTTAATATTTAATTTAAAAAAATAATGTAAAGCAAAGAGATGATTCAATTTTATAAATCTTGAAACGTATCTTATAAAACAATTGTTATACTGCTCTCAGTAAAACGTAAAAATGTGTACAGTTTTCGAAAAATTACAATGAACAGGAAACATTTTACTAATATTTAAATTTTAATTACAAGTTACCAAAAATATACTTAAAGCTACAAATACAATTTAAGAATTGAAACGATGTGCTCATAATGGTTCTCAATGACATCATCATTCTCCATTATTATATGTTCATTATATAGATATAGTAAATTTAAATGAATTTTACTTATATAATATATAGTATATAAGTGTAGAACTTATATATTGGATTGTTTAAAAAAAAACCTACAATTTACTAATTTAATTTACTATTAAAAGTGATTTTTGAGGTCTTCATTTAAAGTAAAGGTTTTACCGAATTACCTTTCAAAATAGTTGCCACGGCCGGAACAAATAAAAATCGGGAGGTGTCGGATCTGGAGAATATGGTGACCTATTCTCCAGATACAGGCAGTTTATCCCAACCACTAACAGTTTGGCGAGTGGCCAACTTGTATGAGGTATCGCGTTATCATGACGGAGCACTATACCCTTCCTGTTCATTAATTGTTTAACTTTCTGCGTTATCATTCATTGTTGAATTGACGACAGTGAACTTACAAATATAAATATAACGTCTCATCTCACGGGTTGTTTGCCGGGTTGCATTAACTAATGAAGTTATCGGGTCTTGATGGAGAACCGGCTTTCCAGAACTTGGTGTCTCTTCGAGATCAAAATTGCCATATCAAAACTTTGCCAAACAGTTCTGGCGTTCTGGGCACTGGCACAATTTCTTCATACACGTCAGCTAAATTCTATCTGGCTGGAACAGCATTTATGCTTTTTCTATAGTAAAAAAATTTAATACGACGAAAATGCTGCTTATTGCTCTTCTTGCTATATTTAAAAGGACAACAACCAAAAATAGCTACGTATTTTCAATTGTTTTTTGGCATACATAAGCCTTGATATATCGACTCTAATGAAATTCTATAAATATAAGGCTTAACTGTGAAGTTGGGTTTGAAAAATAAAACGAAACCCTCTGTCGGGAAAAGCGAAAAAAAATATATTTTTTTATTTTTATGTACAAAAAAAGGGTTTATTAAAAGAACGGAAAATATATAGTTATCTTTAAAAGAAATCTCTTCTAAAATGGGAGATATGTTAATAGAAGCGCTTCGGGTGCAGTATCTATATTATTACATATGTATAATGTTATCAATATCTATATATATTTAAATCAAATAAATCAGTTTCACGCTGTATCCCGCACACAGCAGAGTAGGCAGGGAGAAGTCCTAGTTTTAAGATATTCCGCTCCCTACTTTCCGCCGCATTGCATGTTGAGTGGCGGAACTTAACGCCGCGCTTTGCCACGAAAACAGAGCGAAAAAATGTAAATATAATTTTATTAACAATTTTTATATTATTTGTTACAGTTCCGCTATGCGCCTCAATTTGCACACGACGTGGTTTCTGCTGGTATTGAAATGGGATACCCACCAACAAGCGATCTGAATGGTGAGACAGGCACCGGATTCACAATTGCTCAGGCGTTTAACAAGTAAATTATATATATTATAGTTTATAAAATGCTTACCTTTATTTTCCAGTTTCATACACATATATGTATACAGATACAGCGGTATCCCGCATATAGGCAGTAGGAAGGAGTCTATTCCAAAACACTCCGATCTCCACTCTTCGTGAAATTCTGGAGGAATTGCGTATTGAGTGGCGGAACTCAATAATACTCGCGCGTATTAAATATTTTATTTCCTCAAGTGGAAATCGAACCTAGAACCTGTCCGTGTTTACAGCCACACGCTTATGCTCCTGCGTCACGACTGTCATCTTTACGTATTTATTTAAAAATATATGTCAGAGATTGTCTTTATCTTGTATATTTAATTTTGTTAATAAAATAATTTTGTGCTCGACATTTGTAAACATTTTTTGTAGCAATCCAAAAATCTAGGTTAGGTACATAAATGGATACATAATGGATACATACAGCTCTTTGTAAAAATATTTTTTTACATATATTTTTTTACGTATCTTGCTTACAGCAGGGTAGGCAGAGGGAACCTAGTGTTAAGACACTTTATTCCTCACTTTCCGGAGATTTTTTTGAGGTATTGCGTATCGGGTGACGGAACTCAACGCCGGGCCAATTGACTTGGTGCTAAAGCGAAGAAATGAAATGAGTTAAGAAATAATAAAACATTTCCTTGAGTGGGGATCGAACCCACAACCGTCATGTTACAGTGACACTCTTGTGCTTCTGCGCTACGACGGCCTTAAAAATAATTGTAAAATTATTAAATAGCTTTTATTTAATAATTTTATACATAGATTTTGTAGTTCTTTGCGTGTGACTGTATTAGGGATATAAATAAACAAGTGAAAAAAAAATAATTAAATTATAATTTATTTCAGTAATGGCTCAAGATACAGCACTGCCCGAGCCTACCTCCGTCCTGCCTCCGACAGAAAAAATCTACACATAGTATTAAACGCTGTTGGTTCCCGAGTAATTGTAGATAAAAGTACTAAAAAGGTCACTGGGGTGGAATATATTAAAAACGGACAGAAAAAAACTGTAGGAATAAAGAAGGAGGTAAATAGATTTATATACATAAAATAAAAAAATAAATCAGCTTCACGCTGTATCCCGCACACGGCAGGGTAGGCAGAGGGAACCTAGTGTTTTTAGACACTCCGTTCCCCACTTTCTGCCGAATTCTGGAGGCATTGCGTGTTGAGTGGCAGAACTCAACGCCTCGCTTAGCCTCGACACCAGAGTGAAGAAATGGAAATATAAATTTAAGTAAATATTTCTTAATATATATAATTAGATACTAAGCTAAGCTTTTGTAGAATTGTATTAACGTCATTGTTTTTTTTAATACGTTTCTAAAAAGTATTATTAGTATTTTTAGAGTGTTATTCCACAATTAGGATAGAAAATTACTAAAACGTAAAATAAATAAACTGTAAAATATAAAACGTATCATATGTATCATAAACAAATTATATTTTTTTTTTATTTCTAACACTCAATCGTTTTTAATTTGGCATGCAGGTAATCTTATCGGGCGGCGCCATCAATTCTCCTCAAATACTGCTTCTCTCGGGCATAGGGCCAAAGGAAACCCTAGAAAAGTTCAAAATTCCAATTGTAAAAGAACTACCCGGCGTCGGCCAAAATCTCCACAACCATGTTGGTATCAACCTGAACTTTGATTTGGACGAGCCCAACGTACCCGAGTTGTCATGGGAAAGTGCTATGGAGTATATGTTGAAGCGAGACGGACCGTTGTCTGCCACAGGATTATCCCAAGTACGTAGATGGATAGATAGATTCCTTTAACTTATTTAAGCAGGTACCTAGCGGGGCAGTAGGTAAGGAATCCGCAGAAAGCATCTACTGGTAAGAAAATCCATTCTCTGCCAATTTTAGTCAAATTCCAAAACGCATTCCGAACTAAATTGGAGAATCCAACGATGCGATTAGCGTACCAGATCGTAAAAACAAAAAGTAAAAGATTTGATTCCCATTCAGGGATTTGAATTCAATTTCCTGAGTGCCAATCAAATCTTTAATATTTCTTAAATCTTTAATATTTTTGATAGCGCAGTAATATTAAGAAAAAAAAATATTAAAATAGTTTTTGTATGATAGTTGACAGGTAAAGTTAACTCCCGTCTGGCGGCGGCCGGGGGCAGACAGCCAGATGTGCAGTTATTTTTCGGAGGTTACGGCGCATCTTGCGGAACGTGCTCTGTTGGAAATCCGAAAGAACTACTCAAAAAGGGGAATAGGAGGAGCGTCTCGTGAGTCATTTATTTGCTGCCATACTTTTTTTTATACCAATGACCTGAAGTTAAGCGTTGATGCGGTGCGATGCACTTCACTCACGCTTTTTGGAGGCTTCATATTGTGTGACATATGAAATTTAGTCATAGTCGAATGACTTCCATTCCCTCGTTTCGTGAATGAAAAATGTAGGTCTTGGTCTGTCCTTAGAAAATTCTACCATCTACAGATGGTGTAGTGGTAATCCTACAAGGTTCAATGGCAAAATGACAGGGTAATCAGATTTCACAATCCCAAAGCACAGCCCCAGAAATGTACGCGACTGATAATGGGGCAACCCTACGGTGGTCTAAACTTTTACCATATCGGAATGATTCATTTTAAATATGTACCTATAAATTAAACATCAAACTTTTGAAAGGAATATTCTTTTGTTTTTTCGTAACGATGTTGAAAATATTTTATTATTGAATTTTTGAAGGATATCAGCGATAGCTCTTCAACCAAGAAGTCGTGGATATCTTACTCTTCAGTCAGCGGATCCTCTCCAGTATCCACTTTTGCAACCCAACTATTACACGAACGAGCACGACCTGGACGTGGTCGTCGACGCTGCCAGAATTGCTTACAGATTGGCCAACACTACGGTATGATTTAAGATAGAACCTATAGTTATAGGTGCCATTTTTCCTCTTAGATTATTTTATAATAGAAATGCTTTTTGTATACCATATACTTGATCTGATGAAACTGAACTCACAACATCTACATATATTAATGATGCTTTAAAATTTTGCTAGTGCCTAGTTTTCAGACACTCCTACTTGTTATTTTGCTCTGGTGCCAGCATAATAATTCAGCCCCCCCGAGTCAGAATCAAACCCACAACACTTTACACTCACACATTTGTGCCCGCCCCGACCCCTTCAAAATTTTGTTGAATACAAGATTAGCGAAAATTTATATTATTGTAGAAATGTTAAATGTTTTAAATTAAATTTAAAAACAATTATTTATTTATCAGATTCTACGTCAAAAATACGGCATGAGACCCTCGGAGGGTTACGGTGCAGAATGTGGCGTTGGCGGTCCAGTGCCCTCTGACGAATTCTTGAAGTGCCTAGCGAAACTGCACACCGCGCCCGAGAACCATCAAGCTGGTACTTGCAAGATGGGTGCCAGCGACGACGTCATGGCCGTTGTGGATCCTCAGCTACGAGTTTATGGAGTTGAAGGTTATTATTTTAATTTAAGTTTTACCACGGCGTTGAGTTCCGCCACTCAATACGCAATGCCTCCAGAGCGCGGCGGAAAGTGGGGAAACGGGGTGTCTTATTACTAGGTTCCCTCTGCCTACCCTGTTGCGGGCGGGTTACAGCGTGAAGGTGATTTGATTGATTTTTATTTAGTTTTACTTATACTTAGCTTCAGGCTGTATCAGTGTAGTCAGAGAGAACGGAGCGCCAAACTCTACTTTCTCTGCATACGTCTTCCTCCTCCGCCATCATATTCTCCGGGGAGCCCTTATGCTTTTTATGTGAACTTCCTTCTGTATCTTTGATATTGTGTTTCCGAAGTTATACACCTCATTTTTTGAAAGCCAAATAATTGCCACCAGTTCAATAACGTTAACTACCTTATTTTTATTTCTTGTATAAGAAATTCTGAATCAAGGCCCCTACACAAAAAAGCTTTAGCGTTAAAATGTATTATTATATTTATACTGGCCTAATGCCAGTCGTAGCGCTAAGGCACAAGGTGTAACTGTAAATGCGACTGATTGTGGGTTCGATCCCCAATCGAGAACATGAAATATTTATTTAAACTTATAATTCTCAGTCACTTAGCACACAATGTCTCCACACCGGCACCGGCAGAAAGTGTCGTAACATCAGGTTCCCTCTGCCTACCTTGCTCTGTGAAGGATAAAATGTGAACATGATTTCTATATTTATAATATTATATCAGGTCTAAGAGTGGCAGACACCTCTATAATGCCGACGGTGCCGTCCGGCAACACCGCGGCGCCGGCGGTTATGATCGGCGAGAGAGCTGCTCAGTTCATCATCAATAGACATCAATTGTTGAAGAGCACGGGGGGAAGTGATACGTGAGTTATATTAAATTTATCTTACTATTTAGAGAACTTTGAGGCAACTTAAAAAAATATTATTAACTAATTTGTTGATTTTAAAATTAAATCGTGGTAAGCGTAACGGAATATTCCATGTTCTACTTTATTTAAATTAATATTTAAGAAAATGATAAAAAATATTTATGTATATATATTAGTAATTTTTAATATCACTCCATATTTTTATTTAATTAAAATATATCGTCGGTTTAAGAGTGTACAGCCTATTAAGGAATTTCTTAGAAGGTTTTTAAAAAAACTAACATTTTTTTTTCGCATGGTATAAAAATATACAAAACGAAAATACAAACAAAAAATAGATTCTGAGCCGATAATATTATAAAATAAAAAATATATCTTTGGATAATTTTAAATGTAACAACATTCAACCCGAAACAGGTCGTCACAAAATAAGACAACTCAAAGTCAAACCAATAGGTGGAAGCCATGGAACGGAGGCGGGCATCCCCAGAAAGCACATCCTCGCCAGGAATCCGATGAAAATATTAAATTGCAAAGCAAAAATGGCGAACATCAGATATCGGTCAATGTTTAATATAATAATAAGGTTATATTAATTATATATACAAGTAAAATGACGACTTTGAATCACCACTTGAAATGGCTTATAGCTAAAATCAGCTATATGATTTTAATTTATATATTTATTAAAATCTTTTAATATTAGAAAATATTTCTAGGTGCTAATATCTTATTGAAAAGTTATAAAATTTTTCAAATTAGTTCAATAAATATTATATTATAAATGGTTTAAATTATTGAATAAATATTCTCCAAGGTACGATAATATTACACTACGTCGGCCATAAAAAAATGTTAAAAACTTTATATTTTTATAGTTACTTGCTATGAGTATATTATTATATAATTTTATATAACTAAATAGAATCTTTACCAAAATAAGGCCGACTGCCTTTGTAGTGAAAACTGTCATTTTTAATAATTAATAATAATATGTAATTCAAAATAGCATTTAATATTTATAAGTTTTAAAGATCAGACGAATAATACTCTTTATTGTATAAATAACTAGAGTTTATTCATGTAATAAAAAAAATAATATCTAATTTGAATGTTTCTTATTTTTTCGCTTTAGGTTTGCCTTTTCCTTTTACCGGTACTTCTGGTTCTGACTCGGAACTGCAATTAAACATTTAAAATTTAAATTATAATAATTAAAGAAATAAAGAGAGCTTTTGCTGCGCTGGGACATAAGTGTTTGACTGTAAACGTTATAGATTATGGGTTCGATTCCCACTCCAGGAAATTAAATACTTTTCATTCTTTTCCTCTGGTAACGAGGCTGAGCGTAACGTTGATGAGTACTGCCACCAAACACGAAAAGCGATCAATTTGGCGGAAAGTGTGGAACGGAGTGTCTTAACACTAGGTTCCCAGATTCCCTCTCTCTTACTCTGCTAAGTGCAGGATGCAGCGCGAAGCTAAAAAAAAACCAAATTATTTAAATGACATATGCACAATTAGGTAAAGTATAAAGATTCTTCTTTTTTTTTAGTTTACCACTTTATTCCTCATAGAACAAGAAATATTAAATATTTTATTTCCTCGAGTGGAAAATGAACCCGCATACTGTGGCGTTTACAGTCACATGTTTCTCCCCGCCTCTGCGCCACAACTGACCTCCATTATTATTTTATTTTATACATTTTAATGCGAAATTATCAATTTATGTCTAATTTGAATTTAAATTTGTATATATTACTACTTATTAAATTAACCATCATATAAAAAAATGTTAACTACTCACTCTTCGCTACCGTCAGGTGTTTCGGGTATAGTTATATTTCCTTTAGACGACCGCCTGCTGTTCATTAGTTCGCTTGAATCGTTTAAAATTTCTTGTTGCTGTAGAGATTTTAAGATTTTTTTAAAAATTTTATTCAGTTTAAAAAAAAATTGGGAGTTAAACGAATCGAGTCATACAAAGAAAAAATACTTTAGCGATACACTAAAGATTAATATTTTTGCAATAAAGGGTTTTTCATTAAGGGTAAGCAAATAAAAAAAAGAAATATTTTACAATGATTTGTTCCAGGGAGCATTTACCCTACGATTTAAATCTAGTTTTAGAATCACATAACATAAATTTAGAAAAACCAAATAAAATAAAATACTTACAATATCATTATCATATACGATAGTGTGCAACTCGGTGTCATCGCCAGAGTCGTCTAATATAAAACTAGCGCTGCTCCGAGATCCGGCTGAAGAACGAGTTAAACGTCGAGGAGGTTCTTCTAAACAAATACAAATGAAATTATAGTAAATACATTTTAAAAAAATGTAATTGAAGAATAGTTAAGACCAGTCAATAATAAATTCAAATGCCATTTGGAAGTAACTAGAAGTATATTAGGTGACAAGAACCAACTAAAGCGGGGATACAGCCTGAAGCAAAAAAAAGGACCAATTGCAATTTTTTTTCTCTAATTTCTTGATTTAGAATCATAAAACATGTGTGTTATAAATATTTTTTTCAAAAATTAAAATTAAATAAATTAGCTTCACGCTGTATCCCGCACACAGCAGGGTAGGCAGAGGGAACCTAGTGTTAAGACACTTCGTTCCCCACTTTCTGCCGAATTTTTGGAGGCATTGCGTGTTGAGTGGCAGAACTCAACGCCGCGCTTTGCCTCGACACCAGAGCGAAGAAATGGAAATATAAATTTAAGTAAATATTTCAACTCCTCGAGTGGGGATCGAACCCACAACCAGTCGGTTTACAGTCACACTTTGTGCCACTGCGCCACGACTGGTCTCAATATTATATATTATATCTCAATATAATATTTTTTTCATTACTAGATAAATAAATTATATATTCTCATTAGGTTCATGTATCCAGCACATAGCGGTGTACGCAGAGAGAAAATAATATTTAGTCACTTTCTTCAACACTCAACGCCAAAAGAAAATAATTAACGAATTCGTTTTAAAACATAAACCAGACACTTAGTCACATGAATGTAAGAAAAAATTCAAATGCCCAAAAAATACATACAAAATAGTTTTATTCACAAAAAATGGAAATAAAAATTACTAACCCCTTTTCTTTTGTGGCTTTTTGCCTTTCTTCCCTTTGCCTGAACCATTTGATTCAGAACTAGATCCAGACTGTAGACTTCTAGTAGATCTCCGTACGGTGACGTTCGATACGTCAAAATCGTCTAAGGGCGGCGATTGTTGTATTGTTTCTTTATTAGATTTATTTTCTGCTTCTTTCTTTGCTGAAACGTTAAAAGTGTAATTAATTATTTTAATTTATTGAATCGTTAAATGGAAAACTCTCGAGAATCTATTCGAAATTTATTTATTTATTTATTTAGGATCGTCAACAGAAGAAACATTACAACATGGTGAAATTACATCGAGATCTATTTATAGACTAAATGTTTTTCCAATTAAAGACAAAGTGGTATAAATAGCATTAAAATTAACGTATTATAATAAAATAAAATTGATTATAGTAATAAAAAAAAGTCAAACAATAAAAAGTAGTTTTAGAAAGATGTCAAAAAAAAAATCAGTTAAATGTCTTGATATAAATGTCATGATATAATGTCTCGATATAATGTCTTGATATAAATGTCATGATATAATGTCTCGATATAATGTCTTGATATAATGTCTAGATATTATGTCTTGTCGTCATGTCTTGACTAAATAAAAACATTTAAGGAAAATTTTAAGTGCCGGGCTGCATCATAAATTTATTTATTTTGTTTTTAAAAGTTATATGTGTATCATGAGCTAGGTCCAAGTCGCAAACTAGCTTAGTCAATTCATTGTATTGTATTTAAATTAATCAAATAACATTCTAAAGTTTAATTATATTGGATGAAACTTATATAGAAACCATATCTTAGTACGCAGATATATAACTGCTTTATTATACTAATTGAATACTATAGTAATAGGTATGGGTTCAAATCTTACTTATATATAAAGTATCTTAAAATTACCAAAAAAAAAATAAGACTCACGCATTTTTAAATAAAAATACAATTTTTATATTTTATATAACGTATTTTTTTAAGTGTGGAGGAAGCTGTTAATCAAATGTATATGAAAACTAAAATAACACGATATGTTATGTATTTTTGACAATATGAAACCTATATTTAAGTAGGTTGCGCCGTTTCTGAGATAAGCTTGAAATAATACATTTGCTTGTACATCTTCTAAGAACAGATATCGATGAGTAAAATAAATAATACCGTATATTATTTATTACACGTAGAGAATTAAAAAATAAAAATTAAATTAGCTTCACGCTATATCCCGCACACAGCAGAGGGAACCTAGTGTTAAGACACTCCGTTCCCTACTTTCTGCCGAATTTTGGAGGCATTGCGTTTTGAGTGGCAGAACTCAACGCCGCGCTTTTGCCTCGACATCAGAGCAAAGAAATGAAAATATAAATTTAAGTAAATATTTCATCTCTTCGAGTGGGGATCGAACCCACAACCAGTCGGTTTTACAGTCACACTTTGTAAAAAATACTATTCGGCCAAATCACTTAGTGTGAAAGATGAAAATTTATATCCATTAAATATCTAAAGCGACAAATGTATTGGTTCTGATAAGAGAGAGACACAATTTTGGTCATAGTAGCTTCCATATAAAAGGTAAATATATGCTGTTGCGACCTTTTAATTATAACTTTTCAAGACTAACACTCTGACGGTACATCATCATGTGTAACTCCAACAGTTTAGGCAGCGTACGTGAAGATACCTCTCAGAGGGCAGATTTTTACTTAATTGATATGTATTGTTATATTACGACCAAAATTACATTTTGGTCAAGATTATTACAAATTGTGGTCCATATGTTATTTTGATGTATAACCTACATTACTGTAAAGTTTCATCAAAATCCGTCCAGTAGTTTATTCGTGAAAGAGTTACAAACATACATACATACTCACAAAATTTGGCGTTTATAATATTATAAGTTCTTTGATTTTCACGATTATTATACATTTTAAATAAAACTATTTTAACCGGATTAATCGCGTGTCCGTGGTCTACCCGGGACCACGGACTACTGCAAAGTGTTCGAAACGTCGGGTTTCCAAAAATGTAAAAACTAAATATACGCGATTAATCCGGTTAAAATAGTTTTATTTAAAAAGTTTATAATATTAGTTAGATTACATTTTTTACATAATATTAATATATTACCTCTATCAACATCAACCAACGAGCGTTGTGACCGACTCCTCTTTACTCCCTTCTCAGCTTGCGCTCTCTCTTTTTTGTCATTTGTTGTCTTTTTACCCCGCTTTGTAGTTTCAGTGGTTTCAGAATCTTGCCTCTTAACAGTTGTTTTTTTCTTTTTACCTAATGTATTTTATAAAATAAGTTAAAATTTATAAAATACAATTATTTTGAAAACCGAATAACATTACGGATATCACGTCATTATTAAATTTAGTATTCCAAGTAAATAATATGTTTAGATTTATCAACAAACCATTATAACTATAGAATATAATAGTCGATAATTTGGCATTATACTATTTACTTACTCACTTTCTCAATTTCTCTCTTCCAGGATAACGGTGGTACGTAGAGACACAAAACGTGATCATTAATAATTGTAATATAACTCGTTTTTTAAATTAAAGTAAATAAAAACTAAAAGTTAACTAAATTTAGGCCAGTCGTGCAACAGGGGGCACAAGTGTGTGACTTGTAAACGTGACTGGTCGTGGATTCGATTCCCACTCCAGAAAATGAAATATACACACATATGTATCTTAGTACAGTGAGACAATGGCTGTGGATTCGGTTTCTACGTTCGATATTTTCATTTCAATTTGGATATAAGGCAGAGAACAGTGTGTCTTAACACTACATTATCTTAGCTTAGTCTTCTGTACGCGGGATACAGCGTGAAGCTGTGAAATCAAATATTTCAACGTACCTTTAATAACTCTAGCTTTCTTGACAGGAGACACTCCACTGCTCTCAGAGCCGCTGTCCGTCGGGCCTTTGGCCGGAACCGTGTCCGTATCAGAACTTTGCGGTAGAGATTTACGTTCTTCTGGAGATTTGTTATGTTCTTCAGATTTATTTATGAAAATAAATATAAAAATATTGTGATTAAAAAAAATAACTACACGATAATCATGATCATTCAATTTATTTATATATTTTTTCATTATTTCATTAAAAATTTTGAAGCTCTGTGAAAGTATGAATAGTGGTATCCAACCATTGGCATTTATCAATGGCATTTGTATGTTTAAGCCATCCTGGCCAAATGGTGATAGCATCTGAACCTGGAAACCTAGTATCACTCTGTTCCAATAAGGACATTAGATTTTACATTAGTACTTAGAACACAATATCAATAAAGTAGTAGGGATAAATAAGAATAATTTAAAAAAAAATTAACAGGTAATTGCCTAGTCACCACTTGTACACATGCATTTTAAGGAAAAAAAGATACTATTTCTTTTGGACATCTAATTTTAATTTTGTATATATTTTAATTTTTTTCTTGCAAATTTAGCGGTTATACTAACTTACCATCCGAAGTCCTCACTGCGGGCTCAGTGGGCGATGAGTCATCTATTTCCCCTTCCTCCGTTAGAACATCATTGATCACTACATGAGTACTCCAGGCTAGAGGTTGCGCTGAGAAACAAAATTATTATATTATTAGGATTCTCGTGTAAAAGGAGTGTAAGGCGGCCACAAGTTGTTGTAGGTAAGTAAACACGTTGTGTCTATTGTTGTAGACAATAGCATAATTTGGCAGAGAACTGATCTGAAAAATAAAATCAGCTTCACGCTTTATACCGCACACAGAAGCATAGGCAGAGGGAACCTAGAGTTGAGACACATCGTTGCCCACTTACGTCGATTTTTTCAAAGCGTTGCGTGTTGAGTAGCGGAACTCAACGCTGGGCCTTGGTGCCACGGCAAAGAAATTAAAATATTTAATATTTTTTTTAATAAAAAAATAATAGAAACGAAAGTTTTAATTTACAATACAGGCAAAAATGGCAAACAATGACATTCTTATAAGATTAAAAAAAATTGAAAAAATTATTAAAGAAAAAACTTACTCAAAGATGCCGTACTGCGACCAAGTGTAGCGATCGAGTCTTCTGTCGGAATTGTACCATCCGCTGTACCTGGAAATTAGAAAATCAAATATTTTTAAATTAATGAGATTAATGATATAAATAAATCAGCTTCATGCTGTATCCCGCATACAGCTGGCTAAGAGAGTTAAGACCTAAGAACCTAGTGTTAAAACACTCTGTGCCCCACTTTCCGTCGATTTTTTCGAAGCATTGTTCGTGCCTAGGTGCCAGAGCGACGACATTAAGAAATTTTAAATCATTCTTTCGATTAGGATAATCGAACCCACAACCGTAGCGTTACAGTCACATCCTTGTGCTTCTGAACCCACGAAACACGAAAAGCGCCCTCTAAATAAAATATTTTTAAAAAGTGCCAAATACGAAGTTAGTCAAATATGGTAAATAAAAAAAAATGGTATGAACGTAATAAAAACTAGGCTATGGAGACAATATTTACCTGTCGACATTTTATTGAGGCTAGCTCGTTCTAAAGCTTCCAATGCTCCAAGATATCGGGTCAGGTTTCGACACGACTGCTTATCGGGTAATTTCTGAAATCATTTTAATATATTTTATTAGAAACACCGATCAGGTGCGTCAGAATCCAACAACGATGATTCCGCTTCACGGTCGTAGGTGAACGAAAAGAATAACTTATAAACATTAAGAAACTTAAGCTTACGGCCGTATGCACTCATTTCGTATGAAATCATCTGCAAATATAGGTTAAATTGGTTATTTTCTGTGATATACTTATATTTACTATTAACTTACACAACTTTTAGCCTTTTTATTTGTTTGTACAGCAACTTCCAACACTGTTTGGAACGGACAGACAGATAGCCAGCAACTCTCTCAAGAAGGCGCTAAGGTTGGCGATGATCCTCTTCCGCCTTAATTTCTATATGCGGTAAAAATTGCAAAGCTAAACAAAAAAAAATATAGAAAACAGGCAACTGGCAACACTCACCAGCGCCAAGTCCCTCAGCATGGCGGCGAGGTTGGCGGCCACGTGCGCGTCGCGCGGCGGCGCCAGCAGCGCCAGCATGCGGCACGCCAGCGCCGCCTCCGCGCCCGCCGGCCGCCGCACCACGTACTGGCACAGGCTGAGCGCCATCGAGCCCTGGCTGTCCAGCAGCTGCAACGAGGGAAACGGTTAACGGAGTGTCTTAACACTAGGTTTCCTTTATCTACCCTGCCGTGAGCGGGGCAACGTGAAACTTTAATTTATAAATTATAGTTTTTTACAGGCCTCTTTAAAAATGGAATGTGAACTGTGTTCATTGTGACCCATACCATGTGGGACTACCATGTGGGATATCGATGTGACTATAATTGTGCCGATAAAGATTTCAGTTAACGGTTTCACCTGAGAGCCTGTACAAGTATTTTTTTAAAAAAAACATCTCGGATTGGAGTGGTGAGCAGTATCTTAGCACTGGGTTCTTTCTGCCTTAAATATATATTTCGAGAATTATAAAAAAAAAGTTATAATTATACCTCGTGATTAACTTTAGTCAATGAGACTATAAACCGCACAACTGCCTCTTGATCTATTTCAGCGATGGGCGAACTGGAGGGTGCATTGGCGAGCGCTCGAAGAGTAGGTAGTGTGGCTTTCTGAATTTAACAAATATTATATACATTAACTAGAGAACCATAATTTTCGTAACAAAAACATAAATATAACTTTTTACAAAAAAACCAGATTCTTCTTCAATTACAACCAGATCCCATTATAGTCCCAGAAACTTTCATCAAACTACCACTTTTACTTGAAACGTATCCTTTCCGAAACGAATGATCGAAATTGATAGGTCGAATATTCAGATATTTATCGATCTGTCGCATATACTTAATGAAAATTTAAGGCTTATATGATTTTCACATGTATAACATTGTCAAATATATTTCAAATTAAAATGTGACCACACAGAATGCACCTAAAAGCATCTCTAGCTTTCAAATAAAAAAATCATCGAATTTTTTTGGCTGGGTGGTTCACCAACCACCCAGTCAAAAATTGTGACGTAAAAAAACACAGTCGATTTGATAACCTCCTCCTTATGAAAGTCGGTAAAAGGACGAAGGGGTACGAAGTTTTGGCTTCACGAATTCATATATAGATATAAGATATAAAAAACAAATCAAAGTACTGACTTAAAAAGAATCTTGTTTTTATTTATTTGGAAACTAACTCTTGTCATAGGAAATACGAATTACATTTTTACCTGTATTTGTTCTTGAGCACCCTCCACACTTGTTGGGAATGTTTGGAAGAAAATACCTATTGTCTGTCGAAGATTATCTTCATCAACTATAAAAAAAAAAAGAAAATAATTATGAATCTATATCTTATATCTTTTTTTTTTACTTTTTTTCGTCTGATCTAATGTTTATTGCCAGGTTTTGCCATCCTACTCATTTTTTTTATACATTGACCTATGTGGAAATAAAAAAAAATGTTATAGAAAAAAAAATATCAAATAATTCAATTAAAAAAAAATAAGGAACATCTTTTTTTTCCAGCTTCACGTTGTATCTCGCATATAAAGGGAGTATTAAGACATACCGCTCCCCACTTTCCACCAATTCTAAAGGCATTGCGAATGAGTGTGCATGCCGTCTCAACGCCTAAACACCAGAGAGAAGAAATTAAAATATTTAATATTTAATTTTCCTCGAGTAGGAATCGAGTGTAATACGAAGGAACGAGAGAATAGAACCTGTCGCTTTTACACGAAAACATTGTATTCAATACTATTGAATTAATAAAAAAGTGTAATGACGTACTGAGGTATATTCTACAACATAAGTCATTACCTGTAGCAGGGTTGAACCACAAAAGCAGCAGTCTGCTCAGTATAGATGGCGACTCGAGGTGTCCGAGATATATTAAACGACATAACCCCTCCACTATTATGAGCCTGTACGTTGCACACTGGAAAATTCAACATTATAGAATACAAATTCAACATTAAAGAAAAAAAAAGAACACACAGAAGAAAGACACTGTAATAGCGCCACATTGTGGATTCGAATCCCATTTGAGGAAATGATTTTTTTTTTATTTTCCCGCTCTGGTAACCAGGCAAAACGCAGCGATGAGTACCGCTAATGAACACGCAATGCATATAGAATTCGGCGGAAAGTGGAGAACGGAAGTGTTTCTCTGGTTCCTTCTGCCAGAAAAAAACAAACAAAAAAATCTCTGTAGGGAGATTTTTACAAATTGTCATAATATAATTATTTAGATTAGATTTATCGAAAATTTTGTAATTTACTCACAGCACTGTCCATTATCTTCAAAAGTAATTCTATTACTGTACTGTGAGACGGAGATAGAGATAAAGCAGATTCTGATATTGTGCCTGAAACAATATTATAAATTATAATAATTTAATAGAGAAAGTGTGAAAAAGAAATGTATGTGCTATATAAAAAAAACACATGGCATTAATTATTAAATTTTATTGTGAAAATGACGTTTGTCAAAATCTTAAAAACTTCTTCACATCTCCCTTATACGCTTAAGATAAAGGGCAAAAAGTTTAGATGAATAATTTTTATACGACACCAAATCAATCCCTATAGAGCAAGCCAAAAAAGCGGCGGGGGCAGATTTGTTATATTATATACCCTTTCCAAAAACTAAACAAACACCTGAAACGAAAAATATATTGTCGTCTTGTAATTCATACTCACGCAAAAAAATACTGCTCAAAAAAATTGTAATGTCATCGACTGTTGGTACTGTTTCTGTCTAAATATGAATCCTAAATTGGTTTATCATAAAATATATTTTTTTATTATACAAACAACAGAGCTGTGAACGAGTCGTGGCCGCCCTGAAGTAGGCTTGATTTCAAGAATTTCTTACTTTTATTTTTTTTTATTCCAAAGTGTTTTGTGTTGGGTGGCGGAACTCAACGCTGCATTGTTTTATTACCAGAACAAGTAAATTAAAATAATACTCCAAGTGAGAATCAAACCCACAACCGTCGCGTATATATAAAAAAAATTACCATCAGCATCAATAGCATCAATAGAATGTCTCGTATTTCTCTTCTTAATGGCGGTTTTTGATTCATCTTGTACACTCTCGTCTTCGAATACGCGAGCACCGTGGACGCATAGTAAGTCCACAATGCATTTTAGTACCGTTGTTACCGTTGGTTCATTTGTTGTGTCGATTAACTGAAAAATTTGAATTATAAATTAATTCTTTTTAGCTTCAGGCTCTATCCTGGAAAAGGTAAGGGTAACGGAACAAGGTGTGACAAGTGAGGGAACCCAACACTGGGTTCCCTCACTTGTCACACCTTGTTCCGTTCAAATTAAGTTCACTTACATTAGCAAAGAAGAAAGCTTTATGATCTTTAGCGAAATCCTTATCCAGCATCCCAAACAGTGCGACAGTCTCTAGAGCATTGTCCAGTAAGTCTGCATTTTGAAATATTTCTGTCTAAAATAAAAAAAAAACAACAACATTAATGTGTCAACTTAAGTAATATAAATCAATAAAAATATATAGTAGGATAGGCAAAGGAAACAAATTGGTTTTTTTCTTTGAATTATCAAAACATTTGAGCAATTGAGCAGTGCAATAGGAAAAAAAGAAAAAAATATACAATAAAAAGCAAAAGAGCTAAAGAAACACCTTCATAATAAAAAAAAACTTTATATTAATAAAGATAATGTAAAAATATATATGTATATAAATAGGCATTACCTCTAATTCGGAAAATATTAACTTCAACATGGGTGTGACACTTTTGAGTTGCGGAGTATCTAGAGCACTATTTAATATCACCAAGCACTTGTTCAATATGGCTGCGTCACTATGTTTCTCCTTTATCGACTAAAATATATCAACATTGTCATTTATTTATTTATCTTATTATTTAAGAAAAGAATAATAGATATTAATTTACTTAAAAAGATTAAATGAAATAAATCAGCTTCACGCTGTATCCCGCACATATCAAGGTAGGCAGAGAGGACCTAGTGTTAACACACTCAATTTCCCAATTTTCGCCGAAAACATTGCTTGTTGAGTGGCGGAATATAACGCCGCGTTTTGCCTCGATACGAATGGCGCAGGGGCACAATGTGTGATTATAAAATCGACTGGTTGTGGGTTCGAGGAAATGAAATTAATTTACTTATTGAGACGTTTTTTGCTTTAAACAGTTTATTTCATACAAACTCACGGGCATCGGTTGTGGTGGTGGCGCTTGAGTTTGAGATGTCAGTTCTTCTAATTTTTTTTGAATATCTGCAACCTGGTGGGTAACAAGTAGAAAATGCACAAATACATTTACACAAATTAAAAAGAATCTTAATTTAAGAATTAAAAAAATGATTGGTAGGTTGGTCTTGTGCTTACCTTGGCTTTACACTCAGCAGCCAGTGCATAGTTTTCCTCTCTGACAGCTTCTTCTTGCGCCTCTATCGCCACGTTGAGGGACACGCGCAATCTTGCTCTCTACAATTAAAAATAATTAACTTTTTTAGAATACATAAAAATTTGAAATTTCACGGGCGGGTTTTCTTAATTATGGAATAATTAAGAAATAGTTCCCATTGTTAAAAAGTGCCAGTCTAAATGAGTTTATTGTAGTTTTGTTAACAAGGTTTGTTCAGATTTTAATTATTTAAAGTCTTTCTTTAATTTAAATTTTTCTTTTCTAAGTGTGGATTAACACTTTAAAAACGTTACAAAAAAAATTAAGGGTTGTTAACCTTCAAATACAATCTGAAGCAATGGAACAGTTAAGTACTACACTACAATTGATAGCCGTATTTATATAGTTATGAAGGAGAATGACAAATATATCGCAAATATTATTAAAAATCGTCTAAACAGACCATTTTTCAAATAATACATATGTGATATTGTTGCATTTTCATTCAAGTACATTTTAATATTATTGATTATCCTATCTGAATAAAATATTTAGTAATTATTCTTTGTATGTACTCATTAGTTGGTACTTAAATATTTTTTTACTGTGTAAAAAAATATTATTACTACAGCAAGTGAAAGTTAATATTTTTTGTGTTTCATGATTTGAATATATTTTTTAACAAAATGTCATGAGCTAAGCCTGTAAAACTTTTAAAATGACTTCTGAAAAAAAAAAAACACCAGTATTTATATGCAAAATTTTATATAAAACTTCAAAAAGCTGTAGCGAAAAACAAATTTTGTTTCAATGCAAGATTTATAATCTACAATTAAGCTATACCGACAATTTTGCTATATTAACAAAAAAAAACCACGAGCGCAGACCCAACGGTAGGCAAAATTTGCCAATCATTAATAACCATTCTTCAAGAATTCAATTTTTTCCAAAAAAGCAAAAATTCTGAAACATATACTGGAACCACTAAAAATCGCTGATTGGAATCACTGACCACATTTCACCACCATGTTCGAGGTTCTCTACCCATATACAAACGTTTATCTGTCGATAGCATTACCAACCTGCAGTTTTATTTCAGTACAATCCACGGCGGGCGGTGGCACCGGCTCCTCCTCCACTTCGGGCGGCTCTCGCAATGCGTTCACCATACCACAAATGACCTCTATCCGGGGAGTCACTTCTGGAATCGCTAGTTCGAGCGCCGATACATAGGCTCGTATTACGTCTGAGTTGAGAGGACCGTATTCGCCTGTAAAATGTTTTTTTTTTTAGATTCACATCTAGAGGGAAACTAGTATTAAAATCTTCCATTTCCCACTTTCTACTGAATACTGGAAGCATTGCATGTTGAGTTGCGGAACTCAACGCTTCGTTTTGCTTCGATACCAGAACAAGATAATGAAAATACTAAATATTTAATTTCCTCGAGTGGGAATCGAACACACAACCGTCGCGTTACAGTCACACGTTTATGCTCCCGCGCTACGACGCCCTCTACATACACAATAGTTATGAGATCTCAATATTATATAACTATTTGTTTATTGTTACATATAACTAATTTAATTGTGGGACTACTTATATTACTATTTTGAAGATATAATGCTGCTGCTTATATTGACAATTTTTAATCATAAATCTGATGATTTATGATTAAAAAAATGAAAAATAAATAGTATTTTTTAATGGTATACGAAAGAAACAATCTGGTGTGACAAATCATTCCGCCGCATTGGTCTTGTATGGAATAATGAATTCTTACTGTTTATAAGCAGCGGTGTTAACATTTCTATATGCGGTGTTATACGGTTCTAAATAGTTTTAGAAAAAAGTTATAAAAAATTCGATGTAAATTTTACTTAAAAAGACACAAAAATATACAAAAAAAAAATTCATACCAGTCAGCATATCGGTAATAAGCGTTTGCAAAGCAGTTCTACCGGCGGGGTCACTCGCGTCGTACACGCGCAACATTGAACCCAGTTCTTGTAGTACATATTGTCTAGTACTGAACCCTACCGGATCTTCCGTTTCGGATGGACATGGCGATTCGACAATGCTAAAGCAGTAATATAACGGGGAATATTAAATAAATTAGAAATATATATGTAAATATGTAAACAGTGGGGAATTTCTTAATATAGCAGGCAAATAAATTGCACTAATATCCAAAATATACAAAATTGTGGCCATCGTGGATCAGCAAGACATTGTCTATAAGCGCGGTGGTTGTGAGTTCTATCACCATTCATAGGAATGTTATACCTTTCATTTTCAAACGAAGATAAAAGCCTAGTTCATTCCACCACTCAATGTGTCTCAACTCAATTGGGTTGGGTATGTTTCAAATTTGGAGTTCTGTCTACCTTTCAATAAAAAAAAATACAGTCGAATTGATAAGCTCCTCTTTTTACAGAAGTTGGTTAAAAAGAGAGTGTCTCAACAATGCTGTCTCTGCCTATTTTGCTATATATGGTATACTCTTACAGTGAGAATAACAAATACTTATATAGTAATCCAAGTTTTTGTTTGAAATTGTGTTTCAATAACTACTTCTCAAAATTTTAAAAGATATTGGTAAAACATATAATACACATTTTTTTTTCCACTGTGTCAAGAGAACCTCATAAATTACTAATTAATTAAAAAATAAATTATTAAAATAAAGGGAAAGGAGGGAGGAAGACGCGACGGCTGTGGGTTCGATTCCCACTCTGGGAATGATATATTTACTTTTTTCATTTAATCGGTATGGTAACAAGGCAATGGCGCTTTGCCTTGTTGATTTCCACCACTCAACACGCAATGCCTTGTACAACAGAAAATGGGGAATGGAGTGTCTTAACACTAAAGTTATGTTTCTCTCTAAGGTTCTGCTCACACTGCTGTATACTCAGTTTCCCGCTGTATCCCACAGTGTGAAACTGAGAATTATTATACTATTTCACAATTTCAATAGGACAGATGAAGCCAAAATACTAGCAATAGCTTGCTTAACTTAAGTTATGTTATATTATATTGTATTAATTATATTGTATTTATGTAAAACTTACCAGGGCGACATGTTCGCATAAGCGACAAAGCCCTTAAATTAGATTAAAAAAAAAAAAAAAATTCAATAGGACTTACGCCCTTATGTATCCAGTTAGAACAACAAGATCAGGTAACACACTCTCCAGAGTCTCATCGTCCTCTATTTTCTGCAAGTGTTCCGCAAGGTGGCGCCAGTACCAAGTTGTTTCTTTATTTAGTTTCTCCGCAGGTATTAACCTTAATGTTTTGTCAGTAGGTAGCCATTCCAATAATTCTGATATTGGAAGACGTCTGTCAATAATAAAAAAAATATGTATAATTGTAAATAACATAAATTTGCAGCATAACATGAAACATATACACAAATATTAAAAAAGATTATCATTTAAATCATCAAAAGCATTCGCCGAACACTTTGTAATAATAAATATAAAAATTGGTCTCTATTTATAACAAAATCCATACAGATAAGCTATCGAAATTACATGTGTTACTGAAATTACACTGTTTACTGTTGTTATACATACGTAATTTAAAAAAAGCTTACTTGAAAAGTGACTCCAATAACTTCCCAGCAACATACTGTGAGTCCTTTGCATCATGTGCATTATCCAATCGTATAGCTTTCAGGAGATCTATAATATTTCCCTGGAAACTGCTTAACCAACTTGGAATGACTATTTCTTCTACAACGCGACGAACACGTGGACTGCGCTCGTTTAGACCTACCTGTAATATCAATGTTCTAAATTAGTTATTATTGTATACTCAGTCTTGTATAATACAGTATGGTTGACGAGTTGTGGACTCCCTTAAGCTAGCTGTAAATAGTTGTGCAGGCTTGATTTTAGATTTTTTTTCTTCCTGTGTACAAAAGTTCAGAAAACCTAATTTCAAAGCGGCTACGACCCGTCCACCGCATTGTATTACAACTGAATGACACCAATTTTAATAAAATATGTTCTCTAGTGATATTTTCGCTTCGGTGAGTGATAAAGCTCAGCTGTGTGTTTTGTCTAGTCAAAGCAGCAGCAGCAGCAGGAACAATGCAAATAAATTAATTTTTTTTTTTCAGAATAGGAATTGAAACCACAACCATGATACCATGCGTCAATAGATATATACAGTGCCACCTCGATTTAACAACACTGAATGACTGAATGGAATCAGAAAATATTCGTTATTTGTTACAATGAGTGTATACAGAGGTTAGGATGGTCTTCGATTTCTTTTAACAAAAATAAAAAGGCCTCAACTGGCCTCATATAAGTTAATGAAATTCGTTATATAGAGGTTAACATTTTTTTATTTTATAAATAAATAAATAAATCAGCTTCATGCTGTATCCCGCACACAGCAGGGTAGGCAGAGGGAACCTAGTGTTTTTTTTAGACACTCCGTTCCACACTTTCTGTCAAATTCTGAAAGCATTGCGTGTTGAGTGGCAAAACTCAACGCCGCGCTTGGCCTCGACACCAGAGCAAAGAAATGGAAATATAAATTTAAGTAAATATTTCATCTCCTCTAGTGGGGATCGAACCCACAACCAGTCGGTTTACAGTCACACTTTGTGCCGCTGCGCCACGACTGGCCTCAAACTTGTTTTATTTATTATTAATATAAAATATTTTATACCTTCAGAGTAAGCACTCGTTGTCTAACTCTCAACTGTGTAACGTTAATAGCAGATATATGCAGAAACGCAGCTCTCCGAACTGCCTCGTCGACATCGCAAAGACGTTCCAAGACAAAAGGAACATTTCGCGTACATTTTGCTATTGACATTACTATAGCTCTACAAATAAAAAGGAAATTCCATTAACATAAAACTAAAATCTAATTAGATTTTGTATTGTTCTTTTAGCTTAATTTTTTCCTCTTAGAATCTAATATCACTCAATTTAAACATGTGTGTGTGTTTTTAATATTTATATCAGACATTAGCTATATGGAAATGTATTTTTTTACACATATTGAATAAGAAAAGTCAATATAAAATGATGGGATTGATCCCCACAGCATGAAACTAAGAAAAGTATCAATATGTTTTTATAGATAGATATATGCAAAAGTTACCTTCGAACAGAAGAACTAGGATCACAGCTCATATGAAAACGGTATGCCCTAGTTACTTCATCATCTGGTTCCATAGGGTTTTGTAGACGTTGTAATGCCAATGCAGCTCGGCATCGTACCGCACCACGTGTGTCTTGAAGACGTTGCATCTATTAAACCAAAAAATTACAAAATAGTTTAAATAACCAATTTCTCTCTCTCTCTCTCAGTTTTACGCTGCATCCGCACATAGCAAAGTATACAGAGCAAATTGGGGCACCTAGTGTTAAGACACTTACATTCACTATTTTCAACTGAATCCTTGAGATATTATATGTTGAGTGGTAGTTATACATACACCTTGTTTCATTACTAAAGCAATGAAATGAAAATAATAAATATCTCATTCCCCTGAGTGTGCACTGAACCAGCATGTTTGTGCCCCTGCACTGAGTGTCACATTAATTTAAGTTATATTTAAATATCTTCTATTTGTAAAACAAAAAAACATTCCAATAAGAGAAATATTTAGATTTTATATATTTTTTCTAAAATACTAAACAAATGACAAATTTATCGATAGAATTTGTTACTTATGAATATTTGTAATTGATTTAATAATGTAACTTATGTTATGTATATGACCTAAATACTAATAGTACATATAATATTAGTATAAAATCAACCTGTGATGCAAGTAGTTTATCACACAAATCATCATCCAGAGAGGCATCATCACCAAGAGCTGCAAGTACAGCTGCCAGCAGTTGACTTGCTCGATATCTGACTGACTGACCAGATACACATTGACACTAAAAACAGTTATAAAGTATAAATATTCATTAAATCAAAATCTAGTTGTCAAAACAATATGTAAATATAAAAAAAGACTAAACTATAGGTACTCACGTCAAAAATTATTTCAAAAATAAACATAAGAAATTCTTCTTCATCATCCAGTGATGTGCAAAATGTGGATACAAATTGGACAACGCGATCTACATTTGCACTTGTGTCACCAAAAGTAAATAAATAATGCAATGCATTTTTAAAGCTTTCTCTAAAAAAGTCTTGATCAATCTGAAATTATTATTTTTTACAATTTAAATGTTTATAATAGTTTTCATTTTAATGCGTGAAATTTAAGTTTTTACCTTTTTGTAGAGCTTTGTCATTTCTTTTATGTATTTTTTGTGTTGAACTACATTATATTGAACATTTTGAAATATTTTAAACATAATTGGATTGTTCCGCGGGTTTGGCTTTCCAACCGCCTGCTGTACCTCTACATCCGTTGGTGCCATTTTATAGTCAAAATAACAACGTTATGTAAAACAGAAGTGTTAAAAATTATTTACTGTTTATATTATGTATATATATTTATATTACTAAATAAAACTAGCATCAATACTTATAATAAACAAATCAAAACTGTTATTTTAAAATTGACGTTAAATTACTAATATTGCCAGGTCAAAATTTTAATGTCGTGTTACGCTTACACGCTCGCCTTTATCTCTCTCTCTCTCTTTCTACAAACGAATTTTTGAATGCCTTTTACACGCTTGCGACTAGTGTTGGGCGTTACTGTTATATTTTTATAATGAATTATTCATTATATTATATTTTTTTAACTGTTATTTTAAACTGCTGTAATATATATTATATTATTTTCGTAAACGTAAACGTAACGTAAATATAATACAATGACTAAATGAACGAAGATCAGACTAATATCAAACAAGGAATTATAATTTTCGTTATTAGCTATATTTTTACTGCTTACTGCCATTAAGTTAAAGCTCATATTTGTGCGAGGTTATACGATGTGAAGTTCGCCATCATTATTTTATTAAGCCGAATAACTACTAAATATTTCCGATCATTACCGAAGCGAGGCGCCACACGCCATTTTCACAGCAGATAATGAATATTATAAATAACAGTCAGTGTTGAAAATAAATAATGATTAGAACATTAGAAATTTATAATTAATTATATTATCTGCTGTTCGTTATAACGCCCAACTTTACTTGCGACTGAGATAGTATATCTATAGAGTATAATGCTCCTTGGTCAGTTCGTCTTTATATATTAAATCGAAATTATTTCAGCACTAGCGTATTTTTAAATTATAAAAAAAAAGAATAACTGTCTTTAATTTATTATAAACTGAATTTAATTTGCATATGAGTATGAGTATATTTTTTTAACCTAAAGTAAAGGATATATTTATTCTATAAGTATATTTATTCTGATTTAACAAGAAAATACATTGAAATAAATTCCTTTATCTGTCCTAATGTAATGTTTGTTCTTATTAATTATTTGGCTTATATTAAAATAACCCAATAGGTAGTGCAATTCTCTTCTATTTAATTGTTTGTCAATTACCTATCCTATCCGTTCGTTATGAGTGAGACTAAGATGTGTCTGAGGACACTGAAACTGAATATAATTCCGTGCAAATTAAAAGTTTACGTTACTTTACTTTTCTCAGTTCTAGCAATTGTTTGCATCAATAATAGTTAATAACGACTTCCATTATGAATAACAGATACTCTATCTGCGTTTATCATTCGTTCCAGGTTCTCATGTGTATTCCTTTCGCATTTCCATTCAATTTTTTTTTTAATTTTTTCAATTAGCTTTTACAGCTATGAGATGGGGCGATTAAAGTTTATAGCTAAGTAATAGATACTCTAGATATCAAAATATTTTTGAGGAAGTTTGTTCCACATTCGATGGCCAACTCTGTAAAATTACATGTGGCTTAAAGTTTAGCCCAGCGTAATGTGTTAATGAACTTAAGACTTATATGTTCCACTGGGTGCGGGCTCTCGTGTACAGGGGCTGCTCGCCCAGCCTTCCCACCCAATCCGTTCAGCAGCGGATCCTCTTTCTTAACTCTGTGCAGCGTTGCGACTTCGCAAATGCGGGTTTGTGTGCGGGTGGTTGAAGGAGCAGGAGCAATATAGAACAGGAAGGAGCAGGAACAATGTCAGCAATCAAAACCTGGGTAGGGACCCATGGCCTTATTTGGATATATGGGGGTAATTTGATTTTTTATTATCTTTTCCAAGTTAATTAGGTATATGAAGTACAATAAATTAAGAAAATAAGAAACAAACAACAATATGTCATAAGTAAAAATATTTATTGAGTAATTAACATTATACAAAAGTACTTAGGTATAGCAGGAATTAAAAGAAGCATAGTATTATTAATAAAAGATATGTGCTTATTTACAAGGCTAGCAATAAAAAGAATATTATTAATAATTTACAGAAATATGAATTACCACAAATTAATATTTTTTTCATTTATAAAATTATAAAATATATTGTCCCTAAAACAATTTGTTTGCTGAGTCATGCATAAAGGGTTCTTCAACGTTTTCAATTTTAAATAAGTAGATTATAAATGGATGAACTCCTTATCAGTTTCCATTGTGGTATATCACGATATTAATAATTCTTATTGAGTGATTTTTTGTCTTAAATAAATGATGATTTATTGTAATTATGCAAAGCGTTATCAGCTCATATTAGGCTAAAAGTAGGTAGGTGTTGAAGATATTTATATGATAAGATTATAAAACAAATGTAGGAAAAAAATGTGACATTAATATGTAAAATGATGGTCAAATTGACTTCATTTACAAGATACATATTTATACTATGTCATAAATAAAAAGAAAATATACGCTAAACATAACACTTAAATTTAGAAAGCTGCACAAAAGTTTGGTGAAGTGGTTTTTTATTTTAATTCTCCTAATCTAAATCTTCGATAAGTGAGTCCAATTCCTTCTGGAGTGTAACTGATTTTTCTTTCTGTATCAGTACATCGTCTTTTAGTCGATCAACATTCGCCATGAGTAGAGTGTTGCCCTTCTTCAATGCGTTTACTCTTGTTTCATGTCTTTTCAAACGCTTAGTGAGATTATCTTTCTTTTTGGGTAAAGGTGCATCCTGAAACAAATATTGACAATACAAATACAAAGCTGCTAAAGCTTTTACCAGGGAATGGGAATTTTATCCAGGGAATCAACACTTAGTTCGCCTCTGCCTGCCCTGAAAGACACTTTGTGCCCGACTTTTTCACAAATTTTTGAGAAATTGATTGTTGAGTACTAGAACTCAACACCGGGATTTGTCTATGCTACAGTAAATTTTAATTTAGGAATCGTGACTACTGTTTGTTTAATAGTAGTAGTAACGATGGCGGTATTACGTCCATGTGCTTCGTGATTTTAGTAAAGGTATAATTTATTTCTCACCTCTGGCTCGCTTTCGCTTTCAGTTTCACTCTCGGTGTCTTGTTCAGTTTCGGTCTCTGTTTCTTCTTCTTCTTCAGATCCACTCTTCTTTTCCTCATCTGATTCTTCATCTTCATCGTCTTCATCATCTTCATCTGAACCAACTTCTTTCATCATGGCCGCCATTTTATCTACTTCACGTTTTAGCTCCTTAAATTTACGCTTTTCGTCTCTGTAAATGGTAAATTTTATTTTCATTTTTGTTCTTTTAACAGTCGTTAATATTAATTAAAATTATTTGTGTCAAGTTTTATATTATAAATTTATATTTTTTTGAATTCGGTGAACTCTTAAGAAAATTATACAATTATCTAAGTTGCTAGCAAATTGCCTACATAAAGAAAAAAGAAGAAATAGGAACATCATAATACAATATTATACTCCATAAAAAAATTAAAATGTCTATTGCTAATCAGTCTAGAAACTTTCTCAATTGATTAAATATACCCAATATAATTTTAACATGAACTAACTTTAGACACGCTTGTTGATTTTTTAGAGCCATCTTGTAACCCATTCTTTCTCTCTTCATGTTGTCTTGTTTTTCTTTTAAATGTCGCATTCTATTTCTCATATTGCGGATTTCTTTTTCTATTCGCTTTTGTTTCTTTTCTTCACTTTCCTCCTATAAACGAATATAAATATTAATAAGTCATAATACATTAACGCATTGTTTTTTTTAAATTTAAATATGAGTAATACTGTAATTATTAAATAATAATTACAGTATTTTTTTATTTGATGTAACTTTTTTTATGTTACAGCGTCAGAATAACATATACAATTTGTGTTGTTGTTCAGATTTTGCTAACGTAGCCTCATTGGAAGTTCAAATGTATAAACCATACAAGTACCTCCTCCTCTTCTGATTCTTCTTCTTCTTCAAAACTATCATCCTTTGTCACGGAAAGTTGCTTGATGGCATGACTGGAACGTCTGGATCCAACACTTGTTGGCATAATACCCTTAAATACGAATTAAGCAATTATTAAACATAATTTCTTTAAATAACATTAATATTTAAAAAAATAAAAAATGCTAAGTTTTAAAAGTATACTTATTAGTACATAATATAAATAGGGGTCTGATTTGTGTAAGTATATTCGTTCGTGGAAAATTTTATTATATTATATATTAAAATATTGTTATATATTTAATTAATTAAGTAAATAATAATTATTATAATTAAACAAAATGTTAATATACAGACAAGAAAGTAAGACAAGATAGTAAATAGTTTACAAATCTTAATGAAATTTATACTTATTTAAAATTTAAAATTTATAGCAACTTTTTTAAATTATATAGGAAATATAGAGTTTATTTGTTACCTCAGCGTCTTGGTTATTGTTAGTAAAAGCGTTATTAGCAAGATTGTTATTAGCGTCCGCAAGGTTGCTCTTTAGCTGTTGAGCTTCGGGGCAGTTAACGTCTATATTCAACAACCTACACTGCTTTAAAAAGTCAAGCTGATTTTTTTGATAGAAAGACAAAGGCTCCTCTGATTTAAGTAGTTCTTCTATCTTATCCTGAAATTTTGGGAATAAGCAAAGACATGTTGAATGCGAACAGAATATCAGTAAATAGAAAAAATATTCTACTTTGTTATAAAATAATTATAAAATATTATTTTTCTAATAAAACGTATAATTATCTACATTTGTGAAGAATTATTTACACTTTATACAATTTATTATCATTTAAATTCAACAACTACTTAAATATTTATTTTAGCTTCACGCTATATCTCGCACACAACAGAGTGGACAGAGGGAACTAGAGGGGACTATGAACCTAATTTTAAGATGTTTTATTTTCATTAGGACATTTCCATTCCGCACTTTCTGCAACTTTTCGAGTCATTGCGTGTTGAGTGGCGGAACTTAAAACTAGAAATTAATTAAGTACATACCGAAAGAGCCTGTTCTAACTTCTTTTCTAACTCCCCGTTTCTTCTCTTGACTTCTTCTAATTCCGTTAAAGCGGTGTCTCTTTCTTCAGCGGCTTCTAAATATTGCTTTTCAAGATTATCCGCAGTTTCTTTTGCTTTTTCGACTTCCATTTTTAGATTATTAACTAATCTTTCGTCATACGCATCTGTTACTGATATTACCGTTTTATGTTGTTCTTGTTTTATAATAGCTCTTTCTCTAGCCAATTCTGCCTCTAAATTATGTATTCTAGTTAGTAAGCGTTTATTTTCTCTTTCTTGGGCTTCTTTATTTCTATAATACACATTAAAAACAATAAAAATAGAGGAGTTGTTATAAATTATATTTAATTTTATATATATTATTTTAGAATTATTGAACCTACCTGAGTTCAATTGCTAAAAGCTGCTTAGTAGATTGCAAATCATCTCTCACTTTGTCGATGTCGTCCATTTCATCAATTTCTTCTTCTTCAACGCCTGGTGGAGCCTATAAAAATTACGTATTTATAATATGAGCAATAGCTTAATAAAGCGATAGCATTAAACTTAAATTAATTCGTTAATATTATTGTAATAATGTTTTTAGATTATATTTTTTACCTCCGCAATTGATACACCTGATGGAGAAGCGGCAATATTGGCTTGAGACATAGATTTCTGTACTTGTTCTTCAATAGTCATTTGCCTTCTGAACTTTCTCAAACCTTCCAAATTCGGTTTGCTTCTGTCGTTGGTCCTAACTTTCTTCAATTTCACTCCTTTGTTAATCTCTTTTAATAGTTCATTATGAGAATTTGGTTTCTCTGATTCAAATATAAACTGATCTTTGTTTTTAACTACTACTGATCGTGTTATAATTGGATTTGATCTGAAATTATTTACAAATTTCATTAATTTTAACAGTGCGGCTATTAATAGAATATCAACAAAAAAGGCCATTTAAAGTCAGTCGCTGGGGCACACGCGTGTGACTGTAAAAGCGATGAGTAAAGTTTTTACAGTACGCGTTTTTTCGCTATGACAACGAGACAAAGCGCGGCGTTGAGTTCTGCCACTCAACAGTCAATAAGAGAATAAGAAGACTAAGAATAACTCATAACACTAGGCTCTCTCTGCCTAATGAAGCTGAAAAAGAACACGTCAATAAATCTCAAATGTACCTGTCATTACAAACAACATGTTTTAATTTCCTTCCTTGCTCTACTTCTTTCATCATATCACTCCAGTCTGGCCTTCGTCGAGGTCTACTGCGCAGTTGTTCTATTTTCTTAAGCTTTGTAGGGTCAATCGAAGGTTTTTTGAAATCCGGCGGCGGAGGGAGTTTTGGTGGCAGTGGCGGCGGCATTGGTGGTGGTGTTGGTTTCAATAAGCCTTTTCAAGATAAAATGTAGATTATGAGTTGAAATATTAAATACGTTACGGGAAACGTTTATAGGCGCACATACCATGAATGGCTTCAACATAGAAAAATGACCCACCTTCGTACATATTTGGTTCACCGATTACTGTAACGGCCATGGTATTATTGAATTCACTGCACTATTTACAAATTAGATTTTCCAAACAGTTCTCGATTACAAAAGTCTAAGTCGCAATAAGTTACACCCAATTTTGTTTCTATTTTTGAAGAAGGAAGAACTAAATAATTACTTCTTTGTATTTAAAGAAATATCGTCTACATAAGTCGTACACGTTTTCCTTTACACCTGATAGGCGTGCGCGTCAAATGCGGAACCATCTCAGACTATTTTGGACCTGATTTAGACCACAGCCTAGCACAAGAGATCAAAAGGAATGTTAATGAGCAAATCTTCAAGGGATATCTTCAGTTGAATATAGAACATATTTATCTACATAGACTTCTGTGATCTAGAGATCTATGATCATGTATTATATGAATTTTATTATAATGCTTACATATTTATATTTCATTTAAGTGTGATGAGTTACAATTATATATATTAGAAAAGCTTAGAAAGTTTTAAAATATAAAAATGACAAAATGTAACAAACAATATAACCGATAATTCCTATAGATCTATTGATAGAATGCCAAAGTCAAATTCATTTCCGATGTTGTGTTCTTTGACTGATACGCATCTGAAGCCAATAATAGACGTGCTATTATGTTTAATCTATTTTTTTTAAAGCATTTTTTTTATTTTATTTTAACAGTATTTGAAGGTACTCACTTCTCAAGCTTTCATTTTTAGTTAGGGTGTGTCCTTTGGGAATTTCATTGTTTAAAGTTTTATCAATATTTTCTTTTACACGTTCATGTAGAGGATCCCTCCATTTTTTAAGCATAACATCGTCTTTTGAAGGTGCTTTCTGGAGTGATGGCTTGCGTGGTGGAAGCTGAAATAATAATTAATTATTTTTTGAGGCCAGTCGCGATAATATGGGCTATATTATCGCGACTGGCCTCAAATAATAAGCCCATTTGACTGCAAACGTAAAAGGTTGCGTTCGATTACTACTCTTAGAAAATTCACTCTGGTGTCGAGGCGAAGCGCGATGTTAAGTTCCACCACTCAATATGCAATGCCTCCAAAATTTGGCACAAACTGGGGAATCTTAATGGGAACCGAGTGTCATAACGCTAGATTTCCAGGTTACCTTGGAATATTCTGGGTAGGTGCGAGATACAAGCTGATTATTTTAAAAAATATATTTACGCATCTTCCTCATTTAGTTACAACTTTCATTACCATTCCACATTATTCTCCGTACTTTAGTCATTTTACACTAAATACAGTCAAATGAGGATTTTATATAATCTGATCGGAGAAAATAAATATTTTAAATACTATTAGGAATATTTATTCTGTTTCAATTACAATTGTAATATTTTGGGTAAGATAAATCCTTGAAAAATAATATCGTATGAAAACAAAATTAATGCTAATTAAATAATAATAAATGTCTGTGTATTATAGCAAATTTTACCAAAACTAGTTACGTAGATTTAGTTTTACTGTTCATAATTACATACTATATTTACCTTGGAATTACTTTTTTCTAAGGGTGGTTTCGTAGCCATTTTTGACTTATCTTCTTTATCTTCTGTTTTTGTTTTTTTGATATTGTTTTCAACTTTTTTAGATTCTTTAACTGTATTATTTAAGATTTTACTTGACTTTTCATCAATTTTTTCATCGGTTTTTGATTTATCAGTTACTTTATTAGGTACTTTAGAACTGCTAAGTGGTTTTGTTGAGGATTTTTCATTGATTAAGTTATTTGGTTTTGACAATTCATTTTTATCAGCAACTTTTTTGTCTACGATACTAACAGATTTTTCTTTAGCCTTGTCATCAATAGTCTTAACGCTCTTAAGAATCGGCCTTTCTGGCAATTTTTCACTGGTTTTATCATCAACTTTAACTTGTTTGTCTATAGTCTTTACAGTTTGCTTAATAAACTTAGGCTTATCATCGGCAGATTTTGATGCCTTATCAGCAAGTTTAGCTGCAGACGGCTTAACTAGTTTTTCTTCTACTTCAACAGAGACCCCGTTTTCTGGTTTTTCTCTTATTGTAGATTGTTTTTTCAAAACAGCTGAAAAGATTCAATAAATTTAGATATAATGCAGGTAGGTACTTGAAGTAAAGGTTTTTTGAGTACAGTATTTAATATATTTTATTTATGTCTAATACTAAGTCCTACTATATAGTCCTACTATATACTATATGTCAAATAATAATAATCGCAAATCCAAAAAAACATTGTGCTTTAATTAAAAAATTGTAAATTTTGGAAACACGTGTTTATGCCCTCGTTTCGATGCATTTGATGGCATTTGTGTACGTAAATAAACATGGCCGCTGCCAAGATGGTGGATGGCCGACCTTCGTTATTTTAGCGCGATTACATATTAAACTTTTGTGACTATTAGATTTTGTCACATAAAAAATATTTATAATATTAAAAAGTAAGCTAAAGAATTAGACGCGGTCTTTTAAAAGAATGTTTTACCGTATTAAAAAAATATTTTGATTATATACTCAATTCAAATGATCGCTCATAAAATTTCTCAAAAAATACAATTTTACAGCCCTACTACTAAAACTTTAGTAACCAAAGCATTAATTGTAAAAAAAATATTGACTAAACAAAAAAAAATTCTTTAGCAGCAACTGAAAAGTGTGGGTGCTTATAAATCATACAGAGTAACCCCAACAACTTCGTTTATTTTGTAAAATGTCTGTCCTCTCTAAAAATATCGCCTCGTTGGCGTCGACGGCTGAGAATACCACTTCTTAAACACTTTGGATCGCGTCATATTATGAGTTTTTTTTTCGATTTCTCTTTAAATTTTACAATTCATGCCCATTTATTTATATATACGATATAGAGCCATATATATGACTGCGTAATTACTAATTCGAAGCATATAATATAAAGTGAAGATTAACGTTGCAAATGTTGTTCTCCATTAATATAAATTATATAATTATATTGAACAGTTGACATTCAAATTAATCAGTAGTAATGAAGATATTGTGTATTGTAATGGAGTTCTTTAAAAAGAATCGAGATAAACATTAAAAAGATGGTTATAAAAAAATATTATAATATTTATAAATATATTATTATAATTTTAGTTTAATTTAAAAATACGTTTTCGATAATTTTAAAGCGTTTTAGTTAATACACATGAAATAACTACAGTAAAAATAAAATTTTAAATATTATGTAAAATGTATAGTGACGCAACTGAGAAGAGTTCTATTGTTTTTGGAATATTACACATAAATCTAAACATAAATTATTATCTGTTGTTATATAACTAAGTTAAGTTATATAATTATAATTTTTACACAGAAGAGAAAGTAAATTTCACAAAATTTGATATATATTAATGTAAGTAACCTAATTTCGTTGGTATTGTAAGTTTTTGGGAAATTTCCTTATATTTATATCCATTCTATGTAGCATTTAAGCACTATATAATATGATAAATTACTGTTTTGTAATGATGTATAACTTATAACATTAATTTCTCTCTGATTGTCGTTATAAAAAAACATATATCTAATCAGTTATCACCATAGCATATGCGTTTTAATTCCAATGTAAATTATTATAAATTGTCCATGTTATGGTTGTTAAACTAAAGTAAGCCATTTCCAATTTACCTGCAGAATAATAAAGGGTTTATTTATACTTGCTTAATTTTTTGTCCAAATACAAGTGACACTACAACAGTTCTTAAAAAAGATCACAATACAGTAAAGAATATTCACAATTACAAATTCCCATATTTATACCAAAAATAAACACCACACATCACCTCCCCGACTCCAGACTAACAAACTGTTGCTCTCTAGAGCCATACTAAGATCCCGAGTCCCTGCCAAAGTTTCGGGGAGGTGTTGACGTCACGTTGTAGGCGAATTTATCAATCTATATAAGAAATATATAATATATCTTGTTGAAATGTTGCCGTTTCGTAAATAGTTATTCAAAATCTTGACGACATCTGTTTATTTTTATTTTTGAAGTTCACTTTTAATTGTACTTGAAATAACAGCAAAATTTTATTATAAGTAATATTACTTTCTTTTTGAAAATTAATTATTTCATAGTACGTAAAAATATATACCTACATGTTGTAACTCTATCAACGGTTCCTACCTAGGACCTATCCATTTTTATGTCTATTCACCGCTTTTCAGTGATTCAAGAAATATTTGAAAATATGTGCTTTTTTTTAGAAAAAACATGGAACCTTAAAAAAAATTGTAAATATAACTTATCTGGAGAGTCTGCGCCCGTGTTTTTTTACTTTAAAATAGTTAGTAGCAATACAGATCAACTTTAATTTCAAGACAAGATTTTAATACAAGAGAACTACGACACAAGGTCTAGTCTGGTCTAACCACCGAGGACGTAAAAGACCGTGCAAAGTGGAGTAGGCTGAGTAGGAAGGCAGACCCTGGCAAAAGCCGGGACTAATGCCAGGTAGAAGAAGAAGAAGAACTACGACACAATCATTCGAAGCATAGAGAACAGTCTAAAAAACTCCAAATAACATCCCACTACAACCAGTGCACTAATGGTTCAAACGAAAGAATTAATTCACCGTAAAAAATACTACATGAAACCAAACCAAAAAGCTGGATACAGAAAAACAAATTAAAAGCTAAAAACTCATCAATAGGAACATAAAAGAATTTAAAGTAGAAAATGTTTACGTCCCGACGGTATTAGTAACGCATAGCAATAAAAGAAAGAAACCGAAAGTATCTTTCACGACACTTGACACATCTTTATAACTCTATACTAGATACAAATCACACCCTCTCAATGGTCAGAGTCCAATATAATCTTGATATATAAAAAAAGCAACCCTACAGATATAAGCAACTATCACCTTTTCAGCTTACTACCTACACTCTACGAACACTTTTCAATCATAATCGAAAAGACGATTAGTAGGATATAAAAAAATACCAATCCAAAGGACAAGCTGGATACTCTACAATAGATCATATCCACGCAACCGAACAGTTAATCGGGAAATAAGATGAGCACCAGAGATCTATTGCTTCTAGGCAGCTATTGCTTCTAGGCAGCTTTAAGATCTCAACACGTTAAGCCAAAATATATAAAAGTTATAAAGTACCTATACAACAACTGCGGCAGTAAAATAAGATTCGAATCGACAGGACCACCAATACTTATAGAGAGAGGCGCGAGGCAAATTTTTATAGCGGTTCTTGAGATAGTTATCAGGAAGCTTTATTGGGAAAGAATGGGTACAAATGTGGGCGATAAATTCCTCAGTCACCTAAGATTCACCAATGATATTATTCTCGTATCTGAAAGTCCTGAACACTTGGAAGCAATGATTTATTCACTGAAATCAGCAAGCTTGCTGTAAGTGGGCTTAGAAATGTATCTTAACAAAACCAAGGTAATGTCCATGGTAAATATGTAGTACCCTTTGCACCTCGACAAACCACTTGAGTACGTGGATAGTGATACATATACAGAGTGTTTGTGTCAGCACCACTTTAAATGAAACCACAGTTTTAACTACTCTATAAAAGCGTAATACAATAAAATAAAAATTAAAGAAGTGATTTTTCCAACCAAAATAAATAATAAAATTATCGTTGTATAATAAAACGCTATTTGTCAAAAACGACGCATGCAGGCATAGGCCTATCAAAGGGAAACCGTCGCATACCTCCCTTCCCTCAAACCTCAAGTAAGATCATAGAAAAATTTAATTATTTTTATGCTTATAATGTTTGCTTAAACTATAAATCCGGTTATACAGGATGGAGGCGGCTGCACTCCTTTTACAGGAACAACATATTGGATTAAATCTGTCAAATCCATACTCAATGAAATTAATACCCCAACAATTTAGACGTAGATTTTTTTTCATTTCACGGTGTTTATCCTTCTACCTGTATTTCGTGTTACGAATAGATACCAATAAAGTGAACACATAAAATCAGCTTCACGCTGTATCCCGCACACAGTAGGGTAGGCAGAGGGAACCTAGTGTTAAGTCCCCGTTCCCAACTTTCTGCCGAATTCTGGAGGCATTGCGTGTTGAGTGGCAGAACTCAACGCCGCGCTTTGCCTCGACACCAGAGCGAAGAAATGGAAATATAAATTTAAGTAAATATTTCATCTCCTCGAGTGGGAATCGAACCCACAACCAATCGGTTTTGCAGTCACACTTTGTGCCGCTGCGCCACGACTGGCCTTAAACACTTACTACTACAAAAATACTACTAAACATCTGCCAGTTCTCATTCTCAAAAAAAAATACCAGAATCAGAAAGGGATATCTCTCGTTCTATTTTACGCAATTCAAAATTGCCGCCATTACCAAGGCGTGTGTAGTATTCTAGTCAAATGGCGTTTTATTTTACAACGATGATTTTATTAATTATTTTTTTTGAAAAAATTACTAATTTTGAATAATATTTATTTAGAATGAACTATTAATTTCCTAAGTGTGGAATAACACTTAAGAAAAAACGTTGAATTTTTAAAAAAAAGTTTTAATTTAGGTTTCATTGAAAGTAGTGATGACAAAAACACTGTATAAAGAGAATAAGGGGAGCTAGTACATTTAAGAAAAATTACTTGAATAAAATGACCTGAAACTCTGGGCGAGGGTAATTAGACGGAAAAAGCAAGAAATAGAACAAAATGGCATCTACTCGAGGCCGAAACGCTTTACATGATGACGATAGTTTTATTTTTTATTGCATAGAGCAGTGTAGGCAGAAGGATCCTAGTGTTTGGACACTCTGTTTCAATTTTTTTGCCGAATTCTAAAGGCATTGTATGTTAAGTGGCGGAACTCAACACTGCGCTTTGCCTTGACCTTAATAATTAATTTTCCCAAATAGAAATCGAACCTACAACCAATGTGTCTTAATAAGAGCTAGAGTAAAGCAATTTATAAAAGCTTTAGATACATTATTTCAATAAGCGCAATTAAAAGACATGTAGAAGTAAATCGAGAGACGAACTGTGGGCGATGAACGAAAACAGACGTTAGTCACTAGCTAATAGAAACTAGTGGGAACGCCTGTACGTGTCTTTGTCTTTGTCAACGTAATTACTACGAGAAGATGCCAGCTGATGCAATTCCATTCTATAATTAATAGTTGTAATTATAGAACATAAAAATATATAAGAGAAGTTCGCAGTGTAACTTCATATAAGTACGTACAACAGGTCAGGCGTGTTAAAAAAGAAGACAAGGAAGATATAAACATAATTATGATTACTTAAAAAACAATCGTTTATTAAAATTACACGTCAGAAAATGATTGTTTAATTTTATTGTCATACTAGTCCGGATGCAGTCGTGGTGCAGGGGAACAAGGGTGTAGCTGTAACGCGACGGTTGTGGATTCGATCCCCACTCGAGGGAGCAAATAATTGATTACTTTTTTATATTTTCATTCCTTCACTCCGGCACCAAGACAAAAACCCGGCTTTGAGTTCAGCCACTTAACACGCAATGCCTTTAATAATTCGGCGAAAAGTGCCTCTCCGCCTACGCTGCTATATGCAGGAGCAGCTGATTTTTTAATGTTGTGACTAGTGATTTTCTTCTCGTGGCTTCGAGTGGCCAACATAATGTACTATTTTACTGGGGAAGAGCCCGAAAAAGATGTTTTTACGCCTTTTATCTTTTAGTGAAAACTGTACTAAAATTCATTGCAAGCGTAGTTTAATTATCTTTTTTAAGCTTCCACAACCCCAAAAGGTAAAAACAGAATCCTTATAGAATCACTCTGTTTTCTGTGTGCGTGTGACCTACAATTTGTTCCTGAAATTTGTAAGGAAGCTTTGAAGGGCGAGACCGACTCGCACTTAACCAGTTATTTTTAACATTCTGTAAAGAGGATAGAGACATAATAAAATATATATTAATAATAATAAGAAATCTCACGTGAAAAAACATATAACAATAGTGAAAATCAACGTCACACTAACGTTACGTATTGCAGTGATAATATGAGGGGAGTACCTGATATCAAGATTACAGTTTTAATCGTTTACATTTTAACTTTTGCGTACGTCATACTTGTTTGTTGAAAATTTTGTTTGTGAAGTTGAAATATTATTCTATACGCAATTGTTTAGCAACAAATTTCCTTAGAACTTTGCTTAGGAAGTACCATGCGGAACCTACACTATTCATCATTTTTGGACATGCCAACACAACTTAAATAGACTGGTCTTCAAATAATTAATCATTTGAAGACAATTGAGTATAATATTTGAAATGCTCGTAGAATTTTACTTAAAATAGTGCGAAAATTATAATATTACGAGTATGCATTTGAAATTATATCATGTATTTTATCTATAATAATTAAAAAAAAAAAATTACCTTCACGCTATATCCCGCACACAGCAGGGTAGGCAGAGGGAACCTAATGTTAAGACACTCCGTTCCCCACTTTCTGCCGAATTTTGGAGGCATTGCGTGTTGAGTGACAGAACTCAACGCCGCGCTTTGCCTCGACACCAGAGCGAAAAAATTAAAATATAAATTTAAGTAAATATTTCATCTCCTCGAGTGGGGATCGAACCCACAACCAGTCGGTTTTACTCATCATCTATAATAATTCTGTTGGCAAATTAGCAAGAATACCTGAGATTTACATAATAGCGACAGATAACATGTATCCAGATGTGACACAATATTTATCTTTTTATACTTAACTTAATATTTCGACTTAATTTTAAATTCTGAATTAAAAAAAAAAGTTGGAAAAAAGCGAGTCGGGCTCGCTCACTGAGGGTTCCGTGAGAAAGTGGAGGTTTTTTCTGAAATTTAGGCTTAGCTTATCCAGAGCCTTTTCATTTGATACTTTTTAAGGTTACTATTTTTTAGAATTTACCCATAAATAATATCGTTTTCAGACTTTTCCCCCGAATTAGTACTACCTGTAGATGCTAACAGACAATTTTTTTTTTAATTTTGATTCTATTGTACTTTATAGTTGTTAGAATTTTGTTTAAGACGTTGGATCGAACTAGAATATGAACTTACACCTCTTAAATATTACGATAAGATCAATTATCATAGATTTACTTATAATAGATTTAAAAAAAAAACCAGCTTCACGCTGTATCCCGCACACAGCAGGGTAGGCAGAGGGAACCTAGTGTTAAGACAATAGATAGATAGATACAATAGATTTACTTACGTTTTAAAGTTTTCACAGTAGTTGTTGCCGCTGGGGCATCATCCATACTCTTGGCTGTACTTTCCACTGGCTTTAGTTTCTTCTGAGTCCATGGTGGAGGAGCATCGGCGTCTTTGTCTTTCACCCACGGTGGTCTAAATGACTCCCGTTTGGTTGAGTTATCTCTGCTTACGTTACCAATCGGCATTGTTGTTCTGTAATGTGTGTTTGTGTTATTCGAATGTTAATTTTGGCATTGTTCCATTGAATTATATATATATATATATATATGTTTTTGTTTTTAGCTCTGAATGCATCTCTTTTGCCCTTTATATAAATACAGTTTTATTGTTTTTTTTTTCTTTTAGTACGAGCTATTAATCAAGTGTACATTATGAAAATTTAAATAAAATGTTTTTAGAGTATTTTGTGGTTTTCCTTTACAAAGTACAACAACAAAACATGGAAAAATAGAGCAAGCTTATTAATCTATACTTTGATTTAGAGAATAATCGTTTAGGTTACAAAACATACAAAACAAACATAATTATATGGGTAAATATGACTTGATAGATCAATGCTTAAAATATATATATTTAAATTAACTCCTTGATCAGCTCATGCTGTTATTAATGGATTAGCAGAGAGAAATAAATGTCAAGATGATGTAAGATGTCGTCGTTTTCCAGTTTCCGCCTGTAATCGAGTGATTGGCGAAACTAAACACCGCGCTGCATCTTACCAGAGTTCGGTCACAATGGTAAAAAAATACCAAGATATTTTGTAAATTTAAAAAATTAAGTTTTCATTTTAATTGAAATGATTTTATATAAATATCTTCTTTAAAGATATAGTGTTGCAACAATAAAAATTAAGTTTAGTAGTACTATTTTTTAGTTCTTTTAATTATATATGATACTTTGTATAATAAAATGTAAATAAATATATAAACTTCATATTTAATATTCAGTTTATTTTTTATATTATCTATATATATATATATATATATATAATTAAATCATAACGGATCGGAAATTATAATTTAATAATATTACAGAACCAAATACATTGACTTTTAAAATGTTTGTCTGTCTGTTGGAACAAATGCGTTCACACTAATCTCAGAAACGGCTTTCTTCTCTTTCTTCTCTTCGGTCTTTTGGCAAACTTCCCTTAATATTTAGCGTTTGTTTTATTTCATTAGGGATTATAAACAAAAAAGTTAAGTTAAAAAGTTAAAAAGTTGCTCGACAAAATTGCTATAAATAACTGTTTCATTGAATTGGCTGAAACTTTTCTTTTCAATATAAGTATAGACATTGTTTTAAAAATGATATTGTTATTAGAAAACGAAAGTATTATTATAATACGGATTAGAAAATAATAAATAATATTACAAGCGGGCGAAGCCGCGAGCAAGCGCTAGTTCTTAATAAATTGATCAAAAATTTATATTAATATTAAATTTAGTAAATTGACATGTCAATCATGTAAAACTATCCAATATATAATATATAATTTGTCATATCGATGTGGATATGATATTGGATAAAAAAAATACTAAACAAAATCTACAAATTCCGCATTTATTTAACAAAAGCCAAGAGATGAAGATATAAGCATACAAAAAAAATCGCGATCATGTGAAAGAACAAAAAAAATGCATTCATCCACTGACTAAAATAATCTATCGTTTGTCTTACAAGTGTAGGTGTGTGTGGTGTAAAACACAAAAAGTGATACGCACACGAATTGAAACCACTGAACACCGCACTAAATTATCAACTTATCATATTTAAATTAAAAAAATATATATATTTATTTTTTTTAACAAAAATAACATAAGAGAAATAGAAAAAAAAAAGTATTTAGGACGCGGCGTTGGTCGCGCGTGCTTACCGACTAGCGGAATTTCAGCAGAACACACTGGAACTTATAAATAGAAAAGTCGGGACGCCATGTACATTATACATATAGAATGTGTAATTCGGGATCTCTTTCAGCATCATGATATCATGTATGCGGAGATTCTATCGAATGTCTGTTGTTCAAAGGTTGCGTTTACACGGTTTTTTAAATGTATAAAAATGTAATTGTTTGTTCTACGTTAGTATATTTTTGTGACATTTATTTTTAAAGGATATTTCCATGTTTTTCATTTGAATTTTTTTAGCTTCACTTTTGTCATTCAAATAGCATGGTAAAAAGAGGTAACCTAGTTTTAGGACAACTTTCCGCCTAATTTTTGAAACATTGCGTGTTGGGTGGTGGAACTCCACGCTACGCTTTCTTTTGTTATTATCAGAGTAAGAAAACGAAAATAATTCATTCCCGCAAATGGCAATAGAACCCACAACCGTCGTGGTTTCAGTTGCCACTACGCCTTATCAGCCTTATCTTCATTCTTTTGAGTAACTAAGTAGTATATGTTATAGGTGTGTAAAATAGAGAAATGAGTATTCTACTATTGGGCATTTTTTCTGCATCCGCCATAACTAGAGCGGAACTTCAAATAAAATAACCAATCCAAGAATATTAATACTTTTGATATATTTTTTGTATATATTCCTTATTATAGATTTTTTTGTGGAAAAGAAAAATTTAAAAAAAAATATTTTTATTAAAAATATGATGTGTGTTTGCTATATTTTAAATAGTAACTTAATAACTAAATAAATCTTTAGGAAAAAATATATTTATTTAAGATTTCAAAGTAAAAGGTGATATGTTATAGTTCGATACTAAAAAAAAACAGAATGAAACGGCTCATTATGGCGGACGGTGGCGGATATTACACAAGAAGAATGAAAGAAAGATAAATGCCGTGGAGATGCAATCTCGTTGTAGGATATGCGGAGTCAGCTTAGCTGATCGAATCCGCAATGAAGAGGTACACAGAATGGCAGGTACTAGCGAGGATGTCACGGTGAGAATGAAGAAGAACGTGCTCAGCTGGTTTGGGCACGTCGAACGAATAGAGAAAAATATTTATGATGGAAAAGAGAGTGGTAAGAGAGGTGGGGGAGACCTCGGTTGACCTTCGAAAACACAGTATCAAAGATACTGGAGGATGGTCACGTAAAACACATGAGGACCCCCGTGAATATGTATGAAGAAGTTTATGACAGTAGACGAGGTGAAAGAGGTATGTAGAGTGTACCATAGCGTTTCGTGCTCCGTTACCTCTGACCATATGTTAGCAACGAAAATAGGTTATAACAAGCGAGTAAGAATTTGGACGTAGCCTGATGAGAGCGTATGGTTTAGTTGTTCAGACGGCTACCAACAGACACGGGTTTGAATCCCGCTTTCAAATTAGTGTTTTCTATAAAATGTTTTCCTCTCACGAGTGTGGAATAAAATTTAAAAAAAGGAAAAAATACTTTTAATTTTAACTAAGCTCAGGCATAAAAAATATTTCAATCTAAAAGAAAATGTATTTTTATACATATATGTATTATGTACATACATATATTATCCATCAAACAATATAATTAACTGCGGAAACGTCGTTATATGAAATTTATCGAGACGACCGCTCGCGTTTTTAAATAAAACTCACCGACGTCAGAGCCTCTATTTTTAATGCTTTCCTGTCTTCTGTTTACTAGTGATACACATCATTTATTATGTAATGAACAACTTAATTTATATTGATAAAAATATATTTTTTATCGAATTGAAATCAATGAAATCGAGAACTTTTGTTTCTAGTTTTCAGTAACTGAATACATTCTAAGCGTTGATTTTTAATTGAAACAATAAATTTGTAAACGTAAACATTATGCTCAGAATTTGTGTTTAATTTTGAAAATGTGTAAAGATAATAAAGAGATTATTAATATTAGCGATATTTATGTTACTTTTTTCACTCGTATTGTTTAATTCCTCAAAAAATAAATATTAAATTTACAAACAATACTATCTTAGTTTTCCAAAAACTTAAGTCATATTCCAAATTTTTAAAAATAGTATTCGGGGAACAAAAAAAAAACAGTTCTAACAGGGATCGCATAATATAAATATATTTACTTTTTTACGAATCATATTGGTGGTATAGTGAAATATTAAACAAATAATCACCTTCATGCTGTATCTCGCACACAGCAGGGTAGGCAGATGTAACCTAGTGTTAAGACACAGCGTTCCCCACTTAAGCCGAGTTCTGGAGGCTTTGCGTGTTGAGTGGCGGAACTCAACGCCGCAATTTGCAACACCAGAGCGTATCAATTATTCAAAAATAAGATAAAAATGCATTGCAATATCTATATGTCTCTAATATCTATAGTAATGGTTTCTTTCCGACAATAATACGGCGCCATATTTCCGGTCTCGCCTTCGTTTCACAATGGCACTCCTTATCAGGAGCTACTGAAGCGTAACTAGACATCTTGAAGGTAATCAATACAGTGTATCTAATAGATAAATTGGGTAATTACTAGTAATATTATTTTCGTGTACATGGCGCGGTTAATATACTTACTCTGGCCACAAATACTGTTAAGATTAAAAATGAACAAGTTATTATTTTTGAATTTCGAATTCTGTCATTTTGATACGATTGTTCATTGTTTTCCTATTTTCGCGCCGATATATTGTGCGCCAATTATTATTTTTGAATTTGGAATTCTGTCATTTTTATACGATTGTTCATTTTTTTCTTATTTTCGCGCCAATATATTGTGAAATATTTTGTGATGTTTAAATGTAGCGGGGTGATATAGACAATAGGATCGCTGTTATTGCATTACAATTAAGTAAGTTGGAAATACATTTTTTAAAATCAATGTTTGCGTGGAACGCGAGCAAGTGAGGAACGGAATGTCTTAACACTAGGTTCCCTCTGCCTATCCTGCTGTGTGCGGGATACACCGTGAAGCTGATTTATTTGATTTGATTTTAATGTTTATGATGGGCTATCGATAGATTCAGTGAAAATTCTTCTGTTTGTGACAGAAAAAGATCTGACCATTCACGAATAAACCAGTATGGGAAAGAATTCGAAGAAAGCAAAAGATTTTATCTCTGGAGATGAAGATAGCATCTAAAAGGAAGGTCAGGTCAATACTTAGGTAGGTCGATACTTAGTGTAAAATCCAAACAACTACTTGAGCGGTATCCAAAGGGAGGTCACAAGAAAAATTGTTTACAGATGACAAAATTTTAACAATTGGGCAATATTTTAACTACTTCAGCGATAAAATTGGAGACTTCAGCGTTCAGCGTTGAGTTCCGCCAGTTACTTTTTGCCTCCAGAATTCGACAGAAAATAGGGAACGGAGTGCTTGCTGTCTACTCTGTTCTGTGTTCAGGATACAGTGTAAAGCGATCGCGTGGAAGTGTGACACTAAAATTAATATCACATATCTATGGTTCTTTTAACAAAACAAGTTTCAAAGTCATCACAAGCATAAGATACCGTTACAACCGTTTATGCATCATTTTTGCTTAATTCTGTATGTAATTTGCCGCGTGATCAAAATCTATAAGGTATTTCCCATAGACATAAAGGTTTGAAATTTGGTACAAGAAGAGCGAATTGGCATGAGACATTATAATACAATAAAAATTTTTTTTAAGTATTTCGTAAAAAAAAATTATTACAAAATCTCCAAAACCATCACATCACATAATCGATTATTTTCAATAATAAGAAAAAATAATTTTATGTAAATATTACTTGAGGTTGGTCGTGGCGAAGAGGCACAAATGTGACTGTAAAATCGACTGGTTGTAGGTTTGACCCTCGCTCGAGGAAGTGAAATATTTATTGACATTTATATTTTCATTTCTTCGTTCTAGTGTCGAGGCAAACCGCGGCGTTGAGTTTCGCCTCTCAGCACGCAATACCTCCAGAATTCGGCGGAAAGTTGGGACCGGAGTGTCTTAGCACTAGGTTCCCTCTGCCTACCCTGCTGTGTGCGGGATACACCGTGAAGCTAATTTGATTTGATTTTAATATATGACTTATATCCATATACAGCAATAACAATTATTTTGGTTTAGCATCGCGTGACCTAATCAACTAGTTCTTATTAATTGAACAATTCGAATACAATACAATACTAGTTCCAATATTGTCATATTGGTTACTGTGAAAGATAAAGGTGAATACCCTCCCTATATACATATAAATACTATAAATCAGCATATTCTACATTTAAACCACGACGTATAACGATTTTTCTGTTTATTGGGAAAATGATAAATTAATAGGTTTATTCTGTATAATATGATTCAACGCGGAAACTGTACTTACAGGATAAAGTACAGAAATAATATTATTATAGGAAAATTTTCAGGAATAATATAATGTGTATGTTATTTATTTATGTATGTAGGTTGAGGCCAGTCGTGGGGCAGGAGCACATGCGTGCCACAGTTAATGCTACAGGTAGTGCGTTAGTTTCCCGCTCGAGGAAATTAAATATTAATAGATATTTATATAATATTTTGATTTTCTAGCAAAGAGGCGCGGGGACGTGTGTTAATGAGACCGGAGTGTTTGAACACTAGGTTCCCAGATTCCCTAAAAAAAATGAACGTAAGTATTTATCATAGTAGGTGCATTACGAAAAGTTTTCACAGTTGCTGCACACATGCTTTAATATTAAATTTAAATCGTATCGTATTTTTTTATATTATACTAGCGGCCCGCCCACGGCTTCGCCCGCTTAAAGTGCGTGATTATTGATCTCATTATATATTTTTTGTAATATTTAATGAGTTTTACCTATGTAATGTAAGTCTCATCATAATTTTAAAACTCTGTTAAATTTGCTGTTGTCAGTGAATAATTTAATTCACCCTTTCAGACAAAGCCTCACATGTTAAATTATTGATTTGAAGGATTCATAATATTCTTTGTAAAATAACTGTAATGATTGTACATTAATTGCTATACGGTTTTTAAATTAGTTACATATATTATTAGCTAAATGTACATTTGGTAAATATGTAGTTATTACAAAGTACACGTAGAAAGAATGTTTTTAGACATTTTTATATAGATTTATTTCAAACAAACAAACGACTATGTACTGACATGTACTGACTGACTGAGGTAAGACGCACGCACAGCCGTAACCGCTGATGGTAGAAACGTGAAATTTGGACAGATGTTTATTTTCATAATCTGGACATCCACTAAGAAGGGATTTTGAAAAATTTTAACCCTAAAGAGATGAAATTGGGGTTGAAAGTTTGTATGGAAAAAAAATTAAATCGGCACCGATTTTTATAAAATTTGAAATTCCGACTCTTAAAAATATTTAATTGAACACGTGCTTCGTGGTTTTTCAGAATTCACCCCCTAAAGGTTCAAATAAGGAGTTGAAAGTTTATACGGAAAAATCTTTAAATCGATACCGATTTGTATAAAAATTTAAACTCATATTGTTAAAAATATTTTATTGAACACGTGATTCGTGTTTTTTTTAGAAGTAAGTAAGTAAGGGTGCAAATACGCGGGCGAAGCTGCGCGGGCCCTCTAATTACTTAATATTTCTTTGAAGATCAAATCTTCAAGTCTTTATCTATCTGTAGAATTAATTACGACTTAAATTTAACTGTTATGATTTATGAACGTAAACTTGTTTTTTAATGAACCAATTTTGATGAACTAAAAAATTTTGGCAGTTAAGTTGAGTTAAAACAAAGCTATTGGTGAATTAACAAGTAAATCGATTCAGTACTTTTAGAGAAAAATGCGGACAAAAAGCTATCGACAGACAGACAGACAAGAAATTAAAAAAATATATTTTTTCTTTCTATTATTCTTTTAAAGTGTCCCTCTATCCATTTCAGACAAAATTACTAAGTGTACAGACAAAATATTTTTACTGTCTTTTTACATATAGAGATAAATTATAATAATATTAAATAAAGTTGATTTATTTATTTTTGTTATGATCTTATCATTAAGTACATAGAGCCTAGGTTAAATCCCTGACAATGATGAAAGATTTATTACATAATTTATAGCAAGATTTTAAGTTATAACTAATAGAAATTATTTATAGGTGGTTTTATAAATCTTATTTTTTGATGCGACAGTTAGTAAGTAGTATTACAATCACTTCTATGATTTTATTATAAAAGTAAACAATAACACTACACTTTAAAAATTAAGATAATTAACATTAACCCCCAAAAAACTATTATTAACGTTATTGTTTTATGAATTTTTTCGTTCTCCCATCACTAGGGACTTACCCCTTAACGCGGACTTTTAGTCAAACATTAGAGAAGTGCTATGATGATCTATTGTATTGTTAAGGGTTCCCTAACTATGTGACAAATGTTTAAAATAACAGCTTTTTGCAATTGACGATAAAGAAGTGGATGGATATTGAGTTGCTCGAGACTTGAGTGCAAAGCAATCGGTATAACCCCTGTGGTGGAAAGTATTATTGGTATCGTTTTGATTGTGTTAACCTGCCATTGTGCTTTAAGTTCTATTGAAAAATCAAAAAAAAAATAGTAATTTTATCTGATTGTGTCGCGGAGAGATTATGTGTGTTAGGTATTCCTACATCTATTACGGAAACGGTTTTATGCTTTTTATCGATTTTTTGATTGTTCTGTCAGTATAGTCCTATCCCATTTAAGTTTCAAATCTTTTGAATCTATTACAGCCTGAGCAATAAACCGACAGATGAAAAATATTATATGAAACTAATATAAATTATATATGTATGTACGTATTAATTTTTGAACCGAGGGTCAACAGATTTTCTAATTCAGGTTTCTAGTTACATCTTTAATTGTTATTTGTACCTCATAGATTTTCTTGTCATGATGTTATATGGATCTATCAAAATAGACTTATATAGAATTGATCTAGATCGCTTACAACATTTGTAAAGAGATCCAATATGTACCGTTCGCAAAATGTAGCTTTTACGCTTTAACTTTAACTCTGTCTGCCAATGAAGGAATGAATTAAATACGTACGTGCTTGTTGTCGGCATCTAATACTAAAAAAAAATTAAATAGACACAACTTAAATATAAAACGTTTTGAAGTTTGACGAGTCTCTTTCTATATAAAATGAAAAGTCGAGGATACTACTGACTATCCTTTCAACTTGGAGTAGGTGACCTTTTAAATTTTAAGAAAAATAAATATAAAAATTTATGATGAAATAAAAATATATCATAAATGTGTTCTTAGTGGTCCAATATATCAACATGGTTAAAATAAAATGTAAGCCATTGGTACTTTTAAAGTTACGTAGCAATTAATATTTATATTTAAAATTTTCTAGCATTTCAGCTTCCCCTGGAAAAATATTCCCTTATAAAATCGAAAATAGTTCGCATATTTACAAAACGTAGAATTTTTATGGTTGTAAGTACGACTTTTGGAAAATGTAGCTGGGTAAAACCAGGTAACGGTAACGTACAATAGAGTAAAACCAGGTTAGCCAGGTTTTAACCTATTGTACGTTTGAAAACTTCCCGCTGTATCCCGCAAACAGCAGGGAGGCAGACCCAGTGTTAAGACTTTCAGTTACCCATTTACTACCCGAATTAATTCCGTGTTGAATGGCCGTTTTGCCTTAACACCAGAACGGCAGACTTGGAAAATGAAAATACCATTCCTCGAGTGAAAATCGAACTCACAGCCTATGGCGTTTACAGTCAGACGCGCTGCCCCCGCACCACGTCTACCCTGAATATAAGTATGCTATTACACAATAAATACCATAAGAGTTACAGAAAGAGCTTCCATTTTAAAACCGATAAGATTTATCAATTTCAATATAGCGGTAAAAGTGATTTCCCCTCGATTATACACTCGAAAAGTCAACGATAACTTTATCACAAGCCGTAGTAACATATCTTTCCCGAATCTTTGTGAAGACCCGATTACTTATCTAATATTATATATTATTAGCATATATATATGTATAAAAACAAGCGGTTCATCACGCATTAGTTGTACAGTTACCAAAGTTAACGCATTATAATTTTGAACCGTTTTTGTTGTTGTTTTATATAACTTTTCGTTCTAATTTGGTAAGTTTTTTTATATTAAAATCAGCTTCACACTGTATCCCGTATACAGCAGGGTAGGCAGAGGGAACCTAATGTTAAGACACTCGGTTCCCCAATTTCCGTAGAATTCTGGAGGCATTGCGCGCTGAACGACGGAACTTCGCGTCTTGAATCGACACCAGAGCGAAGAAATGAAAATATCAATGTAAATAAATATTTAACTTCCTCGAGTGGGGATTGAACGTAAAACCAGTCGGTTTTACAGTCACACTTTGTGCCTCTGCGCCACGACCGGCTAAAACCGGACCAGATTTCATATACATATTTTGAAATCAGATGAACGAAAAGAGAAATAGAAATCTTAAAATGCAAACTGTAATGTATCTCAAGTAAGATTTTTTTAAGTAAATAAAGTAAATAAAAAAAATCGATCCGCACTAGAGAAAATGAAGTATTTATTTCAATTTATATTTCAATTCCGCTCTTGTGTCGAGGCAAAGAGCGGCGTAGAATTCCGCCACTCAACACGCAATGCCTTCAAAATTCGTCGAAAAGTAGGGAACGGAGTGTCTTAACAGGTAGGTTCCCTCTGCCTACCCTGCTTTGTGCAGAATACAGCGTGAAGCTGATGATAATAACTCTATCGTCTGTTATTAAAAATGAAATGCCGCCAATTTCATATGTTTTTTTTTCTATTCAACAAGTTTAGGTGATTTGTAAGGTCAATCGTAAAACCAGTTCAGTGGAAAATTTTGTAGGTTTTGGAACTAACTCGCACCATACATTTTGACTAACAAATTATAATTATATAGATTTATAGTATGTTTACAAGTTTCCTTTTATTTTAAGAAATGGGAATTACATCGCTATTACTGTTACTGAGTGTTGTGGCCAGCGTTTTAAGTCTCCCTCCACCACGGATCGTTGGCAACAGTGGTAAGCTCTATGTTTTGTTTCTAACGATATAATCAAATTCTATTATAATATAGTTAAGAACTAATGTTTACGTTTAAAAAATAATAAACAATGGGTTTTTTTTATTATATTGTAATATATGTATGTATGTATGAAAAGATTCGTGTTTTTTAGAGAAGATGAATTGTAGGTAAAGTTATAATTTTAGCTATCCGCCTAATCCATTAATATCATTTGCTGTGTTAAAAAAAATTATGAAATTATTCAAATATGTCGTGACGCCGGGGCACAAGTGTGGTTCTGTCAACTGCAAAGATAGTGGGTTCAATCCCCCCGAGGAAATTAAATATTTAATAATTAAACTTGCTCGCTCTGATGTCGTAGCAAAGCGCAGCTTGAGTTCCGTCACTCCACATGCATTGCCTCTATAAATCGGCGGAAATGGGCAACGGAGTGTCTTAGCACTAGGTTCCCTCTGCCTACCCCGCTGTTTACGGGTTACAGTGTGAAATTTTATAAAAAAATATTATATTATATTTTAATAGAGTACATTTTTACAGAGAATGATTTCAAATTAGTCTCCCGAGAACAATGGGGAGCGTCACCATCGAAGGGACACTCCGTATTGAGGACACCAGTGCCATACGTGGTCATCCATCACACGTACATACCCAGAGCTTGTCAAAATAAGATAGAATGCATTGCAGCCATGCGATCGATACAAAACACCCACCAGCAAAGCAATGGTTGGTCCGATATAGGCTACAAGTAAGTAATTTATTTATGATACTGTAACAAAATAAAATAAAATATAAATTAATCCGCTTCACGCTGTATCCCGCATACAGCTGGGTAGTCAGAGGGAACCTAGTGTTAAGACAGATTGGGGATCGAAATCAGTCGATTTTACCTGCAAATTTTGTGTACCTGCGCCACGACTGGCGTCATATACTTAAATTATATCCATATATAAAAACTAATTGATACCAGTGATGGCGCAGGGGCACAAAGTATGACTGTAAGCGCGACAGGTTGTTACGATTACTAATCAAGAAAATATAAATTTGATGTTTACATTTCTTTGCTCTAGTGTCGAGGCAAAGCGTTCCATCGCTCAAATCGCGATTCCTCCAAAATTCGGGGGAAAATGGATAACAGAGTGTCTTAACACTAATTCCTTTTAAATTCCCTTAAAAAAAGTATTAAACCTTCCGCTACTGAGTGACTGACAACGTACTGTCATAATACAGCCGCTTAGAACGCTGAACTATATACTTGGGGTGTAGAAGCTATAAAAAGAATTTAACGAAATTCCTATAAATTAAATTTAATGATAAAATATTTATTTATAAGAATTTTTATAATAAGAAATATATTTTGAATATTTCAATTTATATTAATATTTATAAATATAAGAATTTCAATTATACTTTTTTGTAATTTAAATTACATATTTGGGCAAAGGAAGTTGTAGGTGTGGCCACTAATAATGTATGTGTACGTTATACATAAGTAAAATCAACAACAAATGCTAGAATATCAAAGTTATCGCTGCAAGGAAATAATATTTAATTAAATTTGATGAATATCTGTACTAAGAAAATTAAAAAAGTATTTATATTTACTGATATGAATAATCGATGAACGATCGTCATCTATAAGATTTTAGAGAACATATAATGTTTTGCTATCGAACATTAAATGTATATTATAAAGAAATTCTTAAAATAAAATCAATTTAATCGAACTTCACTAAAATCGACTGGTTGTGGGTTCGATCCCCACTCGAGGAGATGAAATATTTACTTAAATTTATATTTCCATTTCTTTGCTCTGGTGTTGAGGCTAAGCGCGGCGTTGCCACTCAACACGCAATGCCTCCAGAATTCGGCAGAAAGTGGGGAATGGAGTATCTTAACACTAGGTTCCCTCTGCCTACCTTGCTGTGTGCGGGATACAGCGTGAAGCTGATTTATTTTTTATTCACTATATAGTTTTGGCGCTCCGTTCTGACTTTAGTTTAGTTCTTTTTTTATATATTTTTGCTATATCCTGCATATAGGAGGGTAGGCAGAGGCAACCTAGTGTTGAAATACTCCGTTACCCATTTCCCGCTGAAATTTACAAGGCATTGCGTTTTGAGTGGCGAAACTCAACACTGGGGTTTTTGCCTGGGTGCCAGAGCGCAGAAAGGAAAGTATTAAGAATAATAACGTATTCCTCCAAGTGGATATCAAACCCACAACGCCCGCATTACAGTCAAACGCTTGTACGCCTGCACCACGACTGACCTCAACTATTATATAGCTATCATATACAAAGTGATTAGCATCGGTAGTGCGATGTCCGATAGATTTTACAATATTAGCTAAGATACCAATTTTATCGATGTAATTTGATAAAATTGATGAAGGTTAGATAAATGAATGTACATACTTACTCACGTATATTTAATTAGTTACTTTACTAAACACATAATTAAATTAAATTAGCAGGGTAGGCAGAGGGAACCTACGGATACGAGACTCCCCGTTTCTCATTTTTTGTCAAATACTAGAAGCAGTGTATGTTAAGTGGAGGAACTCATCGCTGCGCTTTGCCTCTATACCAGAGAGAAGAAAATGATTTTCATTTTCTTCAATACTTGATTTTCTCGAGTAGGAATCGAACCCAAAACCTGTCGTGTGCCACAAAACTAGACTGTTTTACTTGACATGAGAAAAAATATGATTTTTTATTATTTAATTTATATTTCAGTTTCGCAATAGGTAGCGACGGAGTCGCCTACGAAGGGAGAGGGTGGGAGTACGTCGGTGCTCATGCATACGGGTTTAATTCAAACAGTATAGGTATCGTGCTCATCGGCGATTGGGTCTGTAAGTATCTTATAGTTATATATTTATTTGTTTTTTAAGGTATATCCCGCATATAGAGGTCGCCTAGAGCTTAAACACTTTTTGGAACTTGTTTCCCACTTTTTGCTGAATTTTCATTACATTGCGTGTTCAGTGGCTGAAGTTACCGGAGCGAAGAAATTAAAATATTAAGAAATTATAATTCATTTCTCCAAGTGGGAATCGAACACACAGCCGTCGTGTTTACAGTCAAACGCTTGTGCCACTGCGCCACTTCTATCTGTTAGTTACAATAACTCGGTCGAGATTCCCAAGAACCGGCAAAATTCTTGGGAAAATAAAATCGTATAATAGTTAAAGTTAATTTAATTTAAAATATCCAGAACTACAACTTCTTGGAGCAGAAAAAAGTCTTAGTTTAAAAACAGATTAAATGAATGATTTAGATACTTAGCGCTATATAATTATTTTCCCATTAGACCTCCGAGTAGTTCAAAATCCAAGTATTCAAAGAAAAATGTAGAGGGAAAAAACCTATAACAAGTTGAATAACCGCTGTTAATAGCCTCATATTACGCCATACTTTTCGGAAATCATTTTTAAATTTCTATCCTAACAATATATTGGCACGAGAAAACTAAGAAAAAAAATAAAAAAAAATAACCCGCACACAGCAATTAGGTAGAGAGAACCCACCGTTCAGACACTCCGTTCCCCATTTTTCGCCGAATTCTGGATTGTGTGTTGAGTGGCAGAATACAATGCCACGATTTGCCTCGATGCCGGAGCGAAGAATTCCTCGAATGGGAATCGAACCCACAACCCGTCACGCTCACAGTCACTTTATGCCGGTCCGCCAGGACTGGCCTCTATAAAATGGTAAGCAATCTAATATTAATTTTACAGCGGCTGTACCACCGGCTGTTCAATTGGAGACCACTAAAAAGCTGATCGCGAGAGGCGTGGCGCTGGGTTACATCAGTCCACAGTACAAGCTGGTCGGGCACCGCCAAGTGTCCGCTACGGAGTGTCCCGGGAGCGCACTGTTCAATGAAATCTCTACATGGGACAGATTTACTAAAGAATTGTGAAGAAAGCTATTATAAAGAAGTGACAATACATTTTATATAAGATTCCTACAAATTTAAATGCCTACTGTTGAAATAAGTAGTGAGCATATAATTAATACAAAATATATTTGGAGAGTTATAATGTGCGAGAAATAAAAGGTTTTTTTTTTATTTTATTTATTTATTTTGTATTTGGAGAGAATAAGTAAAGCAACTTGTATATAATGAAAAAAAATTATATGAATACTACTAAATTTATACTTCACATTTCTACAAAAAAAATTAAAAGCTACTTACTTTTTAATTAAAAAAATATTTAACTTTTAGTCACTTCTAACATTAAGGGAATGTGTATTGAACTGATATTAACATTTTGATACTCACAAAATTATGCTGAAATATTGTAATGTAATTTATTTTATATAAATTATTATTATTATTTTGAAGGATCTTTTATTTTTTTTTTTTATTTATCTAATATTTCAATTATATTATTTGTACTTGTTTTACCTTTAATAATTTAAGTAAAAAAATTGTTTGTCGATATAAAAGGTGATTTTGGTCATTTATAATAAAAAATAAATTATAAATCAATATATAAAAAAATAACGTGTGCTTTTAAAAGCTACCTAATCAAGGTAACTCGTACTAATAATAAAATAAATATAAACACAATTTACGGATTTTTTATTTTTATTAATTTCTCTCCTGTATACCACATACAGGTGGGAATGTCAGCACCAATTTAATTGAAACCACAGTTTTAACTACTCTATACCATCAAAACATATTTTTTCTTCCCAAAAATGAAAAAAAAAATTCAATCATAATAAATAATAAAACTATTGTTGTAATATGAAACGCCATTTGTGAAGAACGACGCACGCACACATAAACCTATCAGAGGAAAACCGCCGCATGCGCCTCATTCCGAAATCGAGTCATTATTTTCATTAAAAGTATTTTAATTTTGTTTTATTTACAAATTTGTGTTTTGACGTCAGTCGTGGCGTGTGGGCATGAAAGGGACATTTTTGGGACAAGGGATGATTTTTTTTTAAAACCGCACCTATTATTATAAAAAAAAAAATTCAGACTGTTAAAAATATTTAATTGAACACGTGTTTCGTGTTTTTTTTTAATTCAGCTCTAATGGTGCCAATAAGCGGGCGAAGCTGCGCGCGCCTACTAGTATCTACATATAATGCGCACTTTTTTCTTATGATAACCTTTTAAACGATCAAATTTATGTTGATAAGATGCATCGATTGTTATCGAAATTGTCTTTTTTACTTCATATTATGATATTTCAAAAATACAAACAATGTATATATTAGATTCGTCCATTTAACTCAATTATATCACAATTTTAAAGCAAACTGGGACAAATGAATATTGTTCAGGCATTCCCCCCGGATTTATTTGAATTGAAAACAATGTCATCATAATAGGCAAATTTGATGAAACATCAACATGTTTACTACAAAAGTATAATAATATCAACATGTGTTTGATAAAAAGATAACGATGACTCACAAAGTAATTGACGTCGATTGACTATTATTTTAAGATTAAATAAATTGTTTTAGTTTAGTTAAAATAGATATATTATTTTATATATATTTGTTGTACTTGTATGTAACGGAGTGTCTTAACACTAAGTTCCCTCCGCTTACCCTGTTGTGCTGAAAATAAGAAAAAAACTTGTGTGTAAAGAATAAAAATAATTTTATAGAAAATAAACATAGTAAAGGGGGATGTTTAGATAATTCTATGTTTTGTTCTGATTCTCCCCTATCCGATGAAGATTTGATTTTACAGAAAAAAAATTATATAATAGAAAAATTGCTAAATAAAAGGAATTTATTAAGATAAAATACATCAAATATGCAATTTGAATGTTAAAAGGTACAGGAATATTTTTTTAAAAAGTTAATTAAAATGAAATAGCAATTGTTTTACCTATGTACAACTATTTTAATAGAATCGATTGTACAACAGTTAAATAATAGGTTAGTTGTGTATGTAATTGCTAAATGTAAATAGAATGACTAAAATACATGACTTAAACTATAGGAAAGAGTAAATTTTTACCTAAATCACAATATAATATTAAACTTATGATAAATATTAATATAATAAAACAAAATCAAAATTTACCCATTTGTTACACTTATTAGATTCCCCTATATAAAATACATAAAGTAATACAGTACATAAAGTATAGTAAAGAAACTACAAAGAGAAATGAATATTATTACTAAAAGCCTATCAATTTACTTGGAAAGCTTTAAGGAAAGCATAAGTCGTATTATAGTACTACTGATCGTATTTACGTACTTTGTAAGGTTCTTCCCCGAGGTTGCCTATAATCCGTAATTCACAGTCAAAAATGATATAAAATGTGACGGTAAGCATAAAAATGTTTTTATTTATTCGATTAATTGATAAAAATAATTAATCACAATTACTGCACCATCATATCATTGATAAAAACCAGTGAACGCCTTTCAAAGTTGTGGCCAACTGAAACGATGTAATTATTATGATAACGCATATACCTTTCACACTCAAAACATTTTTTTATTTTATGTATTAATGGCTATGACATATATAGAAAAATGGGTGTATAGCTACTAACTTGTTACTATAGAAATCTAGAAATATCGTCTCCAATTCTACATAAAGTATATTAAATTTCAACAATTTATCTCAAACAGTTATTGTTATAATAACGTTCAAATAACGGAAATTTTGCGACTAATTTACTCATTCAAAAACCTAAGCCATTTTTAAACGACCTTGGAACTTGATAATTGGTACCAAGGTAGATTATACATGTATGAAGAAAAAAATCTGAAAAATTACAATTAATAATTAATTAGGACAAAAAATTAAGAATGACATTTAAATCGAACACCGTAGGAAAATTAAGCGATTTAATAATAACAAGATATAAATGATTAATAATAAGAATTTCTTGAAAAATATATAAATAATAAGAATTTCTTGAAAAAAGAAATGTTATCCGACCAAAAACATAATTGTGATATTAGAGCCAAGTTTAATATTGAGTAATGTGACAAACTAACAACAGTATTACTGTATTAGAGAGAATTTATACAAAATAATGTACAACTCATTACATAAATACAATTAACAATAAAAAGACTAAAAATGTGCCACGAGATTGAGCATTATAGTGAAGAATGGCGACGCGACTGGTTGTGGGTTCGATCCCAACTCAAAGAAATAAAATATTTGCTTAAATTAATTTGTTCATTTTTGTCATTTGTTCGCTCTGGTGTCGATATTCGCAATACCTTTTTTAAATTCAGTGGAAAATGGGGGACTGAGTGTCTTAATACTACTCCTGCTACTGCTGTCTGCTGTGTGCGAGATACAGCGTGAAGCTGAAAAAAATGAAAAAAAAATTGGCAGAATATATCGTTGTTTTCACATTTTATAATTCTTAACAAAATATGCTATTTAGTTGTACGTAGTATATCATTTATTTCGAAATGAAAAATTGTAACATATTGACTGATATGATAGTTCAATATTGCAATACAATGGCATACATCGATGTTACATCTCATTTCACTGCGCAATTATTATAATTTACAATCTATTCAAGTAATTAAAAGTAAGATACATAGAAATATAATAAAAAAATACCCCCCTGTGCTCCAAAGAGATTTTTCTTCCTTGCTACAGTGCTCCTCAGTTTGTATCATCTCGAGCAGGCAGGAGGGTAATCCCCCGAGCACAGAAATGAAATATATACACATTGCGTTGCAAATTTATAAATACGTGATAAAAAATGTCAAAATTTGTTTGAAGACAATAACAAATGAGTAGATAGACAAAGGATTAATTAATTATGTCGCGTCATCCTTTAAGTTTTCCGGTAAATCAACTATATATAGGCGTGGCCGAAGCTCTCCCCAAGAGCCTAGTATTTAAAGCGAGTTGATCTCCTGAAATGCAATGTCACCAGACTTAAAATCCTTCGAACCCAATCGAAATAGACTTGGCAGCTAAAGTTGACTATAAATCTAAATTCAGTATGCCAAAAGGGCAACTTAATTTTGTATCAAATAAAACTTTTTTTTTAAAAACCTACATGCTTTTCAACATTCTCCCACCGCGTATTTATACTTTTCATGAGATATGTTGTGCCAAAGCATGTTTGGCAAGATAAAAGGAGGGACTCCAATAATGTGACCTCACTCACGTCTACGTCTACGTCATTCAATAAACCAAAAATTATCAAAATTTATGACGGCGACTAATTGACACCATATTGTCATTATGAAAAAAAAGTTGAAAAAAGCGCTCACTTTAATACTACACTTTTAATTGTTATTATTGTCTAAAAAGTTTTAATGAGTTTATGTTTTTAAACATTATAAAGATATTTATTTCATCATCAGATAGAATAAAGCCCAAAGCTTTATTGTTTTTCAGTTGCTTAAGCAGTCAGGGTTTTGTTTTTTATAATAATTATTTCACAACTTTTCTTCTATAGTGTCCTATGAAAAGTATAAAAAAAAGTCTCCGTTATATGCAGACGTTATGAAATTTAAAAAAAAAAACGCAACAAAAATCTTCCAAACTCTACTTTCAGTATTATTTATCATTTAAAACTTACTAACCAGTTAACTTAATCGAGATACAAACAAACTCATAAATCAAATTTATCAATCTAATACCAATTAAATCATAAATAATATATAAAAACTACATAATTCGCTTAGTTAAAAAATAATTAAAACAATATAAACTTGTTTATTTGTATATATATTTATATATGTATGTATGTTTGTGTATCATGGGAAAGTACCGTACAAACGAAATGAACATATAAAGGTTGGATAAGTGAGTCTCAACGTAGTCTATTGAATAAGGAATAAGCGTTTCACGTTGTATTTATGTAAAATAATTTTGTTCATAATGTACGCCTCAAGTATGTGCACGTGTATAGCGATATTTATTTTAAATATATTTTTAATTGTACATGGCCACCCAGTGAATGGTAAGTTTTTAATTGATTTTTGTTGTTTTTTTTTTATTTTAATATATTTTTTTTAAGTTTATGCTGTGAACATAGGAGAGTAGGCGGAGGGAAAATGGAGACGTATTGTTAAGACACTCTGTTCCGATTGTGACATATCCGTTTCCGACTTTTCGCCGTATTCTGGCGGCATTGCGTGTTGAATGGCGGAACTCAACGCCGTTATTTCATAATTGTCATTATTACAATTTTGTATTTTTTTTGTATTCGTAAGCTGTTAACACTGAATCGCCAGTGAGGTCAAAATATTTAAAAACATAATAGTAATTATACCCATATAACTATGATATATTTGGTAATCTACTATAATCTCATTTTAATGTGAACTTTTTAGTTTATTTTTATTATGAGACCGGTCGTGGTCGCGACAGGTTGTGGATTCGATTCCCAACGGAGGAAATTAAATACTTAATATTTTTAATTTTCCTCGCTTTGATGACCAGGCAATACGCCATGTCTTAATAAAAACACAGTGTCATAACACTAAGCTCCCCGGCGTCTCAGGAAATGCAGCGTAGCTTCATGTTAAAACGAATATTTTTATTGTTATTGCTTATATGTGCTATATACATACATGGTGTTATAAATATGTAAATTGTTTATAGAAAAACACAAGTCCTACACGTTGTACACGAGAGAGGACTGGGGTGCTGCCCCACCAACGGATGTTGAACCTATAAAGACCCCAGTGCCATACGTTGTAATTCACCATACCTACATACCAGGTGCTTGCAATACAACAGCACAATGTAAAGCTACTATGAAATCAATGCAAGACTATCATATCAGCTTGGACTGGGGTGATATAGGATATCAGTGAGTTTCTTTTTTTTTTGTGAAATAGATTTAAAAAAATAATTTATGAGGCCAGTCGTGGCGCAGTGGTACAAAGTGTGACTGTAAAACCGACTGGTTGTGGGTTCGATCCCCACTCGAGGAGATGAAATATTTACTTAAATTTATATTTTCATTTGTTCGCTCTGGTGTCGAGGCAAAGCGCGGCGTTGAGTTCTGCCACTCAACACGCAATGCCTCCAAAATTCAGCAGAAAGTGGGGAACGGAGTGTGTTAACACTAGGTTCCCTCTGCCTACCCTGCTGTGTGCGGGATATAGCGTGAGCTAATTTTATTTTTTAATTTATTTAGCTTTTGTCAATTTATTGATGATATTTCTATATTCTTTAAAATTGACTTTTTGTTTCGTTTAAAATAAATTAAGTTTTCGATATGTTAACTGATGTGCATTTAAAATTAGATAACGATAATGAAAATTCAGTTTTGATTATTTAAGGTTTTATATGGTTTTTTTTTTATTAGAGAGAGAAAATAAATTCTTATAATATATAAAATACTTTTTTATTTGATAAATATGTAGGTATATATAACGCACGGGTTACAATAGAAATAGTATTTATAAATTGTTATAAATTATGGATTAAGTAAGTACGTACTTATGCGAAAACACATTAAATTAAATTATGTCGTTATTTTTTTTTATAATTTAAATATAGATATTACGAATTACAATTGGCTACAAACTTAACCATAAAGAAAATTCCGTTAAAGAGAGACACTAAGAGAAAGTAATAATCGAATAATATTTTAATTTAACATTCATATTATTAGTATATTTTTTATATAATTATTACCAAAAGATAATAGAAAAAAATATATATATTTTTTTTTTTTATAAAAAAACGTAACAAACAAACTTACGTGTACAATATTAGTATGATTAATTACATATAAATAACATAACAACTTTCTTAAAGTTTCTGCGTGGGAAGTGAAGGCGGAGTTTACGAAGGCAGAGGCTGGCACACGCTCGGCATACACGCGGGACCCGCTAATAGGGTCAGCATAGGAATATGCCTTATTGGAGATTGGAGGGGTAAATTTTATTAATTATTCGCTCTGTAGAATTATATTATGAAATATGAGGCCAGTCGTGGCGCAGGGGCACAGAATGTGACTGTAAAATCGACTGGTTGTGGGTTCGATACCCACTCAAGGAAATATTTATTTACATTTATATTTTATCAACCATCACGCAATGCCTTCAGAACTCGGCGGAAAGTATAGAACGGAGTGTCTTAACACTAGGTTCCCTCTGCCTACCCTGCTGCGTGCCGGATACGATTTAATTTTAATATTACGAAATAATTAATTAAAATTGATTGAGAAATGGCGGATAATGATTTTATTTATATTTACCATTGAGTTGTGAGTTCGATTCCCACTCGAGAAAGTAAAATGTTTAATATTTTTTATTCTTCGTTTTGGTGTCTAGTGTCGAACCAAAGGGTGGGGTTGAGTTGAAACGACCACTTAACACGCAATGCCTCCAGAGATTGTAAGAAAGTGCGGAACTAAAGTGTCTTAATGGAGTGTCTTAACACTAGGTTCCCATGTTTCCCAGGCGATGGGCAGAGGAAACGGAAAAATATGCAGGATACAGGGGAAAGATGAAAAAAAAATGTATAACAATAACTAGAACAAATTATTTTTGTTATTTACAGTTGAAGAGCCACCACACAAAATGCTGCACGCGACTAAAGCTCTCATCGCCGACGGTGTACGTAAGGGCGTTCTTAGTTCCGATTATAAATTAAAGGGACATAGTCAGATCATGGCCACGGAGTGTCCCGGCACTGCACTATTGAATGTTATATCAAAATGGGATCACTTTTCTGAAGGACAAGGACTTACGAAAGCATGAAGAAGTATATAACAATTGAAATTCTTCACAATTTAGACGGTACCAATATGAATGTTGTAAATATGTACATACGTTAATATTAATTTATTTTACTGTAAATAAATAAATATTCAAAGAGGTATGGTTTCATTTAAAATCCATACAATTTACTCACTGATTAGTGTTTTTAAAAAAAATTAAATAAATTAATTTTAGTAAGCCGTGATAGCGGTACGTACAGCAGTAACGATATATTATTTTTAATGCAAGTTGCTGTTTTTACGTGATTGCTATTTTTATATAGTTTATTAAACTTCGACGGATTATATTAAACTCATTTTTAATGAATTTTAATCCATAAATAAAAGTGACTACTGCCTCGAACATAAATGTTAGACAGTTTATGAGATGGGAAAAATAAAAACCTTGACATTCCGTACTTGTACATATGGAGCCGTACGGGTGCTACGCTCACTGTGTTCCAAGGCAAAAGCCTTAGGTAGAAATGAATTCTCCTTTCAGTTTGTTTCAAAGATATAAATTAAACTAAATCAAATCAGCTTCACGAACTGGACTGGCCTATTATTATAATTAAGTAAAAATAACATTGAAGAAAGCAAACGTGGTGCTTCTTATTGTTGTTTCAAAGCAGAACTGCCTTCTGAGGGCTTTGTGGTAGTTTTATGTTCATACGACTACTAAAAGTGTTTGCAAACCTCTTTTTTAAATAAAGAATGTTCTGAATTTGAATTTAAATAAGTTAAATAATAATTCCTAAATAAAATATCGTGCTATTTTCTAAACAAAACTCAAAGTTGGAATGAAAAAAGGAATATGTTTATTACAAAACATTCTTTATATAGATATGTTACTGTGTTTAAAATACACTTGGAATTGACATACACGTACCTATTATAAATATTCAGTAGTTCATTTAAAATTCTAAATAAAATATCGCGGCTACATTACCAATAAGCAACACACTAAATATAACTACGAGAATATATAGAGTAGATTATTACTACGAATTTTTAAATTCCTTTTTTATAAGCTTCACACTGTATCCCGTATATAGTATTGTAGGCAGAGGGAACCCATTGAAAAAAAAAACTCCGTTCTCCAATTTCCGTGGAATTTTCTAGGCATTGGGTGCTAAATAGCGGAACTCAACAACGTGCTTTTCCCTTGGTGCAAGAGCGAAGAAATAAAAATATTAATAAATAATAATTCATATTTATACATAATGGGTATCAAGCCCACAACTGTCGCGTTATAGTCACACCACTGCGCCACGACTGCCTCAAATTCCATTGTATCTGCATAAAATATCATCCAACAATGCATATATCGGATAATAAATTAAAAGCGCACATCATTTTATTTATTTTCGAATATATTAAAAAAATACAAAATATTTTTCTTGTATATTTGAATTTGTGAAACATTTGCTATTTATTATTTCAAGTTAACTTTAAATATTAGATAAAGGGCCCTCTTCCCTCTGATTAGATAAAATAACCATTTGTTATGATGGATATGTGATATATCATTATGTTATGAGTAAAGTTACGCTACATATTTATCAAAATAACTGGTCAAGTGCGATTCGGACTTGCTCAGAGAGAGTTCCGTACCAATTTTAAGATATGAGTCAGCGGCAATTAAAATTTATAAAATTTGGTAGACTTAAGTATGTACATACTCATTTCGTATGAAATGAACTACAATTATAAGTTTGTAATAGTTTTTATTTGAAAAATAAATTATAATTTTTCGAATGTTTTCCTTTATTTGTACTGCAAGTTCTCACTTCTTGTTAAATTTCGTAACTCTTTTCTATTACGGGAAAGTCCCTATACGTTTTGATTGCGCAGCGAATAAAGCTGGCAATCTTAAGTTAGCGGGCTTATGCACTTATAAAATGAACTACAAATATAAATATGTCACTTACGACCTTCAAGAAATATACTTTTCTAAAAAAGTAGTAAACTTCCGTCAAATATAAAAGTTGAGTATTACGCCAGTCCTACGAGACCTAAGTAAAATACTCTATCTCATATTTGCTCAAAAGAAGAAGGAGGACGAAGCCCAAGGTCTGACGAACGCGACGGTTATAATAGTGAACACAAAGTCGATGAAATCGCAGCTGTATGATACTCCATGATAGTATCTCATACGAAGTAGCAATAAACTCCACACCAACAAATGTTCCTGCTATAGCGATATAGAAATACCGCAAACTTTAATGCTATTGAATTGATCAGGAAAGCAACGAGAACAACATCAAAAGGCATTTCAAGATGCCTATAAAAGACAGAAACGAAAAGGTCGTGACCTCCACAAAAGCAGTAATGCTATCCGATTTCCTCAACCGTAAAACAAACGCTTATGTGTTAATCTTAAGTTGTATAAATGTAAATTCATGTCTTAAGTACAAAAAGACAAATCGGCTTCTCATTGTATCCCGTATACAACAGGGCAGGTAAAGGAAATGTAGTGACAAGATACTTCGTTCCCTATTTCTCACCTAATTCTAGAGATATTGCTCGTTGAGTTGCGGAACTCAACGTTGTTCTTTAAATCGTCTTCACCAAAGTGAAGAATTGAAAATACACATTTACATAAATAATTCATTTTCTCGAGTGGGGATCGAACCCACATCCACTTACGTTTGTGACCCTGCATCACGACTGGCCTCAACATGTACCAAAAAAATAATTTAAACAAAAAAACGATGAAGCATGTATATATGTGTATAAAATATTAATGAATATTTGATATTTCAGCTTGATTCCTCCACGACGATGACGGACAACAAAACGATCCTAAGGTTTCCTTTTTGAAGTACGGAACTCTAAAAAGCGTAGCTCGCTCGCTCTGGCACCGCTGGAGAGAAATTCGGCGGAAAGTAGGGAACGGAGTGTCTTAACAATAGGTTCTCTCTGCCTACTCTGCCAGATGCGAGATACAGCGTGAAAGCCATGTAATATCACGGGGAGAAAGAAAAAATAGTGCTACTACTAGGATCTTTATGCCACTTCCGGAAATGAGCTGTTAGATAGCTCTTAATATTTTTTTTTTCAATATTTCAAATTGTGTATGAAGAAAATATAATTTTTCACCTTTCCAGTATAATTTACTGTATATACTATTGTATATTTTAATGTTTCACAGTTTAATGTATACGACAATTACTACAGTAATGACGATTTAAATATATGTTTATAACAAATTACGATTACGATAAAACGTATGCAAATAAAGGTCCAAGTACAACGGAAGGTTTTTGTATGCATTACGCAAGATGTTCTTTAATACTGTTGAGGTGAAAACCCTTTTATATAAATGTTTACATTAAAAAGTAAAAAAAATATTTCACGCTGTATCCCGCACACAGCAAGCTAGATGGAAGCTATTGATAAGACACACCGTTCCCCATTTTTCGTTGAATTCCGGAGGAATTGCGTGTTGAATGGCGGAGCTCAACGCCTCACATTGCCTCGACTCCAGAGCGAAGAAATTAAAGCATAATTTAAAATAAATATTTCATACATTCACACATTTGTTACACCGTGCCACGACTGGCCTCAAAAGTTTTAAATTAAAATAAATAGTACATATTATTCATATTAATATTCAGCAGTAATACAATTAGTTATTTTTAACCTGCAACTCCGCCCGCATGGGCCAATGGAATTAGTAAGAGTTGTCTCACTCACTCACATCATTCTAAGAGTCCGGTAGCTCTTACTCTATCGTCTACCTCAATAACTGGACTAAATATTTATTAAATCCAACCTGTGGTTCCTGAGATTAGTGCGTTCAAGCAAACAAACGTTTCTAATTTATAATATTAGTATAGGTTAGGTAAGTTACCTACTTACATACTCAGTAAAGTATAATAAACTATCATACTATATTTCCTATAGGTTAGTAGAAAACGGACAGAGTTCACTTACCATTTTTAATTTGATTTACTATTACTTAAGTAATAAATCTAGTTCTGACAGCTTGATCTTTATAACTATATAGCACACAACTTTTAAACTGATAAATGGACGAAAGCAATGGATATAACCTTTCTCGATGAATTAAATGATATAAGAGAGAAAAACACAACTGAAGTTTTTGAGATAAGCGCATTCAACCAAACGAACTGTTCAGATTTATAGTCCTTATTGGTAATAAAAAAAATATTTGTAAAAACAAAAACCCCGACTGCAGAAAACTAAAAAGAAAATAAACAAGCCCAATAGTAACAAATTTATTTTTTATATTACACTTTTTTGTTAGTATCCATTATGCTAATGATAGTCATGATATACCTTTTTGAAATCCTCGTATTGAGTTCTTGAATTTGATACCCATATTGTGGTATTCGAAACGAAAAAAAATTTTTTTTCACTAAGTCCAATGGCGTCCCACAGCCGCCATGATTGTTTTTTTTAACGTCACCTATCTAAGAACAATTGGGCTGCTAATACGAATGTAACGGTACCTCAATTAAGTAAATCCGTTCAGTGATTCTGGAGATATGAGGTAATAAAGAATATTACATACATACAAGATACGCGCGAAAAACATAGCCCTTCCTTAGCAAGTTAAATTGTAGGTAATTGCAAATGTAATTACATTAATTGACTAGTAATACTTTTTATATTAGATATGTTTTACTTTTGTTAAATTGTCGAATCAAACCAAATAAACACATTTATTAAACTAAAAATTAAATCCCCATTCATATTATGGAAAGAAATGATAAAATATTAGAATGATTAGAACTCGTCTTAATTGGATTTTAGAAAAATATTAACTTTAACGTAAATTTGTAACACTTTATCCTAGATTCGTATTGATAAATAGGTCTCAAGTTTGAGATCGATCGGTATTCCACCGTTTTCATGCATCCATATATAACTTATGGAGGAAAACGGGATCTCAAAATCGATCTCAAACTTGAGAGCCATTTATAAATACGGATTCTAGAGCTATTTGGGCTATTTAAATTTAAATTACCAGTTAGTAAAAAAAATGTAACATTAGATAATAAACAAGTTCGAGTTACAAACAGACTTGAATGTTATCAGTCATCGTCAAATCAATTTATCTCACAATCAGTTCTAATGGTTAGCGTACAATTTTTACGTTTTTTTTATTCACGAGACGGCGGGGATTAACCTCGGCAGCAGATGACTATATACATATACTATAAAAGTTACTCTGTATAATACTATCGCTATTGCCAAAGTATAAGCTGGCTGTGTCAAATTTATATAATAAAAAAGTTTGTTATTTTTTTTTATGGTGAGGTGTATTACGGTTTCGTTTCGTCCTTTTAGGTATGTATAGATGGAAATAAATTTGAGTTATGAAATGTTTTTTTTTATATATAAAATGCTAAATATTTGTTGCATTTGTAGGTTTTATAGATTAAAAATAAAATTAATAAGCATACGCAAAAGTTAGAATATTTTTTTTATATACTTAATTTCCATTATGTTGTGGATTTGTATATTTTAAAAGGTTTATAATGAACTTGAAACATTTTAAATTACATATTTTTACTACATATTTTCCACCTTTTACAGAACACATTTAGAATTTATTGTTATATATTACACTACAGAAATATTTTTTTTTTGCACGTACTTAAAAACTACAACAATTCATTGACGTAATTCTATTCTTTATAAATAATTTTCACGCTGTATCTCGCACACAACAGGCAGGAAAGAGAGAGGGAACCTAGTGTTAAGGCACTCCATTCCCCACTTTCCATCAAATTTCTCGAGGTATTGCGTGTTAAGTGGCGGAACTGAAAGGTGGGTTTTTGCCATGATGCTAGAGCGAATAAATGAAAATATTAACAAACAGTAATTCATTCCCTTGAGTGGGGAGCAAACTCACAACCGTCGCGTTACAGTCACACACCTGTGCTCAATTCTTTATAATATTCATTTTATTTTTTAAATAACCAATTGTTATATTTGTATTAGAACTAGAAACGTGATAATTACAAACATATTTGTTAGAACGTTATTATAATATAAAGAATTTAACACGTTCTTTTTTGAGCTCAAGAAACTTTAGATGCCTAATATATTATTTTATATTATTTTACTCGAATCCTACAAATATATATATAGTCCATCAGTCACCGTACAAATTAGAACATTCGTTAAAAAAATAAATTAAATTAGCTTCACGCTGTATCCCGCACACAGCAGGGTAGGCAGAGGGAACCTAGTGTCAAGACACTCCGTTCCCCACTTTCTGCCGAATTTTTGGAGGCATTGCGTGTTGAGTTGTTCTATCAATTTAAATATATTTATTTTTTGGAATTAAAATTTCTAATTTATACTCGTGCACAGGTATACAGAGTAACGCGATCGACGGTTGTTTAAGGGTAGCGGACCTCAGCACCTATCCAATTCTTTCCCATATATATATGTTCAGGGATTTGTTCTGCACGTATTTGATTTTTTCAGATTTTTTGGAAAAAACTCGATTCTTGAAGACAAATACATCCCGACTATGTTGTGTCTGCGCTCATGATTCTTTTTTCTCAATATAGCTCAATAGTAGCCTTTTTATATTGTATTACAGTTATGGTATATCTTGGAAATAATATCAAAACATTTTTTTTTTAAATAAGCTTAATTTCATGAAAAAAAATTCAAGGGTTGCAGCGAAAAAAAAATTGTGATATTTTTTTATTTTAGAAATAATAAAAAAAAAAACTGTAGGTTTGCTGTAGTCTCAGCTATATATAGGTATAGCTTAGCCAAAACCCTTTCATTTCACGTCTCACTTGAACTTTAATAACAAATTTTATTATTTTTTTAAGGCTATTATTTTTTGGCTACGATTTAATAATTCTAGTTTAACCAGAAGTACCCTATAAATTTTGATTCCCTTTATAATGTAGAAATACATGTATTTTGCTATATAAACGGCCATATTTTTTTAAGTAAATATGTAAATACGTTTTTTGTCAGGAAATCATAGGGCCATAGACTCCAAGGTATATAGTTTAAATTTCAACTTGATATCTCCAAGCGTTGCTGAGATAAAGGCTCTTGAGAGACAGACAGACGGACAACAAAGTGATCTTACAAGGATTGCTTTTTTCCTTAAAATGTACGGAACCCTAAAAAAGAACGAAATAAATATAATTAACTTAATCAGATTCGATTAATAACATTCAATCAAGTTCGATTCCCGTTCGAAGGAATAAAATATTTAATATTTAATTTTTTTCGCTCTCGTAAGCAGGCAAAGCGAATTTTTAAAATGTGTATATAAAAAATGTAATATTTGAATGAAGATCTTATTATTTTGGTAGTTCAGTAATACACGTGTACTCAAGTACTTCCACAATACTTATTTTAAGTGCAAACAAATCTACACTGAAGCTAATAGAGATAAATGAATACGTCACAATTTATAGATAAAACATAAAGATAAAATAGAAAAGATAATTCTGTTAAACAAAACGCATGAAAATTTATGTAACGCGTTTTTCAAATAAACAAAGAATAATATCGAGTTCACGATGTCGATAATTTTGCAGATATCATCAGAGTTAGTGACGAAAAAAGGGATTTGTTTTGCAATGTTGTTTTTGGTGACTGGCGCTGTGCTAGTTCAAGCGATGGCTGTTGTGATAGGAGCACCGAACCTGATTTGCCGTAAGTTATTCTCTTTCAAATCAATTTAAATCAACTTCACGTCCCTCGTGACCCAGCGGCACAGGGGTGTACGGGCGTGACGGTTGCGGGTTTGTAATATATTTAAAATATTTAATTATAATATTATTATTCATTTACCAATCGAGGGAATGAATTATTATTTATTAATATTTTCCTTTATTCGCTCTGGCTCCGAGGCAAAAGCTCGCGTTTGATTTCCGCCACTCAACACGCAACAAATTTGACGGAAAGTTGGGAATGGCCTGTCTCAACACTAGGTTCCCTCTGCCTTCTAAAAACCACACACTAAGTTCCCTCTGCCTATTCTGCTATGTGCAGGATACAACGTGACCATAAAAAAATCAAGAACTAAATAAAAAATATATTTCCAGAAGAACTAGCCGGAAACGAAGTACCCACATATAACTTCCCATACGTTCGCCGTCCCCAGTGGCACGCACGTTTACCCAATTATAGGGAACCCTTATCTGTACCTGTTCCCTATATCGTTATTCATCACTCGTATTCACCACCTGCCTGCTACGACACTATCAGTTGTCAACAGGCGATGAGAAGTATGCAAAACTTTCACATGGATGAAAGAAAATGGGCGGATATTGGATACAAGTGAGTTAAATTTGTTTTTTTTTCAGCTTCACACTGTATCCCTGCATGTAGCAGAGTAGGCAGAGGGAACCTAGTGTTAAAACTCTTCGTTCTCTGATTTTCACCGCATTTGAGGTATTGCTTATTGAGTGTTGGTACTCAACGTCGCGCTTGGCCTCGACACCAGAGCAAAAACATGTAAATATCAATAATTTCAATTCCTCAAGAGGAAATCGAACCCAAAGCCAGTCGTACTTACACTAACAAGCCTTGTGCCTCTGCGCCCCGACTGGCTTTAACTTAACACAGTATTTTTTATTACTATTGATCTAACACATTTTATTTGGCCATATAAAAATATATGAAAATCTAAAACTATACCTACATATATTTTACCCTGGGGATTTAATAAAAATGTTTTATTTTATATGTAAATAAATATTTGAGGCCGTCGTGACCTAGAGATGCAAGGGCGTGACTGTAACGTGACGGTTGTGGGTTTGATCGCCACTCGAGGAACTGAAATGCTTATTTAAGCTCATATTTTCATTTCTTTGCTCTGGTGTCGAGGCAAAGCGCGGCGTTCCACAACTCAAAACGCAATGCCTCTAAAAATTCGGTGGAAAGTTTGTAATGGAGTGTCTTAACACTAAATTCTCTCTGCCTACTCTGCTGTGAGCGGGATACAGCGTGAAGCTGATCATGAAATAAATATTAAAGCTTTTACATGAAGCATTATTCTAAATATTTAGCTTTGGTGTGGGCGGCGATGGCATTGCTTACGAAGGAAGAGGTTGGGACGTGCTCGGCGCTCACTCGTTACACTTCAACAATTTTAGTATCGGTATTTGCCTTATTGGAGACTGGATGAGTAAGTTATATTATAACCTATTCGTATAAAATTATTTTTGGTGTTGAACCGTACTATTAATAACGTCAGCTTCACGCTGTATCCAGCACACAGCTTTGTAGGCAGAGGGAACCTAGTGCTAAGACATTCTGCTCTACATTTTCCGTCGAATTCTGAAGGCATAGCGTGTTGAGTGGCGGGAATCAATGCCTCAAAGAAATGAAAGTTTTTTCAGTTGACATCTGATTACTTTTTATAGAAACAAAAAGAATAAAAAGATAAGCGCGGCTTATCTTTTATTAAGCTTCGCCACCCAATACGCAATGTCTTGCAATTTCAGCGGGAAGTGCTGAACGGAGTGTCGGAACACTAGGTTCCTCTGCTTACCCTACTATATAAGGGATACAATGTGAATATGACAAACATTTCTTTAATTTCTTTTTGTTTTATTTAGATACAGTACCGCCGTTACAACAGTTGAAAACTACACAAGCGTTAATCGCCGCAGGGGTCGACATGGGTTATATAAGGAAAGATTATAAGCTTATAGGGCACAGGCAAGTTAGAGACACTGAATGCCCTGGGGATGCTCTGTACGGCGAAATCCAGACCTGGCCGCATTATACACCTTATCCATCTTCCTATTTCGACTTAGACAAGGTTTTGGAACTGTTAAGAGCTGGTAAAATTTAAAATATCTTAAATTATTACAACACATTTATCTTATTATTTTATCTATTTATATGTTTTTCTATACAATTTTTTTTTTGCTGTGGTAACAAGGCACTTAACACGCAGTTGTCAGTGGGTAATAACGTCTCAATGCGCACGCTTCTTTTCCAGGTCCCCTATAAAACTATTTATATTATCGTTGATTAGTTATACAATATAATAAGTATAGAGAAGGAAAATTGCACATTTTTAATTATATTATGTGTTATTTTATGTTTACAATCAATTATAGTAAATCCATAAAATGATATATTGTTCCTATCTTTGCCTACAAATGGTTCTTGCCTTTTATTTATAATTATATAAATAAGCATAATATTTTATTTACTTTTGTACGTAAAATAATGTCAAAACTAATACGAATACTCTTAATTATATATTTACTTGTTAAAATTAAGCAAAATTGTATGTATAATGTTTAAGTTATTTAGTTTAGTGAGGCCAGTCGTGGCCGCGACGTCGTTACTGGTTGTGGCCTGTGGGTTCGATTCCCACTCGAGGATATGAAATATTTATTTAAAATGTTTATTTTCATTTCTTCGCTCTGGTGTCGAGGTAAGGTCGGTGTTGAGTTACGCCACTCAACACGCAATGCTTCCAGAATTCGTCGGTAGAAAGTGAACGGAGTGTCTTAACACTAGTTTTCCTCTGTCATCCTGCTGTGTACAGAATATACAGCGTAAAGCTGATTTTTTGTTATTTAGTTCAACTACAGTGCCCTATAATTGTATAGAAATGGTTATAGTTCCTAATTTATTTTAATTAGATCTTAAGGCTGTATAAACAAATAAAAGACGTCGATGTACTTGTTTATTTTTTATATTGTACATGTACATATAAATTTTTAGGTAGAGTATGAATTTCAAATAAAAATTTGAAACTACATTGTTCCTAAATTATATATATTAAATAAAAAAAATCTAAAAACCAATTGTCATTTATTTTATCATACCATTTTTTATTATTTATTATTTAAACAGATAGAAAACTGACGCTTACCAATAATAGTAGCTTTTACAAAAGCCATTATAATTATACGAGGCCAGTCAAGGCTCAGGGGCAGCGTGCAGCTGCAAGCAAGACATGTTGTGGGTTTGATTTTACCTCGAGGAAATCAAATATTTAACATTGTAATTTCATCACTCTGATATCGAGGCTTGAATGCTTCCAGAATTTGGCGGAAAATATGCGGGAAAGCATTTAAAGATGTAGAGGCATAAAATTTATACAGTGTGTTTTTTCATCGCCACTTTAAATGAAACCACAGTTTTAACAACTCTGTAAAAACCTGATACAATTAAAACAAAAGAGATTTTACCAAAAATAAGAGTGATTTAAAAAAAAAACTTAATAAAATTATCAAATCCATAACGCCACACACGCCTCAATCACGAATTCGAGTCGTAGGTAATGGCGGCGATGTTGAATTACGTGAAAATGAACGAGAAATGAACGAGTTTCTCGTTCTGGTATATTTTTGGGAATGAAAATGGCAGATCGGTAACGCTTAATAGTATTTTTGTAGTAGTGTGTGTTTACGTTAATGGTATCTATGCGTAACTGCGTCACGTGAAATATAGAAAATAGAAATGAAAAAAAATCCTACGTCTAAACTATTGAGATATCTTGATTAATTTCTTTAGGTATGGATATATTTTCCACACTATGCTGGTCCCGTAAAAGGAGCGCAGACGGTTGTACTCTGTATATTTATTGCGGAATTTTAATCTCGGATATATATTGTAATAGGGTGAATGGATTATTAATATTTTCATTTCTTCTCTCTGGTATCAAGAGAAAAGGCGTTGAGTTCCGCTACCAAATAATGCCTCGAAAAATTCGGCAGAAAGTGGAGAACGGAGTGTTTTAACACTATGTTCAGCGTGAAGCTGATTTAATTTTAGGTATTGCTGTATAAAAACACGAAAGCTTTATTTGTTTTTATTATTAAAAGTTTTATATTTAAAAAAATCATATATCAATTTATAAATTATAAATAACATAAAACCCTATCATTTCTTACCTATTTACACTACACAACGCGATTATTATCCTTTGAAGAACTATTATTATTTTATAATAACTTTCCGCAAGTTCAAATAAAACACAGCTATCCGAGGTATTTCCCTTGTGATCTATATAAACAAGTTCTTCGTTGTAAATTGATCTCATCGTGGAACCAAGTGATGCAATCAAATTGACCATATTTCTACGCTATAAACAATTCGGTTCACTGACCCACTGAGAATTATGAATCATTATTTTGCAAATAATATAAAATCCCCAAATTTTATGGCCCCATTTCTTGTTTACGTTAAATAACGGCATTATTTAACATTGGTATGTATAACTAGAGTTAAAACGCGACCTCGCTCGCATAAACTTATTTTTGTACCAGTGGCGTCCACGTGGCTTCGTCCGCTTGTACTACACATTTTTTTATATTTTCATCTGAATCATTTTAAAGACAATATCCATATATTGATAGCTAAAATTTTTGCCAATACTGTCACAAGCAACTCTTTATAAAGGCATAACATGTTTTATTTCTAAACCGATTGAAATAAAACCAACACTAAATTAAGGGAAATTTGTCTAAATAGAATAGTGAAAAATATTATTTCATTTTAATAGGTCAAGCCGTTTCTGAGATTAGTGTAAACAAACGCACAGACAGTCCAATAAATTTAAAATTAATGTTTTCCGTTTTGTCTTATTAATAAAGACCCCCCAATATAGATACCGATCGGTTAATGTTACAATTTTATCAAAAGTAGATATAGATCTTTTGACTATAAGTCAAAAGATAATAAATTAAAAAATATTTTTTCTATTATAATCAAAAGTATTTTATGTTTATCTTTTCTACGTAATATAAACAAATGGGGATATGTTATTTATAATACTAATATAATTTAGCTTATGGTATTTTGGTATGCCCGTTTTCCGATATCCGCCTAATTAAAAAGATGGTGTCACCGGCAACTTATCGGCAAATATCTGAGTCATTTCTATACATCGGACAGTTTTTGGAAATAAATTTTATAATCAAGAGTACTTAAATTAGCGCTTACTACGCTATGTCATGAAAATTCGGTGGAAAGGTGGGAACGCAGTGTCTTGACACTATGATGTTTAAATGCGTGATAGAGCGTTAAAATGTTATAGAGAATAAACACGATACAAAGAAAGCAAAAAATAAAGAATTGTTCTACAGCATAAGCTACCTATGGCTGTTTGTAGATCGCTGAATTTATTTTTATTATATTTAATCGGAATAAATTTTATAATTTGTGGCCAGTCGTGGCACAGGGGAACAAAGTGTGACTGTAAAATCGACTGGTTGTGTGTTCGATCCCCACTCGAGGAGATATAAAAAAAAAAAAAAAATTCATTTCTTCGCTCTGGTGTCGAGGTAAAGCGCGGCGTTGAGTTCCGCCAATCAATCCGCAATGCCTCTAGAATTCGGCAGAAAATGGGAAACGGAGTGTCTTAACACTAGGTTCCCTTTGCCTATCCTTTTGTGTGCGGGATACAATGTGAAGATAATTCAATTTTTTACGTATATTAAATTTTATAACTTTTTGTTTATACATTTACGTATTTTTATTGAATTATATGTCATTAATTAGTAATAAAAATCGGAGGATCCATTAAACTATGAGTCCGGTTTCATTACAGTAAATGTCATAAATATAAAAACAATACAATTATTCGCATAAAATGAAATTAAAAGTCAAGACCTCTAATAAGTCCTTAACATAGTTGTCTATTTAAGTGACGGTCACAGGTTCTTTCCCGTTTTAATTAACAGAACTTACAGCTCAATATACCTAATATTTGAAATAGATAACTTTTAGATGATTAGGTATTTTTACTTCTTTGCTATTGTTGTGTGTGGTTCGAAAATAGGTAAAATGATCACAATTAAAATATAACCAACATTACAGCAAACTATTTTTTTTTACTTTAGAGTTCCAAATTTATTACGCTTCTACGATTTTTTAAAGTGAAAAAAGATGTTAATTTTCGAATTTAACTTCGCGTTGGGGAACGGAGTGTCTAATACTAGGTTCCCTCTGCCTACCCTGCTGTGTGCGGGATATAGCGTGAAGCTAACTTCGAGTTAAGTCATTCAACACGTGATTCCTCGAATTCGGGTGAAAATTCGAGAACGGAGAACCTTAGTACTAAGTTTTATGCCTACTCTGATATATGGTGAATAGAGCACGTGTAATAATATAAATTCAACATTTTTACACTCGACTGGCGCCCTTCGCCAATCCATTCAAATTCGGCTTATATAGATGCTGAAATTTATTTAGAAAACGTATAATTCAAAGTGTTTTTTTTTTCAGCTTCACGCTGTATCCCGCATATCAGCGGGGTAGGCAAAGGAAACCTAGTGATAAGACATTCCGTTGTCCACTTTCTGACGATTTATCGATGCATTGCGTGTTGAGTGGCAAATTGTAATGCCACGCTTTTACCTTGGTACCAGAGCGAAAATATAAAAATATTAACAAATAATCATTAATTCCCCTCAGTAGGAATCGAACCCATAACGCCTGTAGCCTCTATTTTAAAATACTTATATATAATATTTAAATATGTATCAACAATTCAGGTGGTTGAGCTGTAAATCAAATAAACGGTTCAATGGAAACTCTTTAATGACGAGATGATTTCACAAAAATAATAGTTGTTTATACAAATCCCTACAACTAAAACACATAATTACATTCTTATAATATCGCGATTGTAGCACACTACACGAAGAATGAATCACACATGAAAATGAAAATATTTATTAATTAAAATACATTAAAATCGATTTGACAAAATATGCCGTCCATTTTTAATAGCAAAAGTTATTTTATATATATTTTTTTATAGCGAAATAAAATAAAATAAATAGCGAAAACACAAATATTAAATATTTAATTTCCTTGAGTGGAAATCGAATCCACTATCAGTCGCGTTTAGTCATACGCTTGTACGCCACGACTTGCTTCAAATTATATACTATATAGCAAGACTTAAATAAAGTATTATAAAAAGGTTTTTTATCCCTGACACTACAATGATACAGGATAAAAGGAAATGATAAAAACAAGGAAAAAACACATTAAGGTAAATTAACGTATTATATTTATTTTGTCGCAGGCCGTCGTGGCGCATTGGCATCAGCGTGTGACTCTAGATGCGATGGTTATCGGTTCGATTTCCACTCGGGGAAATGAAATATTCAATATTTTAATGTCTTCGCTCTGGTAACAAGGCAAAGCAAGGTGTCGAGTTCCGCATCTCAACACCTCGAGTGTCGGATGGTGAGCAATGGAGTGTTTTAGTGTTTCCCTCTGTATATCCTTCTATATTCGGGATACTGCGTGAAGCCATAAAAAATATTATGTAATTTTAATGTGACAGTCTAAAATACCCGGTTTTGTCTGAATTTTTTTTCTATTTCATTTATTCACATTTTTCATTTTACTTTAGTGTAAAGTAGTAAGCTTCTTAACCAAAAAATTGTACATAGAAGTCGTTATTTTGTTCAATTTTGCTTTATTATATGCGACAAAAACATCCGGATTTTCCTGTTTATTTATATTAAAAGGAATACGCTGAAGTGCCTACTTGAAAAATTATCAGAAACGTATTTTTGTTAAAGATATCTCTATTATTTATACAAATTTACACAGAAAATATTCACAATGGGTTTTTACTTTTATCAATGAAAACACAGTAGGTACCTATGTATAAAATAGCTAATATAAAATAACTTTTGATATTTTCTAATATTTTTTTTACTTAAAATGGTTCGTGTACATTATTATGGCGTGGTTGATCTTAATAATGAAGTTTGGTACTATAATATTTTGGTAACATAATAACAATAATATATGAAGAGCCATATTTCAAAAATAATCTAAAATTTTAGTGCAAACAGCAAAACAAAATAACCATTCTACAATCAATGCACATCAAACATAAGTAAAAACTCGTTTTTTCTTCAAATTCTTAAATAACAAATGGGAGTTATTAAAAATGTACATCACATACAAACATTTATTTGGAAAAAAAAAACCATTAAATATAGTATTTATAATCTTATTTATGTAAGAGAAACACTAACTTTGACAGCAGCGTGTTCAAAACACGTTTGACGGTAAAGCTTCGCTTGTGGACGTAGGCCTGGTATTTACCGGTAAATGTTAATTAATAATTAATTAAGCGTATATAAACATCACTAATATTCAGAATAAAATATTAAAGCATAGACAATAAAAGCCTTAAGTAATAGTAAATATCGCCGACTCAGAGTCTAAACCGTTTTATCCTGATAAAGTTTAAAACACAAGATTAAAAAAAAATGCATTATTTATTTAGAAACGAAAATACAAGGGACCTTATTTAGAAAACGTATAAAAAATTGTACATAGCGGGACTCGAACCCGCGCCTTTCCTAAGTGTGGAATAACATTTTAGAAATGTTAAAAAACGACTTTATCTACCTTTGAGTATACATGTATTATAAGGTTTTTAAAATTTTGAAATTTGATTTATTTATATTATATTATGATGTATTCTCTATATTGTATGAAATAAAATAATGGTAATTTTGTATTTCTGAATCTCTATCAGAGTGTTATAAAAATATTCATAACGAAATCAGCAAACAACGACAGGTTTAAAACTCTAAGCTGACGATATACAAAATGTATATAATACAAATACAATAAATAACATATAGTAGCCACTTATACGCGATTCAATGTATAAATAAATACCTATATATTACATAAATATTATTAACATGCTTCCAGTAATCCGCGATGTTAAATATCGAAAACATATTTTCCATTTTTATATAAACTACATTAGTAAATTATTTTATCGCCACCTCTCACCCTTTCCCGATATCTTTCGGTTCTATTAAAAAAAAACACAAAAGCAAATCTGTCGTCAATAAATGTTAACAAAGTAGTTTGTAATATTTTACATAGGAGTCATTAATAAATCTATAACTAGAATCTAAATATGTCATGAAATTCTTTGGACACGTAAACAGTACCTATAGGTATGTATTTAATATATCAATCTGATATTACGTAAATTTAATAAATGGTAACTTTTCAAGGTATTCATAATAGTAGGTATTTAATTTATTAAACATAGGAAGGTAGTAAGTCAATCGTCGCCTTAACAAGGCATACAAAAGGATGCATCTACTACACTGACGCCGAAGAAGACGCTATCGGCAGGTTCATTCGCCGGGCAAATGAAGGTTCCGTGACTGATATAGTGGAACACAACATCAAAATGGCTATTTCCTATAGAGAAGAGGAGGCAATAGATATATTATGAAAACAACTAACTGCGCCGCAATCAACATAATCAACGGCCAATAACGGATTCGACAAAAGGAACTCGGATTTGACAAAAACAGACCATTCAAGATATTAACGTCCACTTCACATTTTAAAAAGAAAAAATAACATTTTTAATAATCAACTAAGAACTAAAAAGGCACGGATAACAAAGTCTGTGGCGCATAACAATTCAAATATTTAAAAAAAAAAACATAGGAAGGTATTCTTTATTAGGGTTCCGTACCCAAAGAGTAAAACGAGGCCATATTGCTAGTACTCCGCTATCCATCCATCTGTATGTCTGTCGGTCCGTCTCTCGCTATATCTCATGAACCGTGATAGTTAGACATTTGATGATATATTTCTATTGCCGCTATAGCAATATGATAAATATTTAAATCCCCTCCCATTTATCAGATATGACTGTTTTGCTATTTTTTATACATAATGCTTCGGAACCCTTCGTGCACGAGTGCGACTCGCACTTCGCCGTTTATCTTTTGTTATCTATGTGAAGCAAATTTTAATTTTTACTTATTGGAAGACGAGGCTGTAAGAAATTCTCAAGGACTTTTAATCTTTGGTATTTCATTCTTATACTGTGATACTACAGATTTATGTTAATACAAAAAGAACATATATATGTGGTACAAAAATAAAAATTAACTTCTACATTAACAAGTTTTTGTACAATTAACGATGAAATTTTAAATATTTTTAACATGAAATATTAAATCTATTATGGTCATATATTTATATTTAAATGTACATATTTCGATATAGGAATATTAAATATTTGTTAAATAACATCAATTTTTTAATTGTGTATATTATAAGGAATAGGTAAATATAATTATATAGGGCTTTTTATTTTGTATTGATACAAGGCACAAGGGGGAAAACGATATGAGTATATCGATATATTATAAAAGGGTAACATAAATACAAAAAACTTAAATAGTGTGCGTCTGTGTAAACTAATTTTATATATAAGCGTAAGTACTATATAAGTACTTACACAAAAAAATATATGTAATATGCTATAGATAATATATCTATATATGTATACAGATATTGATTTATTATTCTATAATGCATTAAAATATTTTCAAATAAGTACATTAATAAGTATCCATAAATATGGATAGAGATTCTATTTGACGAACTAAAAGTCGCGAGTTCAATTCTCAAGTTTATTTTTAAGCTATTTAACACGATGGTGATGATAACGATGATGATGATGATTATCCGATTTTAAAAAAAAATATATGCATATTTCATATAAATATATATTATTTTAAAACGGGGAATTTTCAAAGTATCTATTTTTATAAAAGGATACAATATTACAATCGCTCGTATTATAGATAATATGCGAAACGACAATAGTAACAGGAAATTGACACAGGTTTAACAGTACGCTATGTTGAATTGCTGTAAAATATGTTGATTTAATCTGTCTAATTGCTAGTCGCTATTTATACATTATATGTGTATATATATAATATGTAAATATGTAAATATATATATATATATATATATATATATATACAAATAATATATATATATATAAATCTTATGATAACCTGAGTAGAATAATCGAAATTAGATCACAGAAGAAACTATTCCCGTACAGTACGTAGGTTTATATGAAAAAAAAAGTAATTGTTTCAATACAGTTGTAAATATAAAACTCATTTAACTTAAGTTTTAACATGAAGCATTTCAATTAGTTAATATATTCTATGAATGGAACAAAAGCAACAATTAATATTCTAATTTTGCTTTTAAAACACGAAATCATGAAGTCAATGAAGTAAGAGTATACGAATTGAATCAAAACATATTTCTATGTAATAAAAAAAATAAACATTACAATTTAAATTATGGTATCTCTTTATATACCAGTATTGCCAGATGCCCCGATTTTGGCGGAAAGTCCCGATTGTTAATTAAAAAAATAGAAGTGCCAATCGGGACATGTATAGTCCCGCTTTTCACAGATTAATCCACGTTTAATGATAAATATTTTTTATTACTAATATACGTCAATTAATGACGTATATTTAATCTGAAGACTTAACTGCCTTACATCGCCAAACAATATCGTTTAAGTATTATGACGTTATTCGATTAAAAAATATTTGATAATTTAACACCATTGAAAGATTTTATTTAAATTCAAATACAGAAAAAAAATAAAACCTCAAAAAATGCACCGCTTTCGACGAAAGAATCCCGCTTTTTTAATTAAAAAGTTTAAAAAAATCCCGCTTTTCACCGAGAGAAAATCTGGCATCATCATCATATACCTACACATGTTGTCTCAATAATAATAAAACATTCTTTAAACCACAAAAAAACAATATTAATTTGTCAAACGAAGTAGTTGCTTGCGACGTTTGAATGCAAAATAAATTTTGCACTAGTTAGTGGCAAACAACAACATATTGTCCTTTGACAATGGTGATGATTTAAATATATTTATTTAAATATATTTAAATCGATGTACAGCGCGCCATTTTCACTAATACAATTATAATATAAAAATATTTAACCAGCGAAGTCGCGGCAAACAGCGTGACTCTCGCGACAGTTGGGTTCAATTAATTAATGAGACAATCGGGGGTTATTAATTATTTTCATTTTCGATATTAATAACATGACAAGGCGCGTAGTTGCGGAACCTTAATATGCATGTCTCAAAAAATAGGTGCCGCAATGGGAGTGTCTTAACTCTACATACTCTGTGATTATATATTTATTTTTGAACGTGAAACAAAAACTAATAACTATGCGTTCGCTGCAATTATTTTAAAAATATACTGCTACCATATTATGTATGAGTAATATAATAAATATTATAAAACTTAGCTTTGTATCACTTTGTTTTGGCATTCGTTTTTATTATTTTTAAGTATGTAGTCGGCATTTAACAGAGTGGGCAGAGGAACCGAAGTAAATAATATTGAAATATCCCGGTCCTCACTCGCCGCTCAATTATTGAGTGGCGGAAGAGAACGCCGCATTTTGCCTTGTTACCGGAGCAGAGCCGGGAAATGAGAATATTTCATTTTTTCAAGTGGAAATCAAAAGTACTTTAGTTACGTTACTGAAGTTTTTTATAAATATATATTTATAGCATCAACTTTAATTAGGGCTGGGGAACAAAGTGCTTTATTAATAGGTTCCCTCTGCCTCCCCTGTCATATGCGTGATACAACATAATGCTAAGAAAACTTTGTATTTATTTAATATTTTTTCTACGAAGAGACTTTATATCTACTTTTAATACGATTACAATGATGATTCTATTATATTTAAAACATCGATAATTTAACATTTCATGAAGACTTTTAGATGATACGTATCAAAATATATTTATACAATATCATTTCTTGTCATTTCCTATTTTATTGCCTTCCTAAGACGTATAGCGTAGTGGACATTGTTGTTAAATAGAAAATAAAAAAATATACATTTTTAACACTTAAATATGACAATTTCGTTTTATAGGTATCTGTAGTTTATATATTTCAAACTTTCTTGAAAATTTATTTACGTAAATAACTATTCGAATAACTAAAAAAAAATCGACGGAAATATAGAAGCGTTATTTTATATTAAAATAATGGTTGCAAAAAATTTAAGACTAAGTTTTAATATATATATACTTTTCTATAAATAAAGCAAAAACTGGCGTTACATTAACATTATTTCAATGTACACTACGCCTTATAAAGTTTCCAACATACACTACAATATAATATATTATTTAGTTTTACTAAGAACATCGTTCGAATCGTCTTTATAGGATATAGGTAACTGAACTATATAGGAGCAAATACAACAATATTTTTTTTTTTTTCAAATTAAACAACAATATAGAATAACTATTTTGATGTTATAACATAATTAAGTGGTTATTTTAGTATCTAATACTGGATAGTCATGTGTTATAATATATCAGTTATTGTCTAAAAGTAAATATTATTAGTTTTAAATAACTGTTCGAAAATAACCGTTATTACGAAAACATGTTTTAAAAAAAAATCAAATATATAGATCTTAATGGAGATTGTTTATTTGCTTCTCTATGACTCAATTATATCATTTATAAATATTTATCTACGATTTGTCTAATATCTTATAAGAAAGTTCATTATCATATTAGTACATAGTTGCATTGATGTAAGAAAAATTAAACAATATTATTAAAATTAATTAAAAAAACAACAATTATTAATAAAATTTTTTATAAGCTTTATACCCATACGGGTATAGTAAGTTTATAAAAAATCGTAATATAAGTTTTGAATTAAATACTTAAAAAAGTAAATGTTGCGTTAGTTTTTTTTTAATGTTATTTAAATACTAACGTGTTTAGGTAAATTCAAGTGTTAATTGAAAAAAAATAATAAGTTATAACATCAATTAAACTTTTCTCACATCAATATATTAGAAGTAGTTATAACAGGTTTAAACGTTGAAATAGTTATTTGTTCTCTATTAGAGTTTGAACTTGTAGGACTAGATCTCTAGCGAGTGACAGCACCGCAGAGGCGTTGTGACGTTCAGCCATTTCTGAAAACGAAACATATCTTTATATTTTATTTATATATTTTTTTTTGTTTTATCATTTCTATTTCTTTTTATCATTTATATTTCTTTTTTTTGTTTTAATTTAATTTCACATAACCAATATAATAAATATTGTTAATATTTTTAAAAGTGTTATTAAAAAGAACACGCATAAAACTTAACAATTGATGTGGTTTTTTTATACGTTTTCTAAAAACGAAAGTAAATCCTAAACTCTTTTTCATTATCCTTCCATATTGCGCTGTGGGCGTAGTGACTCCTATATCTTAGTTTCAGTTTTATACCGCTTACGTTAGGAAGAGTCGAGACTGATAGGATTCACCGACGAATTTTGTCTTGCCAGAGCATGAATAGTAAATATTCATTACCGTGACTGGGATTCGAACCCACAATCACCGTATTTTACAAACAGACGCTGTCCCTGCACCAATGTCTAGCTGTGATCAGTTCAATAGGAATAGTTTTTACTTTTTTGCTTTTTTTGCTATTGTCTGAAATTCAGGCGCTTATTTTAAGTGTATCATTAAATTAAACGGCTCAGTGTATTTCTAAAAGCACAACGCGTGAGAGCTCAATTCTTTTTCAGAAAATTCCTAATTCTCCTGTTAGGCAACAATAAATCTGCCTATCTTACTAAATTATTGCTTTTTATCACAATTTTGCAAAAGAGTGTTAATCAATATTTAAAGTATTAATCAATATTTTTTAGTTTCGCGCTATATCCTGCGTATAGCAAAGTAAACAAAGGGAACCTACAACAGCAGGCTCCCTTCTATGACCTAAAGGTTTTATTTCCATATATACATAAAAAATGAACGGGAGCGGTCACCATTGAAGAACTTGATGATGTCGGTGAAGTCCATGGCGTTGGCGAGTATGACGTCGCGGTAGGTCTCCAGCAGCGCCAGCGCGAGGAACAGCACCATGTGCTCGGACGCCGCGCGCCGCGCCGCCCACAGCAGCTCCCACGCGGAGAACACCTGATAGGTAGTCGTATCTTAGGAAACATTAACAGGATCTTATTTACATAAAAACACTTTATAAATAAACAAATATATACATCTTGATAGAGAAGCTCCCGTTTAAAATCGAGCAGGAACCATCGATAGCAGAAGTAGAAGTGAGTGTAGTCGCCGTGAGCGTGCATCAACTCGTAAAGCTCGCAGTCCAGGATTTGTATCAGCGACCTGTAATATATTAAAGAGCCCCTTAGACACTTACGCATAAGAAGGGCCAACTTCACCTCTGCCTGATAAAGTCCCGGACAGCCTTATCTGCCAGATATGCTATAATTTTTGGTTTCATAGGTGTCGAATAGCAATTGACTCATGCATGTAATTTTACATTCTTATTTGTAATTTAAAAATATAATAAATTGAATGAACCTACTTGTATCGCTTTTTAGTAAGAAAAACATTATTGGAAATATAAAAAAATGTTATTTTGTATTGTCATCCTCTGTCTGTGGGAAAGCTTAAATTATTAGGTTTCTCTATCTGAGACTTTATTCGTAACCGGTGAAACTGGCCCTAAAAATCATTTTCTATAAACAAGTATATAAGTAAAAAGTATGAGAAGAATAGCTATAATTGACGTTATAGGAAGTTGCGATAGTATTAGCTAAGTTTAATTTTTGTCGTACATTTTAGGCTCATAACATAATTATATTTTTATTACTTTCACGTGGCATTCCGCACGTGGAATAAAAAAAAACAATAAGGCTAAGATACTTTGCTTCTAACTTTTCGCCAAATTCTGGAATACATGTTGAGAAGCGGAACTCAACGCCGGACTTTGTCTCGACAACAAAGCAAGAAAATGAAAATATTTCCTTGAATGGGAGTCGAACCCACAACGTGCGTCACGACAACAAACACTGTGTATACACGTTAACCTCATGTCAGCAAAATGCGCGTCCATGGCCTGCCCCGAGGGGAAGTTGTCCCGCGCGCGCAACATGAGGCGCGAGAACAGCGCGTGCGCGACCGCCTCCTCCCTCGTCACCACCAGCAGCGGCGCCGCCAGGTCGCACATGCCCTGCATGTAGCCCGTCTCCAGGTGCTCCCACACGTACCTGTTCATTTTAATTTATTATTTATCACAGCCATTGATTTCATAACTCATGAAGCACATAAATTATCAGTTATGGGGCATTACAAGCAAAGTTTCGACACGACTACACCTTCGGTCGTTCTTTGGCCGAAATCGAAACTATGGTCGAAATTACGATTTTTAGCCAAAATCGAAACTATGGTCTAAAATACAATTTTTAGCTGAAACTGGCCGAAACCAATACTCGGTCGATAATTAAATATAATCAAATATAAAACATCGACTATATTATCACCACCGAGCGTTTTCCAAACAGTTTTATTCGTACTCAATACTCACGTGCACATAATATTTCTTAGCTTGTCGAGATTTTCGTCAGTGAAGAAAGGATAATTTCTGTCACATCGTTGCACATCCTTTTCAATTCGATGTAAATTGAGCGCGAAACTTTCCACCAACTCGTTCTAGAATTAAAATATTATCAATTTAAAACCAAAAAAAAACCTAGAATCGCCTAAGTTGGATATATAGCACCTAGTAGTATTGTATAATAAGACTGGAAGTCGGGACTCACGGAGTAGACGCCCCCGTTGGAGCTGGCCGGCGAGGCGCAGGCGGAGCGCGCGGCGGGGCGCGTGTCCAGCGCGTCGACGGACTCCTCGCGCACCGCGCCCAGCGCACTGCGCGACGGGCTCGCGTTGGCTGCGGCGCAGTCGGGTGGCTCATTATTTATTTAGTCATTCCCTAAACAACTTTTATTGATACGCTAGACTAAAATCAAAATAAAAAAATCAACTTCACGCTGTAACATGCACATAGCAGAGTAAGCAGAGGGGACATAGTATTAAGACACTCCTTCTCTCACTTTCCGTCGAAAACAGGCTGCATTGCGAGTTGAGAGTCGATAAAATATATATCTACTCTTTATTTTGTTTCATACTTTCATTAAATTACTAAATAATATTAAAATTTATACACAATAAAACATGTAATAATAATAAAAAAACTCACCAGTAGTCCCACCAGACGCCGGTGATCCGGACGGCGCGAGATCCACAGATGGATTTGTTATAATAACACTTGTATGCTGACTGTGGGTACTAGGTTCATTTTCCTCCATTTTTGCATCATTGCCATTGAGATTAACATTAGCACTATCAACACTACAAAGTAATCCTCTACCATCGCCTTTAGACACTATGCCTTCAGCGAGCCGTTTTATTTCCGCTATACTTTCTCGTCTCATATCAGGATTTTCCACGACGCTCTTTATATGAACCTCTTCTTCTAAATCTGAAACACTGTCTCGGCTGTCCGTTGTGTCTCCGTTGATTTTGGTTTTGTCTTCCGAATCCATTTCGATGTTGTCCACTTCGTCTATACTGGGTGCCCGTGACAATATCGGTTTCTCCTTCTTTTGCTCAGTGTCACTCGGTTCAGGCGATACGATCGGTGGATTGTCTGATATTACACTGCAGTCATCTTCGAAAACCTGGAGGTATTTAGTAAGGTTTTAAGCATTATAATTTGTTGATTTATTCAAAAGTTAGTAGATTTTATTTTAAAATAAGTAAGTGAGTGAGAGAGTGAGTAAATATATAGATATTTTAAATATTTATTATTATTTTTTTTACAACAATATTGTCTATCACGTTATTGGAACATCTAAATTTGTTCTTCATTAAATTTAAATCTAAAATATATAGTAGCTATTGATTAAGTTTCGCCATTGAGTGCTTTCAAGCAACACACCATGTCTCAAGAATTAGTTGGTGCGTGGAGAGTGGAGAGTCTTAACACTACATTCTCTCTGTCTAACGTGCTATGCGGACAGAGCGTGAAGCTGTATATAAAGATTAAGTCTTAGATTTAGGTATAAGCAGCAACCTCTGGTTCAACAACTTCAAGCTTCTTCCCAGACGCCTCCGTGAGTCTCGCGATGGACGCCGCCGTGGCCTCCCTGTCCCGTTGCCGCACGATGGCCTCCACGCACAACCACTCCGACATGGTGGTCTCGTACTGGCGACGATATGTTATGTCTTGCTCCGCTCGCTCTTCCGCCGTTGAGCCGAATCTGTTCAATTATAAATAGGTGAGATATGAGATAGATTCATATTTTTTTTTAATTAAATAATTTTATTAGTTTACCATTCTTTGATGTTTTCATTTCAAATATTGCAATTCTATATGAATTGCAAGTAATATTAAGCAGAAGACTAAAAATATAATGTTCTCATACTGAAAACTTTCAATATTAAGCACAATAGTGGACTGTAAACGCGACTGGTTCGGAATTAGACCCCCACTTGAGAAAACAAAATATTTATTTCAATTTATATTTTCATTTCTTCGCTCTGGTATCAAGATAATGCGCGGTGTTGAGATCCGCCACTCGAGAACTCGGCAGAAAACGGGGAATGAAGTCTTAACACTAGGTTTTCACGGCCTATCCTGCTGTGAGCGAGACGAAGCGTGAAGTTGTTTTTTTTTATAACAAAATAACTGTCAATAAACTTAAACTTACTCGTAATATCCTAAAAGGAACGGCCATACTTCTTTCCTAATATCATGCTGTACGCCTCCATAGTACACTATTCTGTACACTTCGTCCTGGTCGTTGATTACACCACGATTGTCCATCATGGACCGCCATAAATCCTGTGTCAGTCCGGATTCTGCGCCTTCTGTTAAATATAAAAGTCAATGTTTTTAATGTAGTGAAATGCCAATTGAAACGTAATAGGGTTTCGCTGGAGGAGGAAGTGCGCCAGAAACCCATTTATCCAGCCAATTTTCGGTTTTTTTTTTAAATTTAAAAAAATACAGCCCCCCATTTGAATCGATTGCGCTGTATCCCAGACCTATAACCGTTCTAAAGAGAGCATTTTTAATTGAGTCACACAAGTTCATTTGCTAATCACTTACCTCAGTACGATACCCGGTCTTAACGATCTTACTCGCTCACTTCGCCGAATCCTTGCTAATCACCTAACTGCCTCACACTTAACTGTGTGACTCGATCAAATATTTCGTTTTAGCAATAGATTTCTCAGTATATCGTCATTGTTTCTGGAATGCTATTAGGTTTGTCCATTTACTTTCAGTTTGAACTAAGTCATTAAGTAATTAGTGTATAGAATCTATCTATAAAAGTCAAAACGTGGCGTGGTATAGAACCTATCTATAAAAGTCAAAACATTCAGACTGTCTGGGTTACATTCATTCGTGTTGTAGTAAGAAGTCGTTCAACATACTGGATTCTAATCATGTTACTAGTGTGTTATTTCCTAAAGAAGACCAGGAGCTTTAAAGTAATTGCTGGACTGATAAGGAATTGGACGAAATTTGTGAGATTGTTTTTTGATTGTTCATCAGCAGAATGTGCTATAGAATTTTTCAACGATAAATTCACAAGTATAGAGAGTCAAAGACTTTTGATTCATAATCTAATGAAGTTTTGTGCAACATTAGTGAAAGTCTGGGAAAGAAGTAAGTAATAATATTATTATTGTGTTTTTATTTATTTATATTTTCCTGCTAAAATTTATTAGATGTTGAATTTTAAACCTATTTTCTTTATTTACCAGCTTACAAGCTTACTTTTTGTGGAGATGCGATCTCTTCGTAGGATATGCGGAGTCAGCTTAGCTGATCGAATCCGCAATGAAGAGGTACACAGAATGGCAGGTACTAGCGAGGATGTCACGGTGAGAATGAAGAAGAACGTGCTCAGCTGGTTTGGGCACGTCGAACGAATGAGTGATGAAAGAATGGCAAAAAAGATTTATGATGGAAAAGTGAGTGGTAAGATAGGTAGGGGGAGACCTCGGTTGACCTTCGAAAACGCAGTATCAAAGATACTGGAGGAAGGTCACGTAAAAAGCATGAGGACCCCCCGGAGGGCATGTATAAGGAGGTTGATGACAGTGGACGAGGCGAAAGAGGTATGTAGAGACCGTAGCGTTTGGCGCTCCGTTCTCTCTGACTACCCCGCTAGGGATAAAGCGTGAAGTTAAGTTAAGTTAAGTTACAAGTTGGCAGAGGCTTGAAATGCGTAGCTTAAGATAACAATAAAAAAATTGTGAAAATGGGACATCGAAGTGAACCAACAAATTCGAGGGATTTCAAAACATCAGCTCAACCATCAAACATGACATGATCGATGACAAGATCGAGTGCAAGGTATGCAAAACACTTGTGAAAAGGAGACATTTAGCAATTTATTATCGGATAAATATTCATAAAAATAATTCGTTACGCTTTCATAACAGTTTCCGGAATGTAACAACAATCGAAAAAGCATTTGGAAAACGTTTTCATACTTTCAGAATAACTCCACTTTCCATTCGTGACGAGGTTTTGGGTTTTAAATTGGTTTTCAATTCTATCAAAGATATATCTTTTCTCTTTATTTTATGAGAGTGTTGAAGATTTGAAAACTTTATGAAGATTTGATAATTTTATGTTCCAAGCTAATTTTATTCAACAATGTTAAGAATTGAAAAATAGTATTGATTTTCTAACTCCGAATGTCATCATGAACGAATCTGTTAATCTTAATGATTTTTTTGATTCTTTACATGACACGATTGCAAATAAAAAGCAGAAGTATTTACATTATTGTGGTATCAAAAATGTATCTCGTTTAGCGATTCGTCAGGTTACATCACGAAATTATGCCATTTTAATTTGTGACGGTTGTCTTATTTATTTTAACAGTCAAGAAGCTCTCGATAGACATAGATTCAGCGATTGTACACATGTCAGAACTAATGTTCCAAATACAGTTTTAAGTAAAACAAACTGGCGTGATGAAAACGTATCAAGTGATAAAATAAAATTTGAAAATTTTGAAAATAAATTCTTTTGTAATGCTGTGTACCAATTTTCATGTTAGTTGGTGGTGGTTATTTTTGTTCTTCCTGTTGTTGTAATATTTGACCACCTCGCATGCATGTTTCTAGTGCTCCTCCGGTGGTATATTAACCAGTTTTTTTTTCAAATCAAATATCAATTTTTGTGTGATGTGTTGCATTGGATCCATCATCTTCGTTGGTAGTAAGGTACGAGGTATCATCTTTCATTGCTCGCCCCTAAGATGACAAACGCAGTTTTGTCTTTTTCTTCTTTGGAGTTTCTTGAAAGAACTCGTTTGCCACTGATGTTTGGTCTCTCTCGTTCCTTGATTGGGTATGGTGATGGTGAGCTATGCTCATCGTCAGACGCCGAGAAGTAATACTGTTTATATGTGATTTCCTCGTATTCTACAGTATTCTTTGAATTCCAGCTTCCTTAAAATATTATTTATTTATCTAACGTATTATTGTGTTCATCTTTTAGCGGAATTTTCCCTTTTGAAACATTCTATATGCACTCACGAATAAAATCGATTTCTTCTTCGTTACAAGCTCTGAGTTCTCAAAACTCCAACTTCCGTTCCGTTGCTCTCGTTTTTAAAAAATCCTAATTTCTTTTATTTACTCGAGGAAAGTCAAACTGTTTATTTGAAGGATAATCAGAAGTATTCGTATCGAAATATGAATTTAAATCTTCCTTGATTTCTTTGTAAAAATCATCACAAAATATTTGGTATACAAGACTATCAGTATCAGTATATAACAGTTTTATGTTGGTAAATTTATTTTTCATGTACTGATAGTGAAAGAAATACATTAAAATCTTGGATATCTCTAACATGCTAAAATCTAAATGTACGGGCTTATTATAAAACAATTTAGTTTTGCGAAGTTGGACTGCGACCAAGTTTTCAGAATAAATGGAATTCGAGGCGAGCAATGAGACTCTCTAAACCTTTGATTTTTTCCATGATTTTCCCAATACGTTAATAATTTGACGTTTACTCTTTTTTCAATATTTTACATTGTCTTTTCAAATACGGAACTATTCATTGGCTTAAAAATATCTTTTTTAAAGTCGGATATTACTAAAGTACGTAATTGGGTGTTATAACTATAAATGTAATTCAATATATGTTTTTTAACCAGGGTCTTTGCTTGAACTTTAACACTCTATGAACTTTTTGTACTCGCAAATCATATTTGATATTGCAAAATATTTCTATAATGTGTAACATATTTTTCCTTGTTATATAAATTAGGTAATTTACATTCTTTAGAATTACCTACACAGATATTTTGCGGACATAATGGAAAGTTGGAATGAGCATCATGTAAGCTATCGGGGTATTCTATATCTGCTTCTAAAACATATACAACATCAGAAGTGATCGGTACATTGTAATTTACATAAAAAATACACAAGGATCTACAAAATACAATAAGGATCTTCCAATTCAAATTTAGACAAAGGCAAGTATAGCGATATGGACCACCCATATAAATTGTTTGCATCAAGATAAATTAAATATTAAATAAGATCAACACTATCAAATTTTTTATATGTGGATTATTTCCTTTTGCATAACGATTACTTAATTGTGATATGTCTCCTCTAAAACGGATTTGACAAAATTTTATCAAAATCTGTTAATAATTTTAGATCAACTTTAGTACATTTGAACATAGCACTCCACTCCAATTCAACCCTGGAGCGGTATAGTAATGAGCAGGACCTAAATCGTAAGGTTTCATGCAAACGTTTCTAAAATTTTTAAGAAATATCACATAAAAGTATAACGTCGAATTTCAAATAAACATTAGAATAGTCAGCCATACAGACAGTGAAAATGAGACCATATTTTTTGAACATGAATCTTCAACTGAAATGCTTTAACCAGTAAATGTATTAGCCAAACACTCAATTGATGGCAAAGACCGATATAATTTTAATGATTTTAACGAAGTCACATGTTCATATGGATAAAAACCTTTCCGCTTAAACAACTTTTTAGTAAACATTTTACTGGACTTTCATTTTACATTCATATTTTTTATCAGAGGGATACAGATTTTTTGTATCTTGGAACTCATCATCTTTGAAATTATTAGCTAATGAAGCTAATCGACTCGATAAAAATTTTAAAGAGTCGATAAATCTCAAACTAAAGTTTTCAGAAGTTTGGAGAAAGAAATATACTTTTTTTTTTATGGAGCGATTTGTACCTCACCTTCAGCATAATTTAATGCAAAATGAGCATCGTAATTACTAAGCTTGTGTAATATTATAGGTATAAATGAGGTTTTATGAAACTTTTTGCTATAATTCTCGTGGCATGCCTACGCATTAGCTATACGTATTTAGATTCTAATAGGTTTATATTTGATAGCAATTAACATAGATACAGATGGAATTGGAGAATATTGTGTTACTTTTGGTCGAAAACCAAATAGTTATCATACATCATTTTTAACAAGAAATACAAGTAAATGGATTTATAACAATAAGATAATTCAAAATATTATTTAATTTTTTGTCATGAATACTGTCTTGTATATCTTAAGCGTAAAGGTACATATGTCTATCTCTTGACTTTCTTCTTGTCAATCAATCAAAAAAAAAGAAAGTCGACTTTGTTGAAATTGATTCATGATTCATCAAAAAAAAAGAAAGTCGACTTTGTTGAATCAAGATACAATTAATAATGATTGTTAAATAATATGCTTCAATCTTTTATAATAGATTAAATAAGAATAAAATCATGTAAAAAAATGTACGAAACATTATTTATTATAATAAATGCTAATGTATAAAAATATTATTTGTTTTTATTTAAATGCCTTTTCAAATAATAATAAAAGTAAAGTTTTAATACGATAATTTATTTAGTATTTTTGTTTAAAGTTACATTTTTTTGGGTCTAGTGCACTGAAAATGTCTTTGTAACGCTATGTACCAACTTTCGTGTTACTTGGTGGTGGTAATTTTTTTTTCTTGTTCTTGTAATATTTGACGCTCATGTCTGCATGTCTGCAGTTCTCCTGTTGTTTTTTTCAAATTAGTGCTCTGCAGTTTTTTTCAAATTAAAGATCTCAACACTTATGAGATGTGTTGCATTGGATCCATCATCTTCGTTGATTTCATCGAAAATGTGATTACTGACTTTGCTAGTCAAAAAACGCGTAATGTCCGTTTTATAAATTTCGCAATAATTTTTACCAAAATCTAATGTTATAACTTATATAAAAATATAAAAAATTATATATCTACTCTACTGTGTTTTGAAATCTGAAATTATTTTGACCATTTTAAAGGGCATCAAGCACTGGATATAGCTCTGGGACGCAGCGCGATCGATCCAAATGAGGTGCTGTATCTTTTTTCTTTTTTGATTTTCGAAACCACCGAGAATTGAAAATCCGCCAGAACCCACGAATCCCTACTAATGTTTAGTATACCAACAAAAGAATAGGGGATCTATATGGATGCCGAGCGCTCTGTTCACTTTAGAAAAACCAAGAAAAAAAGATCTAAATTTGACTTGGCTATCTTTTACCACCACTAAATATCAATTTAATAGTCTAGTACGAGCTGGAAGTACAAATATAACAAAATCTGTACATAAAAAAAACCGAATTAAATTTAGAGCTTAATTTATATCCCGACTAAACACTCTCGAACTCGGTACCCATTTAGATCTCCCATTCATGCTTCAGTTTAGTAAACATTTTACTTAGCTTTCATTTTACATTCATATTTTTTATTAGATTGTAACTTATAACATAAATTTAAAATATTAACGTTACTACTTAACTAACAAACCAAACCAACCTCTCGGCACAATGCTGGGGTGAACAAGTCCACTGAGATGGGTGCGCACGGTGGACAGGTGCCGGCAGTACGCGAGCCACCCGTAGAACGCGCGCGATATGATCTGACGACGCATCGTACTGCATACCAGCTCGATTGAGGCTACCTGCATTTGGAAGTTATTTATTTACATGGGTTAATTGAACGTGAAGCAAAACTTTACACGACTAGAAACGTCCAATACCTCCTCGGCAATGGGGTGGGCGAGGGGCGCGCCGGCGGGGCAGTCCACGGACATGGTGGAGGAGTCGGAGGAGGTGGTGGAGGTGGAGGCGAGCGGGCGGCGCGGCGTGCGCGGCGGCGACTGCACGGCGCGCTCCAGCAGCGAGTGGCGCATGGCTAAATAAATTACCCATTTTCATTGAAAAAGTATCTTTTGTTTTGTATTGCAATTTTTCACTTCACGTCATATTGCCTAATTGTAGATAATATAACTCTTAGCAACGGGAAGTGTGAGAATTTCACACAATAGTCCCAAAGACGAAGGTCCAAGGGACTGTAGATCCGAAAATTTGATATAAATTGAATTTCATATTTTCAAGCAACCTAGAGAAATGTGGTATTAACAAACGGACTCACATACTATATAGTGATTCTATAAAGATTATGTGTTTCTTTTTAGAGCTACGGAAACTTTTAAGCCCTTTTTAATAAAGTCACGTCAAGTTGTCACATCACGTTATGATAAGTCACGTCAATCAATAACGCTACGTTGGCATGGCAACATCCCGCTATGTCATTTAAAATTAAATTACCCTTTAGTACATAACATTAATTTAATAGATTTTTTTTTATCTATTTAAATATAAAAACTGCTCGCATACCGAGGGTTACCTTAAATTGGTACGGCAGTTTCAGGATTTTATGTCGACTTTCCATAAGCATTCATTCATTCATTTTGTATGAAATGAACTACAATCACAAAATCAATCACTTTTTTCTATGAAATACACATAAATTGGATTGGATTTTTTTGGATATTTTAATAGATTTGTACTACAAGTTCTCAGTCCATGCCAAATTTCAAGATTGTAAGGCCACAAGAAATACCCAACTAGGTCTTGATTACACGGCCAAATTCATACAAAATACAGCAAAAGTGGTATGTAAACGCTCATATCTTCTGCTTGCGTTGACTTAAAGCTTTATTTTTGAATGGTTCAATGGACCGTTGACCAGAACATTAGGTATTCATTTCAATTTAATAAATTCACGTGATTTTGAGATAGATGGTCTTGACGGATAGATAGGTGGACAACAATGTTATCCTACAGGATCACTTTGTTCTATAAAGGTTTCGGTTCTTCTTCTTAGAAAAACATACCTTCTCTATCAGCGATAGCGTTATTAACAATACGAAACACGTAGTCCCCGGCCACTTCTTCCCAATCAGGTTCTTCAGTTTCTCCACTCTCGCACAGGCTGGGCATTGGTCGCCTTCGTATCTTGCCACGACCAAACACCTAAAAATTATTTTGTAAGTATCGATTATCTTCAAAATATTTAAAAGTCATTAAATTACGTACAGATAAATTAAAAAGACATTAAGATGATGATTTAAACTTCGTCATCATCATGATCAAACGACGGAGATGTAAATAAAACACGTAAAAACTATCGGGAAAATTACTATTGAACGTATGTCACATATCGTTGGCTTAAGAGTGTAAACTCGCTAAATTCGTTTTTGTTTTTTCGTTATATACATTTTTATACCATTTGAAAGTGTGACAACATACAAAATTGACCTTTATTTTATTGTATACAGTAGGTACAGAATAGAAATCAATTTTCGAAATTGTAATACTTTCTGATAATACATACTTAATTATACTCATTGTTGTTTAAAGACGTTTTAACCTCTAGGCCGACATCAAATCCACAAAAAAATGAGTTTATTGACATAAATGTATTTTTGGTAAAAATGGTTAAAACCATTTTTCACTGTCAATTTTTTTTTTTTAAAACAAGACATTGACGTATGCATAAAATGAGTAAACTCCACGGTGGCATAATTAAACAATGTCTGACTATAAACGTGATATTTTAATAAAATATAGTACCTTGCCAGTTCCTCGTTGTGACCACAGTGGCGGGTCAAGTTGACCATGTGGTAAAAGCCCCGTCTCCAAATTACTCAAGAAGGATAGCAAATGCCCTCCTATAATAAAAAATAATCTCAATTTTTTATCTTATTTGATTTTGCTATGTTATTAGTGCTACATTAATTGATAAAATATAAAAAATGCAGAAATCATAAACAATTATAATAATAATATTTCAATCATGAAGACAAACCTTTTTTTATTTTATCAAAAAAACTGAATAATAAATTTACGATAAATGTGCTAATTTCCAATGCACACAACTATCGATGTAGAAAATAAAAAAAAACCTTTCGGGAAATGTATCGGCGGCCGTTGTACCCCGTCCTGTCCGACCAATATGAGCGCGTCGCTCGCTTGTGAGCGGTGCACGTGCACGTACACCACCTCCCACACACACACCTGGAGCGACATCGCCCAGTACACACTACAAGAAAAAAAACTCTATTACACTTTAATTTTGTAGCTTTGTAAGAGCAGATAGTATATTAGGATAAGCAAAAGAACTATAGTACGCAAAAAAATGAAATTAATTAATGTCCCCGTCTGGGAATCGACACGGAAAATACACAACCTTTGCGTATACAGACGCTGCGGCGGTGTTTCACGACAATATTGATTCAGGAGAATTATTTCTTTTTAGCTCTACAGAGTACGCAGAGAAACCTGTTCATTACAGTAGGTTCCCAGATTTCCTCCATTCCTATTTCATTCATTTCGTAATATTATCACAACGTAACTAGTCATGTGAACTTTAACATTTTATATATTAAATAATTCAGCACTTCTCTTTTACTATGGTATGTATCCCGCACACAGCAGGGTAGGCAGAGGGAACCTAGTGTTAAGACACTCCGTATCCCACTTTCTGCCGAATTCTGGAGATGGTGTTGAGAGGGAGAACTCAACGCCGCGCACAACCAGTCAGTTTTACAGTCACACTTTGTGCTGCTGCGCCACGACATGCCTTGGCACAAAACTATTTAATAGGGACATTCGTGACACATCATCTAATATAATTTTAACATCCCTTAAACTAAATATTAGGAACACGTTAATCAAACACGAACCATAAATAATAATAAAAAAAGAAAATAATACTATACGTGACAGGAATAAGTGTGTTGTTTGTTCTGTAAGAAAACGTGATCCGAAACGAAACGAATTGAAATTCGTCTTATGAAATGAAGGGGTTTAAAATTTAAATGTCTGCATATATTTTCAGAAAGTGTCATGGTAATATTATTAGATGCCAGCCGTGGCGCCGGAGCACAAAATGTGTCTGTATAATCGACTGGTTGTGGGTTCGATCCTCATTCGAGGAAATGAAATATTTATTTACATTTATATTTTAATTTCTAGGCTTTGGTGTCAAAGCAAAAAGCACCGCGTTGGGTTCCGCCACTCAACATGCAATGCCTCCAGAATTCGGCAGAAAGTAATGAACGGAGTGTCCCACTGCCTATCCTGCTGTCGTTTTAAGTTCGTGTTGAATAAAAGGACCATATTGTAGCATTTAGTGTCACAATGGTCAAAATAAATATATGTTGTTTTATATGTTTGCGAAATTACAATAAGAAAATTCACAGTAATATTATTTATTTAATTGAAGGAACATAACATTTGAGTGGTTATCAAATATGGGCGAATTGTGTATGAGCGTAGGTGAATAATAAATCAATAAAAAATAGAATGTGTTAATTAATAATTTTAGATTTTTTTTTTTCAATTTACAAAGTTTCACCTTGTCTAAGTCAAATAAGAGTTATATATAAGAATTAAAATTAACGTCATTTATAATTAAATAACTATTTACATAACTAAATTCTGTGCTTAGACTTACCTTAAAATATTGTTCAAACAACGTGTAGTGGCCGCTCTAAATTTTAGCTTTTAGAAATAAATGCATTATGCACATAGTACAAAAACAGCGCAACCCCCACAGCCAACTTCAGGGCGGCCACAACTCGTCGACCGTAGTACACACAAACGCACAAGCATTAAAACGAAACAAAACAAAGCCGGTACGTACCAATCCGCACAGAGCGCGCCGCCGCACGTCCGCCGGTACGCAGTGCACGGCGACGCACTGCGCAGAGCGCACGCGCGCGCACACGCGGACGAATGTACGCGGTGCCAACGATACCGATACACACTACAATACCATACTCAGAACAAAATACATATTTACTTCAAACAAACAGCGGAGTATGTTCTACATTATATATTCAAAATAAAAAAAGAGTGGGCACGCAGACAAAATTAAACTACTGACCAGCCAAAGAAAGTAATACACAGTACAGTATAGACGATGAGTTGTGACCGTCCTGAAGTTACTATATTCTGAACTTTGGGCGGAAAACAATCAAAAGTAAGTAAAAATCTTATAGTCAAATCTACTCAGCTCGTATACAGCAACTTCAGGGCGGCCACGATTCGTCGACCGTACTATACAAACTACGATAATACACTCAAAACTAATCGTCGGCTTAAAGTGTAAACCTGCAAACAATCTATTAAGCAAATTTTCAGGAGAGACAAAGAGAGAGAGAGGGATAAAATCAAATAAAATAAAGGCCAACTTTTTTACTTAACCAAAAATTTAAAAAACGGAACTGGTTTACACTTTAACTGGACGAAATATAAAGTGAACTAAAATATATATACGCAAATCAACTGAATATTTACTGTCTAACAAACAATGACAAGTACTACAAACAACACCATTTAAATTAATAGAGAAGCATTAAACAGATTTGGTACCTACAACAAATATAAATTACAATAACAAATCACATTCTAAAAAACAACAGACATTCAGTATCGTTTTAGATATTATTTTGTTTTAGCATACTCAACATTGAATTATTTCTATAATAAACGTTCTTAGGTTCTCTAAATTCTTGTAATGCTACCTCCATTAAATAAAATTTAGGTCAAAAATTAACAAAAAATGATCCATAAATTCGATAGAAAAAGACAAAAAACATACAAGCCATAATTTTTATTACTTTTTCACATAACTACATATAACTAGAATCCACTATAGAAATAAAATGGCAAAGCGTGATTACCTTTTATCAATTCCTTCGCTTTCAGCGTATCCGTTCATTAATTGATTTGGGGTCCATTTGATCACAAGTCCAGCGGCGGTTTGATGTAGACTGAGGTAACCGGGCATTGGTTCTTCTACATCTTTCTAAAAGTTGTTTTATAATTGTTATATATTTTTATTTCAGCTTAATGTAAATTCGCCGAAATTTTCGGCATTGCTTTGCGTGTTGAGTGGCGGAACTCAGCACTGAACTTAACTACCTTAGTGCCAGAGCGGAGAAATGGAAATATTAATAACTAATAATTCATTCTATCAAATGGGGATTGAACCCACAACCGTCACGTTACAGTCACACCCTTGTGGCCCTAATTCGCGACGGTCCCAATTTATTAACATTAAAAATATAAAATTAATATGGCATATAGAAACTACAATAACAAATACACCCACCGGCTGAACGCGGACATTATTCTTTCCATACAACAAAGTAGCGCGGGAGTTTTGATGTAAACTTTCCACGTAGTCCTTAGCGCTTGAAACTGTTGCGTTACCCGCTCCTATAAAAAATGCGTTTGAAAAGAAAAAATAACATTTTACGATTAAAAAACAAAAATAATAATTTAAAGTTAACTCCATAGTATAAGAACCAGCTTCGTTAGTAAAATAAAAAAAAATATCAGCTTTACGCTGTATCCCGCACACAGCAGAGCAGGCAGATAAGACACTCCGCTTTTCACTTTCCACGGAATTCCGATGGCAACCCGGGTTGAGGGAAACTCAACGTCGCGCGTTGCCTCGTCACCAGAGTAAAGAAATAAAAATATTTAAAATTTCATTACCTCGAGTGGGTGTCGAACCCACAACTTGTCGCGTTTACTACCTTGAAAGTAATATATTTTAAATAAAATACATACATATAATATAGAAAGTTTTGAATACTAGAAAGCCAAAACGCTCCAAATGAATAAACTACAATATTAATAACAATTACATATTATTCGCGTAGCTATTATATTACTGGGAAACAATTGAAATTAAAATTTTAATTTAAATTCAAATTCTAAGATGTTTAGAACTATTTATGAAATCCTCAAATCCAATACAAATTAAACACGGCAAAGTCTTTAAACTCATTAAAAGAGAACTCGTGTTCTAGACTTAATAACATTAATACACTGAGGTAATTAAATAAACTCCTTTAATATGAACTCGAGACTTAATAGTTAATTAACTGAATTAACAAAATAACTATTTTGATAGAAGCTTTTAAACTACTTTTATATCTTTTTGTACAATTTCTTTAATTGATTGATTTTAAGAAGGGCTTAAGTTTGATCGAGTTTCGTGAGCGATTGTAATACTTTTTCGACCTCAAGGAAATTCACTTTTCGGTATGCTAAGGGAACCTCAAGATACTCCGTTTTGAAGCATTGCGTGCCGAGAGGCGAAACTGAACACTGCGTTTTGCCTTGTGAGGAGAAATGAAAATATTAATAAATAATAATTTATTTCTACGAGTTGAAATGGAATCCACTACTGTCACGTTTACAATCACACGCTTAAGCCACTGCGCCACGATGACCTTATAAATATTTATCTAATATCAAAATTAAATTTCATTATTATTAGATTAGGATTTTCAATAATGTAAATAAATAATTAACAGCACCAAATTTTGTTGAAATTGGCAAATCCAATTTCATTTCATTATTAATTTATTGCGGCCCTAACGACTAACAGATTATTCAATAACTTTAATCAGGTACTCCGTCTGTAAGAAATCACTAGAGGATAAAGCGTACGTACCAGTAAATAAATAAACAAGTTAGTTTGGAATTAATCATACTAACATTATATGTGTGTGTGTATGTTTGTTACGCTTTAACGCCAAAACTACTTAACCGATTATCGTGAAACTTTGTACACATGTTTTTAGAGGCATTGGAAACGACATAGGATACTTTATGTTTTTTTTATTAAAAAATAAATTTAAATACATCCTTTGGTTATAAAATGAAAATAAATTTTATCGTAAGTTAGTAAGTTTAAAAGTCAACTTGCATATTTTTTAAATAATTATTAGTGCTTTAGTACTCTTTAGTAAGGACGTTTTTTTTAATAAATATTAAAATCAGCTTCACGCTGTATTCCCTTACATAGCAGGGTAGGCAGAAAGAACCTAGTGTTGAGACACTCCGTTCCCCACTATTTGCCGAATTCTAGAGGCATTGCGTGTTGAGTGGCTGAATTCAACACCGCGCTTTGCATCGACACCAGTGCGAAGAAATGGAAATATAAATTCAAGTAAATATTTCATCTCTTCGAGTGGGGATCGAATCCACAACCAGTCGGTTGTACAGACACAATTTGTGCCGCTGCGCCACGACTGGCCTCCTTAATAAATCTTTAATTTATTTTATATAGTAACACAGACCACGATTAAATCATTAGATCGTCCTATAAATAAAGCAATCTGGTATTTAATAACCTATTTAAGCCTTGTGCTGAATTATTAAATTTAATATTAGTCAAAATGTTGAATTATAATTTACCTGATGTAGTGGCAGTACCGTCATCGGACGATGCGTTCAGACTTCTTCTGAAATTTAGTATGGGTCGACGCACCGACGGCGGAGTTGTTGTACCAGCTGACATTCTATGCCTTTGAACCTGTATACAAATTATACGATTTTATATAACTAACAACATTTTTAATTTAATAAACCACCAAAAAAAAATGTCATTTGGTAACGTACAATAGCCAAAAACCACCGCAGTGAACAAGTGAACTGCACTTAAATTAGTTACTTCATTAATTCAGGAGATACGGTGCCACAAACAGATACGCTTATTATTGTAATTTTTTTTCATAATTTTTGGAACATTATAAATTGTAAAAAGTTAGCAATCTGTGCTATATATAGGTACAAAAAAAAGTCTAAGTAATGGAACATATCTCAAAATAAAAAAAATACCATTATGAGTACGTGCACGTGTTTACTTAATAAATGGAAAGCTGGATTTTATTCGTTGGAATTTTGTTTTTACTATTCTTAGGTTAACATACATTTTCTAGAAATACACATTTCATTTCGAACGGTCGGTCGTTTAAAATTTCCTTTTAGCTTTAAAAATGATTATAAAGGCAATAACCGTTTCTGTTAATTAAAATGTCATCGTCCAAAACAGGTAAAAAGCTGTGAAAACTTATTACAATTTGGATTTTAATTTTAAAGATATTTTTATATTTTTAGTAAAAATGACCACGGAACTCAACGCCACTCATCGCATTCCACAGAGTGAGAATCGAATCCATCGCGTTGCGTTTGCAGACACACATTGCTACTGCGCCACGGCGGCCTCTCTCTTCCTTTATAAAATAAATAAATCAGCTTCACGTTGTAACCTAGTGTTAAGACACTCTGTTTTCCACTTCCGCCGAGTTCTGGAGGCATTGTGTCTTGAGTGGCGGGACTCAACGCCGCGCTTTGCCTTGACACCAGAGCGAAATGAATGAAAATATAAATATAAGTAAATATTTTATCTCCTCGATTGAGGATCGAACCCACAACCAGTCGATTTTACAGTCACACTCTATGCCCCTGCGCCATGACTGACCTCTCTTCCTTTATCTTATTTAATATTTGGATATTTTACTTACTAGTTCATCCGCCGGAGGGTCCGTCCAGAAACACGCTGGAGCCTTTGCCTTGGAGTACTCCAATGCGCACGGTCCGACCAGCAACGAACTCAGTATACTGCCGTAGTCAGGATCCGCTACCAACGCGTCCCTTTCGTAGTATCTTGTGGCGTTATTGACTAGATGTTCGATGATTTTTGCTAGTTGTCGCTCGAATAGAGCTATTCGTATCCATAGGTACCTGATAAAATATATTTATATATATATATATATATATATATATATATATATATATATATATATATATATATATATATATATATATATATATATATATATACTAGTTTCATATTGTGTTTCATTATTGTTGAGGCCAATCGTGGCGCAGAGGCACAAAGAGTGACTGTAAACGCGACTGGTTGTGGTTTGGATCCACACTCGATTACTTAAATTTATATTTCCATTTCTTCGCTCTGGTGTCGAGGTAAAGCGCGGCGTTGAGTTTTGCCACTCAACACGCAATGTTTCCAGAATTCGGCAGAAATTGGGGAACGGAGCGTCTTAACACTAGGTTCCCTCTGCCTACCCTACTATGTGCGGAATACAGCGTGATGCTGATTTATTTTATATTCCCCCGTTAATTTATATTGATTTAAATGTATAATGCCTCCATACTCGGCGGAAAGTCGGGAACGGAGTGTTTTAACACTAGGTTCCCTCTATCTACCCTGCTGTGTGCGGGATACAGCGTGAAGCTGTCTGATCTTCTTTATAAGACACGCAATATACACGTTTAATATATAAAATGAATAAAAAGCCAATAAAAAGTAATCCTCATTATTGTTCTCATTTACGATCTATCATAAACTGGCGATAAAGAGAAACAGACAAGTATTCTTTTGTTATAGCGAAATGGCTTACGGCTTTATCGTAAGATCGTTACTATGAGTAACAAATAATCTCATAAAAGAGATTTAGTAAAATAATTGTGTTTTAGTTAGTTAAAAGTAGACGTGTTAGTTCGATCCCCGCTCGGGGGGATTTTATTATTATTTATTAATATTTTCATTTCTTCACACTGGCACCAAGGCAAAAGCCCGGCATTGAATTCCGCCACTCAACACGCATTGCCACGAAAAATTCCGCATGAAGTGGGGAACGGAGTGTTTTAACACCAGCTTTCCCCTGTCTACTCTGCTACGTGCGGCTGCACCCCGTGAAGCTGATTTGTTTTTTTTTAATTAGTTAAAAGATTTCTTAAAGAATTTTTCGCGCTACCTAAGACCTAGATTATAATGCTCTTAGCGCCAGACGAGATCTGAGATACTTGATTACTTAATAAGATAAAAAGATAAGAGGTTAACTTTTTTATAAAATTATAGCGACGGTGATTTGCTGAACTTTCTTTGATTAAATTAAAAAATATATTATCAGGGATCGAAAATATCTTGATTTATCCAACAGGCAAAGCAACAAACACCAAATAAGTTTTAAATATAATGTAATCAGAACATTGACATCCTGCATCTATATTACCGACTGGTAACGCAGGAGCTTATATGTGTGATCGTAAACGCGACTGACGGTGAGTTTGGTGTCCATTTGAGCTTATCCTTGAGTGGGGATCGAACCCACAACCAGAAGCGTTTACAGTCATACACTTGAGGAATCAAAATGTATTTAAATGAAAAAATATATGATAATTGATTAAAGTTTTGTTGATATAGCACAAACACAATAGCGCAGTGTATTTAGACACACGGAGCATATTATTATGTATATACAATACAACATCGAGAAATAATAATACAATTTCTATACAATCTATGATGACAGCGTTCCACATCTTATAGAAAGGCCTCAGACCCGACATGCACGTGTCTGCAGTCTATTAGAGAAGACATTATACCCGAGAACAAGCACCTAGCTATATAATCATACTATACATCATGTATTGCGAGGTCGTCGTGACGTGGTGGTACAGCGTGTGACTGTAAACGCGACAGCTTGGAGTTCGATCCCCACTTGGGGAACTGAATTAAAAATATTATATATTTCAATCTGTAAGTTCGGAATGATTTCGTCACTCTGGTAACAAGTTAAGCCACAACGTTGAGTTCTGTCACTCAACACGCAATATCCGGATCCGAATTTCGACGGAAATTTTTAAACGGAGTGTCTAAACACTAGGTTCCTCTGCCTACCCTGCTAAATGCGGATTACATCCTAAATCTAAATTATATACATATATCTGTATTTCATTTTCCAACCACCTACAGAACCCGAGTAGTTTTGTGGTTGTGTTTTTAAATAGTTCTAACATCAGTTTTGAACTTTAACTTAAATTCAATTAACGTGGATTTAACATAGTGAAAGGTATACATACATACAAATGTACCTATGTGATGTGGTCTTTTGTAATTAAAATGTCGCAGCTGCCAAAATGGCGGCGCGGCGGCGTAATTGGGTAAAGTTGGCTTTCAGTTGGCTGTGAAAATGTTACTCCCACCCAGCTACGAGTTGGAAATTCAACGCGGAACAAAAAAACATTGTTAATTATTTTTTATGACAAAACGAAAGAATTCCAGGAAAGTAAAAAATCAGCTTCATACTGTATCCCGTACGAAGAAGGGTAAGCGGAGGAAACCTAGAAGAAAGTTAAGACATTGCGTGTTGAGTGGCAGAACTCAACGCCGCGCCCAGCTTTTGCCTCGGTGCTTAAGCGAAGAAATGAAACATTATAATGAATAAATAAATAAATAATAATTAATTTTCCCGAGTGGACATTGAACCCACAACTGTCGCGTTTCAGTGCCCTTGGCCTTGAAGATGAAATGTAAAAATTAAATAAAATATTTTATAATAATGTCAAGAACCATCAATTCATCCACGTAATAATTACTTAAGTTTCAAAGTCTGTTTCACACAGTTCTTTGTAAAAGGTAAAATATTACAAAGTTAAAAATAAAAGTTCGTCCGTCACTGTGACTAGAACTCTCATATTTCTTTCTATCTAACTTTACCGTGCACGTGCCGTAAACAAGTTCAACTAATAAAATAGAAGAATAAATCATTTCTTTTAAAAAGTATTAGAACACATAGAGGTAATATAGATTGTCTAAAAGACTAAAAGACTTCCTTCTAATTTAACAATAATGTGGCGCAGAGACACGAAGTGTGACTGTACAATCGACTGGTTGTGGGTTCGATCCCCACTCTAGGAGATGAAATATTTACTTAAATTTATATTTCCATTTCTTCGCTTCGGTGCCGAGGCTAAGCGCGGCGTTGAGTTCTGCCATTCAACAAGCATTGCCTCTAAAATTCGGCAGAAAATGGGGAACAGAGTGTCTTAACACTAAGTTCCCTCTGCCTACTCTGCTGTGTGCGGGATACAGCGTGAAGCTGATTTTTACTATAATATTTCATGAAAATTCAAGCACACATTTTCACAATTATAATATCAGTGAAACTAATTTTATAATCACTTTTTATTAGCGTCACGTTATATTTAGCACATAGCAGTGTGCTCAGATGAAACCTGGGAACCTACTGTAAAAACGTTGCGTTCCCATTACTACTTCCGTTTTCCTCATTATTAAAATTCCATTTCAAATCATATAGACAGATACACAGAACAAAGACACCTACTAATCTAACATCTTGGAATTTATACACATTCATACATTTTACTCCAACAGTTCACTGCTTGCTGTAGCTAACTTTAACAAGCGGCGATACAAAGCGATGCATACAGAATCGCTGTTAACTAGTTTATAGCTGAAACTCAATCAACTCAATACATCGCGTGGGTATATGATGCGATCATAGTTTTAATTGGCTTACTGCAACATAAAGAGAATTATTATAGAAGAAATGATAATATTAAATATTTCATATTAAGATCAAAATATTTAACTTTAAATATTTCATTTTCCTCAAGTGGGTATCGAACCCACAACTTATCGCGGTTACGGTCACGTTTACGCAATTGCGCCATGTCTGGCGGCAAATATTAAATTATTAATTCAGGTTTTGTATTAAAATTTAAATAATGGATTTAATTTTTAAAAGAGAAATGAGTGATTTCACAGTTTATTATATTAACACATATATTGGACAGTAAGTTAATTGGATAGGATTGTTGTCATTAGTAAAATAACATTATCAGATTTAATTGAAGAGGAGTGCGGGCTTGCGGATTCACAGAATGTCAAAATATCAAATAAAATAGATTTTTTGATGATTAGATTTTTTGATTCATTACCCACTTTCCGCCGAATTTTTGAGGCATTAGAGGCATTTAGTTTAAAACTCAACGCCGCGCTTTGCCTTAGTGTCAGAGCGAAGAAGTAAAATTATTAATAAATAATGCATAATAACTCACCACATATCAACTCACAAAATTCAGTAAAAATATACAAAATTCAAGCACTCTTCCATTATAAAGAATTCACGATGAATGTTGGGGAACGGAGTGTCTTAACTTCAGGTTCCCTCTGCCTACCCTGCTGTGTGCGGGATATAGCGTGAAGCTAATTTAATTTATGAATGTATCGATATATATATTATATTATTCTCTCGTAACATTCAAGATTTACGTTTACAATGTGACTACGTTCTGTGATAAATGTCTTCAATATCTCATTTCAACGACAATTTCATTACCTTAATAAATTTTGTTCCACAAAATGAATGCCTTTTCATTTCGTTTGTTAATAGATGAATATTTAATTTGTGATGAGATATTTGTATACGTATTTTTGAAATTATTATTACGTATTAAATGAAATTTTATAATATTTAAATATTATACTATATATATTGACGACCAAAGCTTGAGTTAAATAAAATATTATATATTTTTGTTAATCTATTTTTTTAAAGAAACAAAATTTAATTAAGTTTTTATAGATTCACGTTGTGTCTCGTTTATAGTAGGTTAGGCAAAAGGAAAACAGTATTAACGCACTCCATTCACCAATTTCCGTCGAATCTCAACGCCGCGCTTTGCATACTTACCAGAGCGAAGAAATTAAATTATTAATAAACAATCAATCATTCCCCCCGAGTAGCGATGGAACCCACAACCGTCGCCTTACAGCCACACTTTTGCGAAAATGCGCCACGACGGTGACGACTCAAGTTTATTGATATATTTCTTCTTCAAAAAAATCAAACAGACGTAAAGAAAGCATAGCAGTAGCATAATACTCGAAGTGTCACCCTGAATTTTCCCTTCGATGTTTATGAAATAACAATAGCTTACAAAAGTAATACGTAACAACCAGAAAAGCGCCCCAAGCTTAAATTTAATTCTTGTGTAATAATGTAATGACTCTCTGAAATTTTGTTGTATGAAAATGTTATTTTCTATTCGAAAGGCTTACTTTCAGTTAATCTAACGTTTATATTACTTATGTGATATATCAACATCTCAATTTTTTTTTCAGGTTCAAGCTGTATCCCAAACACATAGGAGGAGGAGGATTTGCAGAGGGAACCTGGAAACATAGTATAAAAATACTTTGTTCCCGTTAAGAAACTTCCGTTCCCCACTTACCGCCGAATTCTGGAGTCATTGTGTGTTGAGTGGCGGAACTCAACGCTGCGCTTTGTTTTATTACCAGAGCGAAGAAATTAAAATATTAAATTAGCTTCACGCTGTATCTCGCACACAGCAGGGTAGGCAGAGGGAACCTAGTGTAAGACACCCTGTTCCCTACTTTCAGCCGAATTCTGGAGGCATTGCGTGTTAAGTGGCAGAATTTAACGCAGCGCTTTGCTCGACACCAGAGCTAAAAAATTAAAATATATATTTAAGTAAATATTTAATTTCTTCGAGTGGCGATCAAACCCACAACCATTCGCGTTTATAGTCGCACGCTTATGCTCCTGAGTTACGACTGGCCTCTGCATGACGTCTTAATACAATTTATTTAAAAGGAATATTCGTCACCGTCATATAAAGGACTGTATTAGGCTGAAAACACAATAAGTTCAGACAAAATGAATGACTCATTGCGTACTACCAGTTTCTCAAATGTATGACAAATAGGGCAAGAAGTGCCTTACCTAAATTCTGCAAGTCTTAGATGATAAGTTATTTTACGAAATCGCGAGGCGCAGCGCACAGTGTGTGGCTGTAAACGCAACAGTTGTGGATTCAATTTCCGCACAGAACATTTTCATTTCCTAGCTTAAGTAAAGAAACAAATTTCACCACAAAGAAGCAAAAAGAAGCAAAGTCCGAAAAATGGGCAGAAAGTGGGGAACGGAGTATCTTAGCACTAGGGCCCCAGCCTACTCTGCTATCACGGTATACAACGTGAAGCTGAAAAAAATGAAATTAAATTCCACTTACTTGGATTGTGGCGGTGATTGCGACAATAAAGATCCCGATCCTCTCTTATTCAGAGGAGGGCGTGGAGCTGAAGGTCTTCTCTCAACGCCCGACGCTGAACGCGTCGCTGGGGCCCCCTCAGCTGATAACACACGAGCTGACACTAGCGCTGCTTCCGGACAGTGCTATTGAAAATAAATGTTTTACTACTTTAATAGAAAAAAATACTAATATACATGTTTAATAATAATTAAAATGATGATCTTAGCCTGAATGCAAGCAAGACAAAGGTTCTGGTATTTGAAAGAAAAGAGAAAGAGAATAGAATACAAGATCACTATAACTGGAAGGATATTAGAACAAGGATGTAAGGTTATATATTTAGTAAGATGAGGCAGTGAATTGTCAGCTGCACGTACACGATGCCGAGCTGGTGGTGTTTTACGGCAACAACTGGTTACACCAGAAGAATAAAATAATGATAAATTTTCTGGATATGTGATCTCTTCGTTGCATATGCAGTCAGTTTAACTGACCGAATCCGTTATGATGATACACATAGATGAAGAAGAATCTAGTCAAGAGGTTTGGACACGGCAAGAAAATGAACAATGAAAGAATGGTAAAAAAACTTTAAGAAGCAAAGAGTGAGTGGTGACAGGTAAGAAGGGGAGATTTCGGTTGACCTGACTGACTGACTGACAATTTTACTGGCGTCTTCAGTTAAACGCTCCAAATCCATACCTTCAAAGTTTCGCTGCAGAAGAATTCTTGATTTTGGTTAAGGGGATCTAACTTTATAAAATACATAAAGAAGATCATGATAAGAAACAGCTAGCGCAGAACCATTCACCATGCCTCGCGACATTCTAAATATATGAAAATTAAATCAAGAAGAGGCCAGTCGTGGCGCAGTGGCACGAAGTGTGACTATAAAACCGACTGGTTGTGGGTTCGATCCCCACTCGAGGAGATGAAATATTTACTTAAATTTATATTTCCATTTCTTCGCTCTGGTGTCGAGGCTAAGCGCGGCGTTGAGTTCTGCCACTCAACACGCAATGCCTCCAGAATTCGGCAGAAAGTGGGAAACGGAGTGTCTTAACACTAGGTTCCCTCTGCCTACCCTGCTGTGCGCGGGATATAGCGTGAAGCTAATTTAATTTATTTTTTTTAAATCAAGAAGAGAAAAATTAGAATGTGGAGAGTGATGACTTATTGCTAGAGGTAAAATGTTTAAATTTGCCGAATTTACCAATATTTGTAGACGTGAGGCTCGATTATCTTTTTTAAAAAGGCAAGTGTTAAAATCTCCCATTATCAAAGTATGCTCATAAAAGGGCAAGCAAAAAGGCATAAATTGATCCATTGGGGTTTCAAATGACGAGAAATAGTCGACTGTAAGGTAAAGACTGTATAAAACCCCAAGAAGAATTTTGGTGTGATTTAATATCACTTCGATAAATAAATGTTCATCACATGCGTTGTCCAGTGGTAGTGATGTACCTACAATTGAAAAAGGAATATGGGCACGCAAATAGATTGCTACACCCCCACCAACTCGTCAAATGCGATCATTTCTAATCAAATGAAATCCCGGCAGTGAGTAGGAGGTCGACTATAAACATGGTTTTAGCCATGATATAGATATTAAGATGGCATGTATGTCTTTACTAAGGAAAGATGACAATCAATCAGAATAATGTGCTACAATACTGCCGTTGCAGTCGGTACCTTCGGAAATAAAAGATCAAGATAGGAAGGAATTATTACTAGTATCGTTTGTTACCATTATTTTGTATATAAGATACTGAAAAATAGATTATATAAATGTAAACACTAAATAAAAAAATATAAAAAATAGCAGCATAACATGTAAATATAAATATATGAAACAATAATAATAATAAAACGAAGGTTTTATACAACATTCCCGAAAAACAAAAAAAATCACCTTAAAATAGTAAAAGACAACTAATAAGGGAAAAACATATTCTATTAACTAAGAAAAGAATAATAATCACAAATATATATGTATAAAATTAAAAAGTAACAAAATAAAACATAATAATGAATTTCTAAGTTCAGCAATGATTTCATTATAAAAAGTACAAGAATCCGAACTGAGCTCTTGTCATAAATCTTCAGTTCAGTTCTTAATTTATGGCGCTTCGAGCGTGCCAGTTGAGCACTATTTACTTCGCAAATGTCACGTTATATGGAGAAAACACGAAGGAGATTGTATTGTCATAAATTATCTGTACTTCACACAATGTTATTTGACATGCTATATTTACATAACACGAAAAGTCTTATTATAAGAGAGAGACGAGAAGACGAGAAGAGAGAGACTTATATACACAAGAAAATAACGTTTCAACAAAAAGTTATTATTATATATTTATACATATTTATTTAAATTTATACTTAAATTTCTTCGCTCTGATGTCGAGACAAAGCGAGGCGTTGAGCTCCGCAAAAAAAATTACGTAATGTCACGTATTATTTACCGTATTACGTAATACACAACCGTCTTTCTTTACATACATGCGGCATAACCTCAACAATATGAAGTCAAAAAGCACAAGAAATTAAAAATGATTTTTCAAGAAAATAATTTTAATCTATGTTTGGAATCAATTTCACAGCGACGATATTACCCCGCAAAATCGCATTATGTCTCCCTGCAATCAAGGGAAGTGGGCGGAGGTGGATTCAAATTACATATAACTGGCTGGAAAATGATGAAAGCTTTATGACAGAAAATTTTAAATTGTGCATTTTAATGTGGAATTTAAACATTTTTCTATATTCATAGTATATTAATTTTTAACACTAGTAGATAAAATAGAAAATATAATATGATAGACAATTTTAATTAGAAATTTAAATATATATAGAAATGTTATTAAGAAAATATTATAAAATTATTAAAAACATTATCTTTTACCTAATGATTTAATTTGTAGCATCACGCTGTATCCCGCATTTGGCATGGTAAGCAATAGGAACTTGGGAACCTACTGTCAAAACACTCTGTTCCTATTAGCCACTACTTAGTTAGCCACTTTCCGCCGTATTTTCGAGGAATTTCGTTTAGAATGGCGTAACTCAACGCCGCGCTTTGCCTAGTTGCCAGAGCGAGGAAATGAAAATATTAAATATTTCATTACCCTATGTGGGGATAACAAGCTTATTTTTTGTAACTTTCTTTAATATTTCTTCTTTTTCCGCAACATCAATGCCGACTTCACCTATATCAACATTTTAAGATTTTCTCGCCTGTCTGATCAGTTCTTTGAAGGTTATTGGAACAAAGTTAGCAAATAATTTAAAAGTTATTAAAGACCCGTCTGATCCATAGCGGAGATAACTGTTCAAGGTTAACCGTACCGGCAATCTAAATTCAATAAAAGCATTAAGCGCACCCTCGCTTCTTCAAAGTTTTAAGATTCCGCTTAAAGAGATACTAAAAATTGAGAAACGAAGATTTACCGATAAATATTTGTGGGATTGAACTAAATTGGATGTTCCGCTGTGTACATAAAAGCTAATACTTTTTTCAGCTTCCCGTTGTATCCCGCAAACAGCAGGGTAGGCAGGAGGTTTAGTGCTAAGACACTCCGTTCTCCATTTTCCGTGGCATTCCGTTCCGTTCACGTTCACATGTTCAGTGGCGGAACTCAACGTCGCGCTTTGCTTCGACACCAGAGCATATTTATATATAGCAAATTATTAAACTTTAAATCTTTATTATATACCTAACTATTAATATGTTTTATGCGTATTTATAAAATAAAACAATTTTATACATACATAAATATGGTCGTTGTATAAGTGATATCTTCAGCGTTACCCTGAATCTGAATTTCATTTGTCATCTGTCACGACTAGAGGTGACATTTCATAAAATAAAGAGAAAGGACTAGATATACTTAAGTATATAAAATAGGAAATATACTACAGGAATGGCGAATTTTATGCCTGAATGATTGAATTTTATTATTTTTTTTATTTATTAAATTTGACGTTCAAAAAGACGAATTTCGTTCTTGTTGTTTTTTTTTCGTTTTTTATTTCCTTTCTTGTTGGTGTGTTCATGTTCTTAGGTGCGTAAAAGTATGAATTTGGAGTTCCAAACTTATATTTTGTTCTGTAGGTCAAAAAATTTAAAAAGATCTCATAAACAGTACATCCACAGTGTAGATCTTTATTTTTTAATTAAGCTTTAGAAATATTTTTTTTTTTTTTTTTTTTTTTTTTTTTTATGGAAAAGGACAAGGCAAACGAGCGTTCGGGTCACCTGATGGTAAGTGATTGCCGCCGCCCACGGCCCCGTGCAACACCAGAGGAGCTACAGGTGCGTTGCCGGCCTTTAAGGTGGAGATAGACGCGCTTTTTGAAGGTACCCATGTCATATCGACCTGGAAACACTGCCGCGGGTAGGCCATTCCACAGTTCTGTGGCGCGTGGAAGGAAGTTCCTACGAAACCGCACAGTAGTGGATTGCCACGTATCCAGGTGGTGTGGATGATATTGTAGCTTATGACGTACCGTGCGGTTAGAAAATTCGGCGGCAGGTAACAGGTCAAACAGTTCTTCAGAACACTCCCCATGGTAAATGCGATAGAGAACGCAAAGCGAGGAGACGAGAAATAGGTAAACTATTTTCCTATTTCTTAGTGATTTGGGAATTGGGACTCGTCTATTGAAATACTTGCCTTCAATTTATTATTAAATCACATATTCCCTCCAGACGTATGAACGCGAAGATTTTGATATTGTACATACTCGTACTATAGTATTTATACAGACTGCACGTCAGGCCGTGGTAAAATATATGGAGCTGTTCCATTATACTTTTAATTAGCATTAAAAATTCGCTTCACGCTATATCCCGTACACAGCAGGGTACGCATACAGAACCCAGCGTTAAGTCACTCCGCTCCCCTTTTTCCGTTGAATTTTGGAAGTGCTGCATGGTGAGTGGCGGAACTCAACGCTGCGCTTTTACCTCGATTTTGCAGTCAGACTCTGTGCCTCTGCGCCACGACAGGCCTCATATATTTATTTAAATTCATATAATACAATAGAGCGTCAACACAAAATACTATAACGTACATGTAGGTAAATATACTTTGTATAAAGAGATTGAAGACGGAATTAGGTCAGCTAGTACGTATGAGTTTCAGGATAAAATTTTAGGTGGAAAAAATTGCGAAGATCCCTATAGTATCAAATATAGAACAACGCTCATGTTTTTTTTGCTTTTTATTGCTCTGTTGAACTACTCAGAAGGGTTGCTTTTATTTTATTTTTTTTATTATTTAAAAAGAAAACGTTGTTAATGCGTTCCTTAAACGTTTGTATAATCGAAATCAATAAAGCGATAAAAGAAATTAGTAATTTTCACTTTCGATACTTTACCGTCTGATTTTTCGTACAAACGAAAAAGATAAATTAATAGATTTTTTTTGTTCACATACCACTTTCACATTGGCAAAAGTCAACAAACCTATCAACCCCGACACACTTTACAGAGTCAACACGTACTAATGTGGTTTGTATCGTGATAATACATTCGTGTTTATCCATATCCGACGATATTTTACGTAGACACTTTTAAAGTTAATTTTAATTAAATAACTTTAAAATTTAGTTAAATTTAATTAAATATTTAATGTATGTATATTATAGATATACGAGATAATTCAATTATCTAAAATTTAATTTATTATAAGGCCAGTCGTGACGCAGGGGCACAAAGTGTGACTGTAAAACCGATTGGTTGTGGGTTGGATCCCCACTCGAGGAGATGAAATATTTATTTAAATTTATATTTCCATTTCTTCACTCTGGTGTCGAGGCAAAGCGCGGCGTTGAGTTCCGCCACCCAACTCGCAATGCCAACAGAATTCGACAGAAAGCGGTTAAAGGAGTGTCTTAAATATTTGGCCTAGTAATTAAATATTCAACATTTTTATTTCGTTGATCTGATGTTGAGGCAAAAAAATATTTATATTCACCTATTTATATGTTTATGTACATAACGTATACATAGATGTACGTAGAATTACTTTAAAAAACTGTGCGTTCCTAAACTAACGTTGTACTTCAGACAATCAGATCAAAAAGACGAAAACATTATAAATAGATATAAACATTACTTTGCTTTGGATTAGAACCCATAACCACCGTATGCAAACACAAAAACAAATCGCCCTAAACTAGGTGAAAATACATTTATAATTTACAAATAACATTTTGTAAGTTTAAAGTCTTAATATAAAACAAAACGCTTATAGAAATGACAACATACATACGTATCCATGGGCGGCATCGATTTTACCAGCTCGCACGTACCAGTACAAAGCGACGTATAAACGGATACATCGGATACTGTAAACTTATTATTGCAACACAGTCACCCGTATGTAGCTTTAGAAACTCTGGTACGTCTCAAACTGGAGTACGACATCATTATTGTATTATATATATATATATATATTGCGCGGCGAAATATATATATATTGAGGCCAGTCGTAGCGCAGCGGCACGAAGTGTGACTGTAAAACCTGGCGACTGGTTGTGGGTTCGATCCCCACTCGAGGAAATGAAATATTTACTTAAATTTATATTTTCATTTCTTCGCTCTCGTGTCGAAGCAAAAGTGCGGCGTTGAGTTCTGCCACTCAACACGCAATGCCTCCAAAATTCGGCAGAAAGTGGGGAACGAAGTGTCTTACCACTAAGTTCCCTCTGCCAACCCCGTAGGGTGCGGGAGACAGCGTGAAGCTGATAATTTTTTCATTACATATCTAGTAGAAAATTTCGATAGTATTTAGTATAAATATATTTTAGTAGTACACCGAAAATTAATAAAAAGGTCATGTCGATGTCGCGATATCGCCGAGATCGACAATGTGCAAATATTACTATACGTTGACCTACATGTATCGAATAAAGAGGGAAATTATTTACAAGAGAATGTATAAAGCTTTTAGTGCATGTGTTCATATTTATTGATTTTTTTTCATCCCGCACACAGCAGGGTAGACAGATGAACCCTCCACTCCACCTTTAAATATTGGACACATTTTCCGCTGAATTCTGGTACGTGCTTGTTTGCGTGCTAAGTAGCGGAATTAAACGCCAACAATCTCATTTCTCTCATCGACACCAGAGCGAAGACATGAAAATTTAATAATATTTCATTTCCTCTAGTGGAAATTGAATCCACAACCTGTCGCAGGTGCGAAAAGACTGGCCTCTCATTGATATTAGATCACCTTCTTAAAGTATCAGATTATTTCCCTAAACAAATGTAGAAAATAATAAAAAAAAAATCATTTTTTAATATTAAAAAGTGGTTTGGAATAAATATTATTTGCAACTTAGATTTGGAGACTGCCTGTTCGTACACAAAAAAAATGCTACCGACAATTAGGGCAATTCAATCTGTTAACTAAAGATTTAGGTAATCTTCCATTAGTGAATCGCCCATATTTATCTCCTTGATTAAATGACCTTCATATAACTCTTCTTTATCTGAACAAAATCAATATAAATTAGACGATGCATAAGGTAAAGTGGCGTCGTGGCGCTGGGGCACAAGCGAGACAAGTGACAAGTATAAGTGTGACTGTAAGTCGACGTTTGTGGGTTCGATTCTCATTCGTGGGAATGAATCATTATTTATTAACATTATCATTTCTTCGCTCTGGTACCAAGGCAAAAAGTGCGACGCTAAGCCCCGCCGCTCAATAACCATCAATCTTGCTATACTTATGTGGGATACAGCGAGAAACAGAAAAACAAAATAATAAGGTTAAAGATTCCTTATTAAATGTTTTTATTGTAAATGGTTTTTGCTAACCTGATACTAAATATATTTAAAAATACTCGACACGCAATGTCTTGATTCTGATTCAAAAATTCATATTCGATAGTCATAGGTTCGATGTCTACGGAAAACGAAAAATCTTGTCCCCGTCCAGCCCTGTTATAGCGGAATAAAACGTAAAACCAATAAAACCTAAACTTAGTTAGTTCCATATATTTAAAGAAGAAACCATTTAAAGGAGTATCAAAATGGTATTACTTACTATTATTTTTAAATTAAAAAAATTATAAAAACAAGAATAGGCCAGTCGTGGCGGGTAGGCACATAGTGTGACTGAAAATCGACTGGTTGATCGACTTGGGTTCGATTCCCACTCGAGGAAATGAAATATTTATTTACAATTATATATATATTTCTTCGCTCTGGTGCGACTGGCATAGATTTCCGCCACTCAACACGCAACGCCTTCAGAACTCGGCGGAAAGTGGTTAACGGGGTGTGTCAACACTAAGATCCCTCTGCCTACCCTGCTATATGCGGGATGCAGCGTGAAGCTTATCTTATATAAAATAATGTATGTTTGTATATATGTAATATAAGATTAGGTATATACCGATTTGAAACGTACGTAACATTCCACTTAATATATTATCGTTCGCCTCAATAAATAATCCCAGACCCAAAAACCTTCAGAACTAAATGGTGGCGTAAGCTTAGTTTATCCCGGACTCAAACCCTTTGCGTCATAATTTATATCTATATACAAAAATGACTACGTGTTTTTCCTTTGAAAGAAAAGTATTTATCGAAATCTTGATATTTCTGTTTACAATTTTTATTTTGAGGCCAGTCATTGCACAGGCGTATGAGGGTGCGATTGTGCGACCGATCGTAGGTTCAATTTCCATTCGAGGCAATTAAATATTCCATATTTGTAACTAGGCAAAGCGGAGCATTGAGTTCCACTACTAAACACGCAATACTTCCAGAATTCGGTGGAAAGGGTGTAACGAAAATATGTAGAAATATACTGGAACTTGTGTAAGTTAAGATATTTTTTTAAGCTCCAAAAATCCCTTACCCATTAAGACCTTTCCGTTTTCCAGGAAATTTAAATATTAAATATTTAATTTTCCCAAGTCGGAATCGAACCCACACCACCCGGCCGCTGCGCTTACAATCGCACCCTTGCCTCACGACAGCCTCATCTACATTCTCAATACTACGTAAAATATTTAGAAATTTAAATTAATTTTAAAATTTCGAACAAGAGTTTCCGTTTTAAATAGCAGGTAAATTGAATTTTAAGTTGAATAGAATCTAGCTTGTGTTAAAACCTGTATGAAGTTTTTATTTTTTATTCATACATTAAATGCACACGTGTACGAGATTCTTCATTTATTTTTTATTTGGTTTTTTTTGTTAAAAATTATAATATAATTATAATTTTTAACAAAAAGAAAACCGACTTTACTGGATATCATAATACCCCAATCTACCCTTGACGTGTATCCTTCACAATAAGAAAAACCGTACAAGCGCGAATCGGGCTCTCTCACCGAGGGTTCCGTAGGGACCGTACATAAATTAGAAAGCACGAGCTTTTTCTGAAATTATAAAATTTATTTTTTAAGAATTAAACCACAAATATATAGTTTTTAGATTTTTTTCTTGAACTAGTATTACCTATACAGTATTAGTTTCCTCTTATTTTGATTTAAAAATATGATCGAGACTTCTGGTGGCCGGCCCGCCATCAGTTCATGATTTGCCCGAGTGGCCTCTAGTCTTAACTGTCACCAGAGAACATTCATAAAATGAGGCTTTATGTGATCGGAAAATTGCGGAAGAAGAAAGAGGACCTCTAGAACAACATATTGTATTAGAATTTAAGATAGACATTGTACAAGCTTAATATTATTTTACTCTGGAAGAAATATAATTTCTGTAAAAGCCTCGAGGTGTTTGATTTCTTTACAGGTGCCTACATTAAATTTCGGTCTATCTTATGATGTGAATGAATGAGTCATTGCAAATGTTTTATCCTTTTACATATCGATTTTTAAGCTCCATAAGTCGATTTAGAAAAGCCTCGACTATATTTTTCCATTTTCCAGTTTCATTTGAAATATTTTTCAGACTGAAAATAGTAATATAAAAAGAATATCCTAGAACATTCTATGTTTCCAGTTTGAAATATTTTTCTGACCGAAAATGGGTTCGATACTAATATAAAAAGTTCGGAGAGCTTTAAAAAAGAATATCCTATATACCCCGTAACCTGAATATGAAAAAAATATTTGTCACGTGGCTCAATCCGTTATAATGAGGTGGACAATGTTGTGACATTATTGTTGATATATATATTTAATTTTCATTTAATTGCAACTCTCTTGAAATGTATTTTATAAGGTCCGGTACAAATTTCAGACCAGGCCCGTATTGGACCGTACCGTTAGTAGATGCTGTCTTACAAGCGTAAGTAAAGAAATCGTTCAAGAAATTAAAAAATAATCTATACACCAAAAGCATAAATAATAATATGAGGTGATATTATATTATATTATTACCTTAGCAATTTTATGCAAAAGAGCGGTAGTGGAGCTCGTCTTGAAAAGGCCAAGAGCACGCCTTCTCAACCCTTGACCGAGACATGCTTCCACTGCACCGCATAGGGCAGTCACCCCGCCGCTTTCTTCGTGAACGAATTTTCGTGTAACAGCCTGCAGAGATTTATATATTGTACATATTGGGGACAGTCGTGGCGCAGAGGCACAAAATGTCACTGTAAAATCGACTGGTTGTGGGTTGGAGGAAGGAGGTTGTGGGTTCTCTCGAGGAAGTGTAATATTTATTTAAATTTATATTTTCATTTTTTCGCGGCGCTGAGTTGCGCCACTCAAAACGCAATGCCTCCAGAACTCGGCGGAATGTAGGAAATGGAGTGTCTTAACACTAAGTTCCCTCTGCCTACCTTGCTATGAGCGGGATTCAACGTGAAGCTGATTTTTTTTTATTTATATATAATATATTTTATATTAGGCACTAATAACCTAATACAAAACTTCTTAAGTAATCATTTAGATTAAATCGATTATGTGACAACTTTTAGAAACTAAGATAGTTCATGACTGCCAGACACACCCAAAAAACTTTTATTTTCAATATCACAAAACCTAATTCAATTTATTATATTTTGAAATTATCTTGAAATAGTTTTTTTTTCTGAGGAGTGTGACTGTATAACCGACTGGTTGTGGATTCGATCCTCACTCGAGGAGATGAGATATTAACTTCAATTTATATTTCCATTTATTCGCTCTGATGTCGTGGCAAAGCGCTGCGTTAACTTGCCTTGCCACACACGCAATGCCTCTAGAATTCGGCAGAAAGTAAGGAACAGGGTGTCTTACACTAGGTTCCCTCTGCCTACCCTGCTGTATGCAGAATACAGCGTAAAACTATTTATTTTTGTTTTTTTAAATACGGCAGTAACCAACTGACTCGTTATAAATATATACTTAATATTTATACATCGTAGCAAAATGATAGCTTTAATATAATTGAACTTTTGCACAAATTACCATACCATATAAAAATATTTGAACGACGAATCCAACATTACAATGAAAATATAAAAATGTGAAAATATCAAAAATATAAATGATTTACATACAACTTATGTTTTCTTTACTTAGTTTCATTCAAAATTTAATTATCTAGTGTACAATCGTGATATCCAGGTATATTTTAATGAGTTCCGTAAAGTTTTTCCTCAAGAGGGAAATTATATCTTGTTTAATGCGGCAAAACACTAATGGCTCTCAACCAAAGACAAAGTTTGTGTCTCAAAAGAAATCTAAGTTTCTTTCATGTAGAAAATAAACTTTATTAAGGAAAACTTCGTAATTTCATTATACAAGAAATAAGTTGTATGTTTTATTTATTAACATACATTTAATATGTTCTTCATTTATAAAAAAAAATATCTTCACGTTGTATCCCGCACACAGCAGATGGATAGATGGAACCGAGTGCCATAAGGCACTTCGTTCCCCCACTTTCTGCCAAATTCTGGAGGCGTTGCGTGTTGAGTGGCAGAACTCAACGCCGCGCTTTTCCCTTGACACCAGAGCGAAGAAATAGAAATATACATTTAAGTAAATATTTCATCTCCTCGAGTAGGGATCGGACCCACAACCAGTCGGTTTTACAGTCACACTTGCGCCACGCCTGGCCTCAATTTATGTTATATACATACAGCTTCATGTTACCACACACATCAAGGTAGACAAAGGGAACCTAGTCTCAAGACATTTCGTTCTCCATTTTCCGCCGAATTCTGGAGGCTTTGCCCAGACTCCAGAGCGAATATAAATTCAAATAAATTATTTATTCTCCAGTGAGGATCGAACCCACAACCAATCACGTTTATAGTCGCACACTTGTGTCTCTCTGTCTCTGCGCCATAACTGGTCTCATTCAATAAATTATTAATTTATTTAATTATTTTGTGTCACTTAATATCTATCACATGTAATAATGAAAAGAACTGGCTCACTAAAAAAAAACCAAATAGCAAGATTACCTCTTCCATCAACTGTTTAACTTCTTTCTTCACGGAAGCTATCAGACGTTCCTTTTGCTCAGCATTGGGATCCGTAGCCGCCGGCATTTCTTCTGACCCACTTTCAACTGCACAGTACCATATTATATATTAAATTGTAGATATTATTTTCTATTCCAAGTTTATTGAAGTACATGGGGACAACAGAATAAAACTAAACCAATATGTCAGTTTGCAAATTGACAGCAATTGAAAGGTTTCTTAGAAGAGAAATTTTCTTATTGCAATACTAGGCATACCTATTATTATTGGAAAGTAATTTAATAAAGCAATGGGTATTCATATTACTGTTGGGACATTTTTAGACTTATCCTGTTAAAATAATATTTTTAAAATATACCAAAAGATAGCACGTCACTATTGTTTTATAACATTTTGCGTGTCACATTAATTATTTAATGTTGATAATTTAAAATTGTCTTAAAAAAATCGATATTTATATGGTGTTGGTTAAAGTAAATATTCAAATATATTGTTAAAATAGCACAGCTTGCAGCTTTTCTTGCCTAGTTAGCAAAATTACAAAATCTGCTGTTATCTATGTAGTGAGCGTCTGCCAAGTCGTTATTATTACATTATGTAGATCGACTCGACATTCTATAAAGTTTCTAAATGGTTCAATAAAATCAATCATTTTCCTATAAGTAATGCAAATCATAAAATCCTATTAATCCTACTGTTTACAAACTTGCGGCTCCCTCACGGCTTCGCCCGCTTAGACTACAAAAATAATTATTTTCTCATCTGAGTCACTTTCGTAAGCTAATAACATTATAAATTTAAAGACAAAATCAATACATTGAATAGAGAAATTTTCAAGCCAATTCAGTGAAAGACTTATTTTGTAGCAATATTGTCGCGTGTAATACTTTATATGGACATAACTTTTTTTATTTGTGAAACGATTGTAAGAAAACAAACACAAAACTTAAGGCTTGCCAGAACGATCCAAAAGTGCGTTTAAATCGATTAAGCTGTTCCAGAAGTTAACGTGAATAAGTGCATAGAAAAACAGACAAAACATTTAAAAAGCAGTGTTTTGCGAGAGAAAGAGGCCAGTCGTGGCGCAGCGGCACGAAGTGTGACTGTAAAATCGACTGGTTGTGGGTTCAATACCCATTCGTGGAGATGAAATATTTACTTAAACGCTCTCGTGTCGAGGTAAAGCGCGGCGTTGAGTTCTGCCATCATGCCTCCAGAATTCGGCAGAAAGTGGGGAGCGGAGTGTCTTAACACTAGGTTCCCTCTGCCTACCCTGTTGTGTGCGGGATACAGCATAAAGCTATTATTATTATTATTTTTTCATTACATAAATAAAGGCCTCTAAACATTTTCTCTTATATACCGTCCATGTACAGCCAGTAATCCGTTACGATTTTAATATAAGTATAGAGTACAGATATAGAAAGTTTGAGAGGATATATGCTTTTGCGATATAAACAAAGACGATTAATAAAACAGTTTTTTTTTTTTCAAAATATTTGGAAGATAAGCAATTTTACAGTTTACAAAGATAACATTTGTCAACGTCAATGTTGATTTCTATGTAGCTCTCTGTTCACTAACATTTTTTGTGCCGATATTTATACTAGAATACATCAATATTTTTTCATTAAGAAAATTAAGTAAATATGTAATGATTCATATACTTAAGTTTATTTATATCACACGTTTTTAGATAAAATTATAGTAAGTTTATTTGATTTAAATAACGTTAGTACTTAGTTAAGGAAACGGTAGGTGCTACTGCATATAAATAAAAGCCGGAAATTCACTTGTTGCTTCTTGTTTGTAAGTGCTACCACACGTCGCCATTTGAAAATTTTGTCATGCGACTTTACTGATATAAAATATATACTTAATTCTTATAATATTCGCTCATATAAAGGAAAAGCAACATTTATGTACAACATACATTTGATACATTTTTTCTTATTTTCAACAATATTAACTAGAAAACTATAACATTTTATACCAAAATTTATGCATTTTATTGACAGTTTGTTTTTAAACGAAATAGATATAAGTACGTGTAGCGTTGAATACCGCCATTCAACGCGTAATGCTAGAATTCAGTGGAAAATGGGAAACCCTCCCGTGTGTGGGGTACAGCGTGAAACTGATTTATTTTTTTATTTTTAAATGTACGTAGCGGTATTTATAGGCGCATTATTACTGTCAGAATTATCGTTATCTCATCGGAAATGGCTTATGAAACCACTGAGGATAAATTATATAAATGCCTATAATACAATACAATTTCATTTAAATTTTGTAATTAGAACTACACTTGTTTTATACTGCCATCTGTTTAACAATAAACGCTATAATTTTATGTAATATATTTTTGTAATTATAAGGGTAAAGAATTAAATGTGAACCTCAATAAGACTTTATTACAACTTTTCCATTATATTCCAAAAGGAATTCGTGTCGTTCGGCGTGAGAAGTCTTCAAAGTGCGGGCTTTATACTTTGTAAAAAAAATATATAAACGGAACTTTTCTCGTAAATATTTTTAAAAAAAGTATGATTTGCGTAGATACTTTTTATTCCAAACAAAGTTCAAGGTAAAACCTTGCCCTCGTTATTATTTCTGTTATTTAATTTTCATAAGCATTTTACGTACTATAAAATATTTATAACACAAAATGTGATATTTAATAAGTAAAAATATAAAAAATAAGACAACGGAAAAATACAGAAATCATTACTTTGAGCCGTCGATTCGTTTTCCAAGGCACCACTGTTCGACCAAGATTAATCGCTTAGGTACGCGTCTGGGAAACCCTCAAATATATTACAGGATATTATCCTTAGCTATTTATATGAAAACATGGGCCCAGCATATCACACCAGCATTGTATCTATGGAGTTTTGTAAGCTCTAAGCAAATCGTCTACGTCATCTTCTCATCATGTAAATCTACAACCTACCAAAGTATATTACATTACAAGTCAAGGTATCATATCTTCGTTTAGAACTTAATAATAAAATTAGCGCTTTCAAAAAGATACTTTTCAAATTTTTGATTAAATTTAAATTCGTTTGAATAAGTCATTTACATTTTCCAAATCGATCCGCGGTTACTAACTTTAAAACGAATGTATCAACACGACATTAAAAGTTTAATAAAAGCTAAACTTTATCACTTATAGCATAAAAACGTTTTCAAACATCACATGGCCGTCCCTTCGCCCACACTCGCTGTTATCTTTACGTCAAAACGATGTTACACTCGAACAATTAGACTGGCCTACAAACTGTGTTGTATTATCATAATATTTACATACATTGCAAAAAAAATAATAGGAAAAATATAGACCAACTTTTTGTTACAAAATAAAAAAATATAAATATATTTAAAATACTCACGTTTATTTTGCGCGGCCATCACTATTAACAGCCGATACAACGTATAGCATTATTTGAGCGTTCACATGTCTCACTTTTTTTTTTTTCAGTATAATTCAGAGATGTTACGGGCACGGAACGTGTTTACAATCTCACTGATGGTTGAAAATGGCTTGTTTTGTGGAAAAATCGATGTCGCGCCGCGCGCAGTCGGCTGCTAGCGGTACGTAAGTGATAAGGTCCTGAAGTACGAATATATCTATCTATATCTATCTATGAGTTGATGTATACTACCTATTATGAAATTTGGGCACGTACCGCCTCGAAAATGGCTGATTGGCTAGATTGTATGGAATGTTATTTCAAATACAAACCTGCGTTCGAGCTAAGGGGATAATAAAGTTTCCTTTTCCTCAAATATTGTTTCTCCTTCGATTTCTGATACCTTTCGTATGTATATGTTCTATTATTATTAATTGTTATATGACATGTTAGATGATAGTAATTAAAGTTTTTTAATGTTTGGTTTTTAATTTTAAATTAAATCTTTATTTTGTTTATTTCTACTTTCAGTTTATAGCTTTTGTTAAAAGTTGAACTAAGTAACACTTTATTTATATTACATAATAAATAAAAAAAATCAAATCAGCTTCACGCTGTATCCCGCACACAGCAGGGTAGGCTGAGGGAACCTAGTGTTAAGACACTCCGTTCCCCACTTTCTGCCGAATGCTGGAGGTATTGCGTGTTGAGTGGCAGAACTCAACGCCGCCCTTAACCTCGACACCAGAGCGAAGAAATGGAAATATAAATTTAAGTAAATATTTCATCTCCTCGAGTGGGGATCGAACCCACAACCAGTCGGTTTTACAGTCACACCTCGTGCCGCTGCGCCACGACTGGCCTCATATTACATAATAGATTATAAGAATTATTAAAAATAAGATAAAACTGAAATTTAAGAAAATACATTAGTTTATAGCAAAATAATTAGTTTCGTTAGTTAAAATTTAAATAGGTAGTAATTAATTTAGAAAATACTATATAATAATATCTACTTATTTTTCTACATTTTTAAAGCATTATTTCACACTTGTACTTATTAACCTTAACAAAAATACGTTTGTCTTGTATATCTACTATCAGAACAGAATAAAATATATGTAAAAAAGATGCCCCGGGGTAAATTATTCACGATAATTATTTTATTTTGTCAAAATTGGTTTTATTTATTCAAATTCTATCACATATATGTCTTAAATGCGTGAGAAAGAAAAAAATTGCAGCAACCACTGTGTAAGTGCTGCTCGTTTGGCAGAAGAGAAAGAGTTTATTGAAATATAATTTTCCATAAGAGTTTTACTTAAAAACTGTAAAAACTAGGATCCGCCACATGCTGTGCACGGCGGGTGGAGCTGAGCGAGGCTATATTGCTCAATGTAATTTTAAAAAAAATCAGAGGTAATTAAAATAAAGTTACTCTTTAAAACTGACATATACTTATATATAAGGTCGGGGCCCTCTAAGACTTGTTGCCATCTTATGGGTAGTGTCATGTTTCCATTCCTGTACAAATTTTGAGGTTTTTATTTGCAGTACATTTTTCACAGTGTTCTTTTGAGATTAGCTTTCTAAAGAGTTGACAACGAAACTCATTTTTCACACTAAAATTTTGCAGACTCGAAACACTTGAACCACATTTGTGCTACTTTTATTGATACTACATTAGGTTCGTAAACCGCATAAATTTCATTTACGGCGTTCGCATTTTTACCTTCTTTGTCATAAAACTTTAAGATTTACCGAATTTCTTCGTCACATACGTTCATTTTGCTTGCAATAAAAATGGCGGGAACTAGTTTTTTTTTTATTTATTGCATCTTCAGAATGTCACATTTAACTAACTAATAAAACCTGCCAGTTACATTCAGTACAGCCAAAGACGTTTGACTAATAATACATTTAAAATACGAAAATACTTTTGCCCCGGCCTATTATTGGAACGTTTTGAAATTATTACTGACATATATAATTTCAAAACGTTCCACAGCTTAACTCTATGGGACACATTTTGACCATTTACTCAAAAACTACAATTTTATTTATCACCAAACTACTTCACGGAATCACCGTGTCATCCATATAAACGTTCCTTCTAAACTTTCAGAGCTGTAGGTTTTACGGTCTAGGCATTTCGTCTTCCATCCATTTTCTTCGTTTTCGAACCGGAGCAAGATATTTCAAATGATGTCAACCTCTACTTGCGGCAGTTATTTTATATTATATTATTTTACAGGCAACCGTTAGGTTTAATGTAGAGAAAAAAATGATATATAATTGCTTATGGGTTCGATCCCCACTTGAGCAAATGAAATATTTATTTACATTTACATTTTCATTTTTTCGCTCTGGTGTCAACTTAAAGCACGGCGTTGAGTTCCGCCGCTCAACACGTAATGTCTCCAGAACTCGGTGGAAAGTGGGGAACGGAGTGTCTTAACACTAGGTTACCTTTGCTGAGGGCGGGATACAGCGTGAAGCTGATTAGAATTTTTTTAAATAAAGGTGAATACGGCACGATTCTTTTAAAGATCACTGGTGTAATCTATTCTACTATTATGTATCATTCTTAAAAATAAATTTAATTGAAAAAACACATTCCTGCAAATTCATGCAATGGGATCTTAGGCCATACACAGATATTAGACAGTACATATTTATTTTATTTTTATTAGACAATAACAAATCTGTCACATAATTTAGAATAAAAACTTTTAATTAATGTCCAAATACTTTTTGTAAAGCAAATTAACTCTTAAATTTTAATTTATAATTTATAAACTTGTTGTTATTTTTTTGCTTATAATTAGTTCGACAATGTATCGTTAATTAAATAATATACAAAGGAAATGTACAGTACAAGAGAGATAATATTACGCAATAGGAGAATGCATATCAAAAAGAGTTAAAGAGATACTGCCTTCACCTATAAAATAAAAATAAATAGGTTTACAATGTACCTATACATAACAGAATGTTAAGTAATACTATTATTTTAATTTCAAAGAGTAATAAGTAAAATTTTACAAAGAAAATAAACTCTTAAATTTTTATATGTAATTTATTAACTTGTTGTTGTTGTTGTTTGCAAAAAGAGATAATAAACCAAATTTATTTAGAACCAAATCTTTTCATCAATAAGTGTTAACTATCAAACGTTAATGCAGTGTGTAAAAAATACCCACTAAATTAAATCTTGCTTTCAAAAGTGAAACGGAAAAGGAAACTGACAATTTTAATAAATGTTGCCACATAAATAATTTTTATACAAATTGTTAGTATGATATTTGTTATGCAAAAATGAATCATTATCCTTATCACAAATATCAGAAATTTATTATATTTTTATATAATTTGATGAACTGTTTGTTTCTAAAACATGGATAAGTAGGAAAGAAGCTCGGGCAGTGAAGAGTTAATGTGTGCATTACACTTTGATCGCAAGTCTTCTGACATTTTTTTAAAACAAAAGATACCATGCTACGTGATGAATTTAGCACCCGCACGCTAAATGTATAAAAATGCTAAATAAAATGCTAAAGAATTTCTATTCTATAAAACATTTATCTTAGTTATATTTTTAGATTTATTTATTTTCTTTATAAACATATTTTATAGTTTCTTGCTTAATTTGATAATGATGATTAAAATTTAAAATCAACAATTAGCTTTATTCTATGATTCTATGAGCTTTTGGTTTTAAGGCGTATATCCATAGTATGCATTTGACAACCAAATGTCAAATCAGCTGTACACAAACACAAACGAGAAAAAACTTACTTGCGAAAGTGATAGACACAGTAGAAGTTGAAATTAAATAATTATTTTTATTATTACTGTTTTTTAAAAATGAAAGACACTAAGATGAGCACACATCTATCTGGTGGTCGCTTAAACGTGGCTATTCTACAGGAAACTATGAGGAAGGAATTATTAAATTTGCTTCAGCAATGCGATGGACCTAAAGTAAGTACAGTAATTTTCAATTTCATAGATAAAACTACTAACAATAATATTACATTAAACTAATGCATTAAACTACAGAACTTTAACAGGTAAAAATATATCCAAATAGTAGAATTTAGTAATGTAATCGTCTAAACTATTTGCCTATTAAATAAAATAAATATTTAGGTCACAATTTGGGATGAATGGCTAGCAGGTCCTGTCGGGCTTGTAGCTCAGTATTCACTACTTATGGAACATGAAGTTGCTGATATGTTTCCTCTAAGACCTGGAAGCTTGCCTACAATTTCTGTTAAACATATTATTTTCATTGCCAGACCAAAACTAGTCTTGATGGATCTTGTTGCAGATTATATCCTGTCGTTAAGGTAAATGTAAATTTTATTAAAAGCTTACTATAGTTATTTATTTTATATTTTTCTTTTTTCCAATCTTATTTATAATAGCACAGACTTTTTTTGTTTCACACTGTACTTATAGCGGTAATCTAGTGCTAAGATACTGTTCTCTACTTTCTGTCCAATACTTGAGACACTAGGTCTGGAGTGGCAGAACTACATGTTACCTTTTCTTTTCCTGAGTGGGGAATCAAACCGGCAATCATTGCATTGACAATCACATGCTGTGCCAATGATCCACAATATATTTTTATTAAAAAATAATTGTTACAGATCTAAACAAAGTACTCCAGTGGAATTTCACTTATTTTTTGTTCCTAGAAAAAGTGAACTATGTGAAAAACATTTAAAAAACAGAGGTGTGCTTTCAAATCTTACTCTACAAGAATTTAAATGTGATATATTCCCATTTGACAGTGATGTTATGTCTTTAGAGCTACAAAATGATTTTCGGTAAGTTAGTCTTAAAGGGGTGTTTCACACTAATTCTAGTACACTATGCTATATAAGACACTAGATGTAGAGAAGTTTAAATACTTGTTTGGATAAAATAGAATACAATATCTTAATCATTGTGCTCAGAAACACTCACTTTTTAGTGACCAAACCTAGTGCACTAGAAATAGTGTGGTTTATACACCACTTAAGTAAATGTCATATTTCCAAACCATTAATTTCTTTGATAATATATATATTAATTATTAATAAGTCTATTTATTTAAATAAATAATTATTAACAGAGAAAATTATTTGGAAGGGGATCCAACTTGCCTATATAATTCAGCACAAGCCTTACGCACTATACAACAACTATATGGAATAATACCTAGGGTATATGGAAAGGGTCAAGCGGCTAAACAGGTAAAAACTATTTAAAAAAAATAAAGTAAAATTAGCTTCACGCTATATCCCGCACACAGCAGGGTAGGTAGAGGGAAGGCAGAGCTTAGTGTAAGACACTCCGTTCCCCACTTTCTGCCGAATTTTGGAGGCATTGCGTGTTGAGTGGCAGAGTTCAACGCCGCATTTTGCCTCGACACCAGAGCGAAGAAATGGAAATATAAATTTAAGTAAATATTTCATCTCCTCGAGTGGGGATCGAACCCACAACCACTCGGTTTTACAGTCACACTTTGTGCCACTGCGCCACGACTGGCCTCAGAAAAAAAAACTATTTTAAGAAAAATATATTCTATTTAATACTTATTTTCTGAGCAAGCTATAAATAAAAATACATATATTTTATATTTTTTAATTTCAATCTGATAGGTATGGGATCTTTTCTGTCGATTGAATAAGGAGGAACAAGGCTTGGGGCCAAGAGGAGCTTCCACATCTTGTATAGACCAATTGTTACTGATTGATCGTGCTGTAGATTTTACCAGTACTATGTGCACTCAGCTCACTTATGAAGGGCTCATAGGTAAGCAATATATTTTATTTTTTAATGATATAGTTCCAGAAACTCTCTCTTAAAGGATAAAGGATTCCCCCTATGCTCCCTAAATGACCAACTATGTGAAAAATTTCAACTATCTGCTATAAATGTTCCGCCACTCAACACGCAATGTTAAGAATTTGGCGTAAAGTGAAGAACGAATTGTCTTAACACACTAGGCTACCGGGTTCCCTCTGCCTACCCTGCTATATACCTGATACAGTCTGGAGCTAGAAACAATATGAAACAATAACATATATTTTATCTTATATAGATGAATTATATGGTATAAAAAGTTCCACCGCCACGTTCCCCGGGCACAAGTTTGTGAGCCCGGACGACGCGAGCCCCGAAGTGACTGCTCGCGAAAGAAAGCGAATTATATTGAACTCCAGTGAAGAGTTATTTGCAGAATTACGAGATGCCAATTTTACAACGGTAATTATATTTAATGTTTTTTTTGTTTATTGTACATAATTTGTATTTGGCAGGATTGATAAAAAAATCAAGTGTCAAGACACTGCGTTCTCTACTTTTCGTCCATTTTTGATACATTGCATTTTGAATAGTGCGTCTCAGTGCCCTATTTTAACAAAGCAAGGATATAGAAGATAGAATTTAAATGTGCCTAATGTTGTCCCGGAGTGAATATTGAACCCACGACCATCCTACTTATGCTAAGGACCCGTTACGCCACGATTGTAATATTATGTAGGTTGCACATGCGCGGTAGACATATAGTAGAAATAATATTAAAAAAATTTCGTTCTCCACTTTTAAATGGTGAAATAAATATATATTATACCAATGGGAAACCCCAAAATATTTTAGTCAAAGGTTGTCTGTGCGTTTGTGCACAATAATCTCGAAAACGATATAGCCTATTGAATCGCAGTTTTCTGTATTGTAATTTGGTAATCTTTCTTTAACGTTTAATATTTACTTATTTACAAAACTAATGAAAATTTGAACGTAGCGGGATTTTCAAACTGCGCCTCTTGGAAGCGCTCCAAGCGCTCTGACCACTAAGCCATGCGGACGTCATCAAGTTACGTCGAAATTCTTATACGCTTGTTACTACGTATTTATGTTGTTAACATCTCTGTAGGGAGATGTTTACAAATTTCCTCTACCAAAAGAATTATCATTCGGCAAGAGAGAATATTATTTATATTATTTTTTTTAGAGAGAAAATACTGACTTAGAAAATTCTAAATAAGTATTCTCCGTTCCTAGGTATGGAATAACGCTTTAAAAATGTAAAAAAAATATTTAAAATTTATTTTATTTAAATCGGATCATAAATAAAAAAAGTTAAATCATTAGAAACTTTTTTTTTAAATCAAGTCAACCACGTGTCGTTGACTGTACTGTATCTATTCACCAATATTAGAGTCAAAAGTAAAGATATTAAAGATATATTACTTATATCTTCCCTTTTGATTTATATCTTCGTTTTTTTATTATTATTCTTACATATTCAGGTAGGGGCAGCTCTATCCAAAAAGGCTCGTGTGATAAAAACACAGCTGGATGAAAGACACAATGATAAATCTGTACAAGAAATAAAGCAGTTCGTGTCTCGCTTACCTCAGATGTTGGCCAATAAGCAGTCTTTGGCCACGCATACCGCCATCGCGGAATATATTAAAGAGGTGAGAAAACAAAAAAATTGAAAAATAATAACTTTATCCCGCATATAGAAGGTAGGCAGAGGGAACCTAGTGTTAAGACACTCCTTTCCACACTTTCCGCTATTTTTTTAAAACAAATCAACAAGTTGAAATTCTTTTTACAAATATTTACTTTTTTTATCCTTTTTATTTCTTATTACCAAAGAAATTTTAGTTTTAATGTAGTGATATATATTATGTAATCAACAATGTCACTTAACCATGTCTGACGTGATCTAAATTAAAACAGCTTTTACGCTGTATCCTGCTAACAGCAGTGCTAAGACACTCCGTTCCCCGCTTTTGACTTATTCAGATCACGTCAAGGCCAGTCGTGGTTGTGGGTTCGATCCACTCGAGGAAATAAAATATTTATTTACATTTATATTTTCATTTCTTCGCTCTGGTGTCAAGGCAAAGCGCGGCGTTGTGTTTCGCCACTCAACACACAATATAGAACTCGATGGAAAGTGGAAAACTGTGCGTCTTAACACTAGGTTTCCTATGCCTACCCTGCTCTGTCCGGGATACAGCGTGAAGCTGATTTGATTTTTTTTTATTTGCAGACAACAGATTCTTTTGAATTTCACGACACCATACAGTGTGAAGAGGACTTTCTAAATTGCATAGATAATGAAAAAGTTTGCTCCTTCATAGAAGACCTGATTGCTCAAAAATCTCCTATAAATAAGGTAATAAATGATAATTTAAATTATTTTCACGTCGTGGCGCAACACATGGATGAGATTTTAAACGAGATGGTTGCGCGTACGATTTCCACGCGGGAGTTTGAAAAATTTTGTTTTTTCTCTCGCTCTGAAGTGGGAGACCGAACCGGTCATAATGGACACTGAGTTTCTTAACTAAGTTTCCAAATTCCCTCTACTTGGATTGAAGTGGTATTTATTGATCTAAAATGGTAAATTTATTTATAAAATATATTTATTTTGCAAACAAACTAAATGTTACAGTACTTTTTAAGTAACAGAGCAATATTATTAAAGGAGATTTGGCAATAAGAATTTAGTATAATATAATTTACTCTGTTTCCCACTTTTTCGAACTCAAAACCTTGTTCATACTATACGTGTGACGTCTTGAAGTGGGCAACGAACCCACAACCCATAATCTCAAACTGCGCCACGACAGTTTTTAATCATTTATTTTCAATGTTGGTTTAAATCAAAATTATAACTATATATTGTGATAAAAATTATTACGTTTCATTAATGATTTTTATCACAATGTCTCATTTATCATTATTATATTTATTTTTTAGGTGCTTCGCTTAATCTGTCTCCAATGTGTAACGGGATCAGGTCTAAAGGCGAAAGTTCTAGAATATTACAAACGCGAGCTGGTACAAGTGTATGGACTAAAAACATGGCTGACTCTTTGCAATCTTGAGAAATGTGGACTATTAAAGCCTCAATCGGGAACACGACAATATGCTGTATTGAGAAAGGTTTGTACACACAAGCTGTGCGATTTGTGTTTTTTTGTGTATATATATATAGCCATCCTGGCGCGGAAATAGTGTTTAAATGTTAAACGCAACGGTATGGGTTCGATTCTCACTCAGGATAAAATACTTATTTTCTTTTCCTCTTCTTGTGATGACAAGTATAGCCGTTCAACACGAAATATTTCGGAAATTGGGTAGAAAGAAACCCAGTTAAAACTATACCTCCCCCATGTATAATTTTAACACTAGGTTCCTTCTGTCTTTCTATGTGAAGGATGTAGCGTAAGCTGAAAGAAAAGAAAACCAATCACTAAATAACGGTACTTCTTTACTTACGTAGTATGTACCTAGAGCGCTAATTTGATTTAACTATTATCGCCTTATAATATAATGATTATTTATTTATAGTTTTTTCTATTCCAATATTACATATTTAATGTTGTTATATAATTGTTTAGTAGTTGGTAATATTTAAAATATTTTTTTTTAACTTCACGTTGTTCTCCGCATATAACAGGATAGGCAGAGGGGTCCTAGGGTTAAGACTCTCCGTTCCCCATTATCCGTCGATTTTTTTGCGGTATTCCGGGGGTTTAGTAACAGAATTCAACGCCGCACCTTATTACCAGAACGAAGCAATGACAATGTTAATAATTCGTTTCCCCGAGTGGTAATCGAACCCACAACCGTTTTTAGTTCCACAAATGTAGGCAATGTATTTAGGCAAAAAAAAATGTTTCATAATTAATGATAATGTTTTAGGCAACAATATCATCAACTACAAGGTCGTATTATTATAATTTTTTTATATATTTTTAGTTACTTTTTTTATAATTTTATAGGCTCTGCATCTCACTATGGATGAATCAGAATTAGATACAAAGGAAAAGAGTTTCTTGTCGTGCAAGTATGTGCCGTTGAGTGTACGTCTCAGCGAACACATCGCTAAGAACAAGGGATGGGCTGGTAAGATATATTAAACAAATTTAATTATTTAAATATTATTTTTATTTTTTACATATTGTAAAAAAACGTTATAGCTTCGTATTAGGCTTAAAGCAGAGTAGGCAGTGGGAACCTTTTGTTGAGATCACCCAATTATCGACACATTGATTGTGGAGTGGTTGAGATCTTTGGTCTTGTTACAGTGTAAAATGAGAGCGTTGAGTTCTGCCACTCAACACGCAATGCCTCCAGAATTCGGCAGAGGGTGGGGAACAAAGTGTCTTTAACACTAGGTTCCCTCTGCCTACCCTGCTGTATGTGGGATACAGCGTGAGCTGATTTGATTTATTATTTAAAAAATGAAATGAAACGATATGTTAATATACTACATTAATAACATTATCGATAAAAAAAATATGCAATCGTTATCTGAGTAACAGTATATTTGACTCGACTGCAAACGATTATTTAAATGACGCATGTTTATCATGGCTAAACAAAGTACTTAAATTAATGTTATTATTTTAATGAACTCTAAATTAACATTTTTTGAAATAATAAGCAAGTATAGAGGCCGTCGGTGCGGTGGCACACGAGGATGACCTCAACGCGACGGTTGTGGGTTTGATAATCGATCCCCACTCGGGGGACTGAATTATTATTTATTAATATTTTCATTTCTTCGCTATAGCACCAAGGCAAAAGCTCGGCGTTGAGTTCCAACATTTAACACGCAATGTCGCGAAAATATCTAAGTGGGGAACAGAGTGTCTTTAATTTTCCCTTCTATATACGGGATACTGCGTGAAGCTGATAAACAAGTATAATTATGTATACATATATCTTGTATTTATCGTTTTATACTACACTATATTCTAAGAAGTATTAAAAAAAACATATTTTTTTTTATATTATAATTTTTTTTTGGTACCACTCATTGTATTTAGTTTAACTGTAAATCTTTGTAGAAAATTAAATATTTCATTTAGTATTTCATTACATTTTATTATGTTATAAAAAAAATTATGTTGAAACAATTAATCATATATAATTTTTATAATTAAATATTTTAGGGATAGCAGATGTATTAGGTTCCCTACCAGGACCAACAATTGATGAACTACAAAGCCTCCAGCCCCGTATGACCCGGCGTAATTCTATTTCTAGTGAAAACTCATCATCTATTGAAAATCCAAAGGTCATTTTAGTTTTCTTCATCGGTGGGTGTACTTATCATGAGATATCAGCACTAAGAAATATCAGCCAACAAGAGGACTCAAATGTGGAATTTGTAGTACTCACTACAAAATTAATAAATGGCAATACATTTATTGAAGCGTTAATGGAATCTGATTAGAAATGTTATTTACAGATATCGTACATGTATTACCCTTTATCAAATTACTATTAATTTTATTTGTATTCAAATTCAATAAATATCATTGAAATATATTATCTATAGAAAATATATACTTTGTTTTATTAAAATTAACATGTTATGCTAAAATAAAACCATACGAACCATGTGTTTTGGTTTATTAAAATTTCATATTATTTAACTTTGCATATAATATAAATTTTAATTTGATCAGTTTAAATAAACTTACAAAAATCTTGCATGCTTACTGTCTATATATTACAATTATTAAAGCTTCAGCGTAATAAAATAATTTATACACCAATGTTAAAAGAACTTTGGATTTGACTATTTTCATAAATATTCATTACTGGTATATTTTGTGATGTTAGATTTCTTTGAAATGTTGACACCATATTTTTTTGCCAAATCTAATAATTTTTCATTGTCGTAACCAATTTTTTCTTTATAGCTTTTTATCAGTAGAGGCATTAGTGTTTCCAATATAAATTTAAGGTTTTTCTGAATGTATCCCAAATCACTGTTAGAAGTGAATGTAAGGCGTGAATTAAATATAGCATATATACAATCATCGACAACATCCATCATATCCTTCGTAACTATTTGTAGGCCAACATTTTGTACAGTAAGTATAGACTGTGCAAACCATATGGTGCTACTTGATAAGTCCACCCACGTTTCATTTATCACATATTTTGTTAAGATAAGGCCTAAATTTTCCACTTGTATCAAAAATTTATTAACACCAGCTTTTGTATGCATATTTACAGGGGTCCATTTGTCTTCTGATATCTTATTCTTCATTGAATCAACAATTTTTTCCTTATACTCTTTTAAGGCCTTTATAATGGGTGTCCTTAAACAGCTGTTCATCTGAAATCTTAAATCTAAACCAAATTCACAAAATATAGTACATTGATCACGTAAACTCTGAACACATTCTAAAACTGAGTCTAAAGCACACTGTGGAGTAAATATTTGTTTTATAATTTGACTCATTAGAAGTCTAAGTTGCATACTGGCCCACACTATGAAAGCACTTAATTTATTTTTAGGGAATAATGAGATAAATTCAGTTAAGGCATCGCTCAGTGAGCAGAAGAACACTTCGCCCACTTGTTTAACGTAACTGTATATAGAACCTTCAAGTTGAACACCTTTTACATGAGCTCTAACAGTATGGCTACATATATCTAGAAAAAGTTCACAAGCCTGACTAGTCATATTAAATTTATTGAGTATTAGAACAGGAGGGCGGGAGGACCTTAGACCACCTCTCGGACTCCAATTGTGAGTTACGTCAAGGTCCTTTAGCAATATTTCAGTTAATGATTTTTGTTTCTGCTCTATCTTCTTCAATATTTCATTTCTTTGCGGATGGTTGACAAAATCTACTGAATTCAATGTATTTTGAGCAGATATCATTAGCTCATAGGTTTTTTGAAAATGTCTTTCGACTATAAGCACATCTAATTCTTCTGTAACATCAGTGAGCCAATCAGGTAAAGGAGTTACCTGAGGTGAAGGTATTTCTTCGACTGAAAGACTTGGAGACTCCAATGATTCATGTTTAACTTTATCTAAGGAATCTTTTTTCTTTTGTTTGGAATTTTCTTTATCAATATGCATTTTTTTAGCTGTATCAAATTTATCAAGCCAGTCTTTTTTTATTGCTAAACTGTTACATTGAAATACTCTAGTGTCAGGGAAAGCTAGCACCTTAAATGCCTGTTTGACAGTACCTAAGTCCCGAACATTAACTACTGCTAAAGTACTAATAGGGTAACTAGTTTGAAATTTGTACCGCATTGGCCCTCGTCGGTTTGAAATCCAAGAGGTTAACATTAAACAATCATTAAATAAATAAACATGCATTCTTTGAAGAGCAGTGTTCTCTTCAGCGTCTATCTCTAGTAGATCACCTTCATGTAGCAAGTGACGTTCTGGGGCATCTAATAAATTCATACAACCTTCTACCTTTTCTGATATAGAGTTAAGCTTATTCTTTCGTTCTTCTTCGGCTCTCTCTGCTTCCAAATCATGGTTGTCTAGTGACTCTCGAGATAGTGTATTTTCATTACCTAATATAGAAGCTTGTGATAATGTTGTAAGAATCATCCTTTGGTCGCTTAACAAATGCGACAATTTGTACATTTCAGTTTCTAAGTGAGATATCTCTGTAGCAGTTTCAATAAACTGCATATAGTTTTCGTACACATTTTTCTTTAGAGCACTAGCAGTTTCATCAGCTAAACCTTTGATTTTCTCCTTTTGGTGGGCTAGCTCCTCCCCTCCGACACATGACTTGGCCAACTCTTTTACATATCGTTCCGGAACAAAATCTGGCACCGCAAACTTTTCCATATTGATATCAGACATAGTTTTGCATAAATATTTACAATTACGTTAAATAATTAACAATAAAAATACTGTTTCTCACATCATTCGATAATCGAACGACAGGACGTATCAATCAACCCGTCAATGTCAACCTTAACTGGCGTTTTGTAGTTGTACTGTCATCGTTGTTTTGTCAATTTTGAACTGTCAAATATCTTTTTATTTCTCTTACAACGAGCTGGATACCAAAATTCAAAATTTTGTTTCAATTTAAATATCCTCCCGAATCATCTGTGTTTACTGGAGAGGCTATTACTTTTTTAGAAGCAATCTGGTCCACAGACTCCCATGGTACCCGTACAATAGGTACCTTACTTTGTTTAAATTAAAAACTTTTGATTTTAAAAATTACTTTTAAAAATAATAAATATCTCAAAATTATGTATTTCAAACAGGAACGGCTCTAACTCGAGCACCCTTGTGAAACCCAGGCGCCCCCTAGGCCGCGTTTTCTTCATTACATATTTCTTTCCTAGGTGTGGAATAACACTTAAATAAGTAAAAAATATTCTGCTTTGCGTCCTTGTTTATGATATTAACGCAAGATAATTTAATATTGGCAGGCACATAACATAGGAAGCGCCTCACGAGAGTGTAAATTAAGCGATAAAATTTAGCGGCCAACTGAATAACTCAAGTATGGACCCGAAGCCTCCGAGAGCCTCAGTGAGGCACCTCGTGAGAGTGGGAATTGGGCTTAAAATAATATAGTGTTGTTATAAATCCAATGACAATCTCCACGTAAATCCTTAAAATGAACAAAATGTTTGTTAGTTGCTTAGAAATAAATTAAAAATAAAAAATAATATTAATTACCACTATATATATTATAAGCCAATGATATTTTCGTTACCTACACTTATTATTTGCAATACATAATATTTAAGTATATACATAGTATATATAAGTATATATAAGTATACATATTATAATTGATGTAAAGCCTTCTTTATGCAGTGTATCTACGTAGTTATATTAAATTAGAGTAATGAAATTAATGGCGTCTTGGACTTTATTTCTACGCACTTCAAAGAGTAAGATAAATTAAATTAAATTAAATTAAATTAGCTTCACGCTATATCCCGCACACAGCAGGGTAGGCAGAGGGAACCTAGTGTTAAGACACTCCGTTCCCCACTTTCTGCCGAATTTTGGAGGCATTGCGTGTTGAGTGGCAGAACTCAACGCCGCACTTTGCCTCGACACCAGAGCGAAGAAATGAAAATATAAATTTAAGTAAATATTTCATTTCCTCGAGTGGGGATCGAACCCACAACCAGTCGGTTTTACAGTCACACTTTGTACCACTGCGCCACGACTGGCCTCAAGAGTAAGATAATTTTAATTATAATATGTATATATTACGAATAATGTTGTTGTTATTCTATTTTTATTTTTTTATATGTATTATTGGGAAAATAACAGTATATTATTAATTACAAAAAAATAAAAACTATTTCGATATATATTTTGGAAGGGAGCCCGGACTTTAGCTTTGAACAGATCATCATCATTATCAACCTGTCCTCATCCACTGCTGGAGGCTTTTCCAATGGCACAGTGGCTACTTGAGCTTCAGCTCTTCGCATCCTCTTTTTATTTATCAATATTTTTTGGCATTATCTTGTAACGTTATCGTCTGCAGACCAACTTTACAGACAATAATTAATACACTTTTTAGAAAATATTGGTATTGTATCACTACGGAACCAGTGTAATTACGCCAGTGTAATTATTAGTGTTGGTGTGTTATTTATTAAGGGCACAAAAGCGATCGTTCCGATCCATCTAACTACAGGCCATTGCTATCACCGGCCCACTCAGAGAAGTCATGGAGAGCATAATCAAAAAAGGCAACTCTTGGTTTATCTACAATCAACGATTGATTAATGACCGTCAATATGGCTTCCGCCATGGTCGCTCAACCGGTGATCTTCTGGCTTACCTAACCCATCGCTGGAGTACAGCTATTGAAAGCAAGGGAGAGTTAGTTTGCACATGGCCTTTAATCGAGTGTGGCACGGAGCCTCGTAGAAACTGAGGGTCATCAACAGAGCAAGACAGTACTTTAAGCAAAAAAACACCGATTGGACCTGTATAGGGTCCAGTTTCGGCCTCATATGAAGTACTCTTCTCATTTTTGGGCTGATGCACCCCAGTGTATCAGCTTGACCCATTTGATCGCATAAAACGCAGAGGCGTTCTAATCCTTGAGGTCCATCTGTGCAGAACTTGTGTTGTGCGTGTGCACTAACTAGTACTATTGCGTTTGTAATAAATAAGTAAAGATATTAACAAAAACTGTATTTATAATTTTTTTATAAGTGTAAATGAAATCAATGTATTTTATTAATTTTTAGCTTCACACAGTATCGCGCACCTGAACCTGGAAACCTTCCGTTTCCCACTTCCCGTCGAACTCTGGAGGCATTGCGTGTTGAAAGACGGAACTCAACGTTGCGTTTTGCCTCGTTACCAGAGCGAGGAAATGAAATATTATTTTCATTTTCTCGAATGAGGAATGTCCAACCATCAACAAAGCATCACAATATTAATTGCCCTCTAATATTCATTTTTTGAAGTAATGGAAATATCTAATATTAATTTATACTTTAGATTTTAGGTACTTGTGTCAACTACTATTATTTATTATATGTTTTATAATTTTTCGGTAATTTTAAGGTACCAATAAAAAATACATTTCATATATTGAAATAATTTTTATTTTAGAATTTTCATTATTTATCGATCCTGTGTTAGAGATATATTCGCATAGTCTAAAACAAAGGATCAATTTTATTGTATTTTATTTGTTTTCTCTTTATTTTTATCAAATTATGGAAAGTTTATTCTTTTTTGTCTTCGTTCGCAACATCTTCGGCAGTGCTGTTCAAGCTGGCAGTGACTTGTGGAGGTTCTACACTCTCGGTGAAGTTACCATTGCGCTTGTATCTATAATAGCGCGTGGATACCGCTTCAGAATGAGACTGGTAACAGCTTACGAGTGCGTCTCCGTGATGATCTGCATGATGAAAAATATATAAATATTAATAATTATAATAATAAATAGCGTTATTAAATTTTTTTTAACGATTTTATTTTTTCATGTTCTTACGTACTTACAAACATTATTTAATTAGATTTGCAAGTAAGTATTATAAACATATTTTTAGCATTAAACACAGAATTAAATTTCTTAGCTTAGGTTTGTATACTCACCGCCAGGACAAGTGCATACGGCTATGTGACGGCGCGCCATACAAACGGCGCCCGAACCACACTGTGTGTTGCCGAGGCACGGGTCCACGCATTGGTAGCCGACGCAAGCTAAGTGATCTGCGCATTGGGAGTCCAATTCACATTCACCCTATAAAAAATAAAATTTTATATATATTTAAAAATTTATATATCAAAATTAAGTATACATACAAAAGATTTGGCCACATTATTTATAGTCATATTGAAGAAGTTCTTTATGTATCTTATCTTAAATAAGGCGAAGGCAGTATGCAATCATTAATTTTTATTCTATATTCAATTAATCCTTATTTAATGTCTCCCAAAATCTCTACGGAAACGAGAATTAATTTTTTGGGGCTATAGATTTTACAAAAGAGAAATAGTGGCAGCGGGTGACAGGTTAACAAGAAATAAATGACATCGTTTGATTGGAAACCGTAAATACAATAGCCATGTGTTATTTTCTTAATAGGAAGTTTCAATAATTTTTATTTTTCTGATCAGGCAATACAAAACACGGTTTTAACAAGCAATGTCTCAAACTTGGGCAGAAAGAAATGCACCTAGTGTCTTGACTAGGCTCTCTCTCTGTACGCTGCTACAGACAAGATAAAGAGTGAATTAATAAAAAAATATAAATAATAACCTTTTCACAAGCGACGAGCGCGTTACCAAGGTAGCCGGTAGGGCAGGTACAGACCGGGCGCTCGGCGCCGGTGCGGTCGTGGCCCGGAGTACACTTGGCGTTCGCGCCGCATGGGTTAGGCTCACAAAGATCACCTGAACATCAAATTTTACTAATATATTTACTTATTTGGTTTTGGATTATGTTAAAATATGAATCAGCTTCACGATATATCCCGCACACAGCAGGGTGAGCAGAGGAAACCTAGTGTTCGTTCCCCACTTTCCGCCGCTCCACACGCAATAGCGTGTGGAGCGGCGGAACTCAACGCCGCGTTTTGCCTCGACATCAGAACGAAGAAATGAACGTATAAATTAAATAAATATTTCATCTCCGCATGTAGGGATCGAACCAACAACCAGTCGATTTTACAGTCACAATATGTGCCCCTGCGCCACGACTAATTATGTTGACTATGTTAAATCAATATAAATAAAACATATTCTTAGCTTTGTAAAGTCAAGTCTGACGGTTAGTTAGAAACCATACAAGAGCTTGATAATTCGTTTTGTTTTTCCAATGTTGGCCGTTCTAAAAAAAATAGCAAAAAAATCTTTTACATAATACATATAAGTAATTAATCAATTATTTATTACGTTGTATGTACACGTTAGTTGAAAAATAAAAGAAACCGACAAATAAACCGTAAGTAACAACTACCACGCTATTTTCACTAAAATTATGCAAATTTTGCAAATAAAATTCTTATGCAACGCTTCCTTTACGGCATGACTATTTTTGTTCACAATAATGTATGACGAGTCAACATTACTCATGTCCGCAAAAGAGCCACAAAATGTGAAGGTAACTGCGGTCATAGCTTTAAGTCTCAAGCGTATTACGAAACAGATTTTATGAAACTATATTTTTTTTTCTCGATAAGTCATTGGGAGCAGATTATTGTGTCAATTTTTTTTATTTTAAGTTTTTTAGGAGAAAATGGTTATAATTTTTTTTTTAGAAAACTCCAATATTACATCATAAATAAAGGTTAGTTTAAGGCAATCCAGTCGTAGCGCAGCGGCACGAAGTGTGACTGTAAAACCGATTGGTTGTGGGTTCGATCCCCACTCGAGGAGATGAAATATTTATTTAAATTTATATTTTCATTTCTTCGCTCTGGTGTCGAGGCAAAAGCGCGACATTGAGTTCTGCCACTCAACACGCAATGCCTCCAAAATTCGGCAGAAAGTGGGGAACGGAGTGTCTTAACACTAGGTTCCCTCTGCCCACCCTGCTGTATGCGGGATATAGCGTGAAGTTTTTTTTTTTTAAAACAATTAGATATAAGACTACAATGCAGGGAAACAGCGTGAAGCTAAGTTTACGTTAGATATAAGATTTAAGAAAGCTAGATATCATTATTAAATGAATATCTACTGTCTTTAAATTTGAACACTTACGCGCTTCAAAAGGTCTGCAGAATGTGAACGGATCGCCAGTCATAGTCTTAGGGCACGAGCACACCGGGGTCAGCCCGCGCAGGCTGCAGTCCGCGTTGACGCCGCACGCGCTAGTGCACGGGTTGACGCACGCGTTGTAGACGCACGCCGGCTTGTAGCTGGGGCACTCGCTGTCTGAAGTACATTCGGCTGAGCAGATTTTGTACGGATCACCGTGGTAGCCCTACATTTTAAATAAATGGATGAATTCAAATCAAACAAGGTAAAATAATCCCGAAACAAACACATAAGAAGTTCTGCACAACATGTGGTTGTGCAGAACTTGAAACTCTACGTGTACATTTTTTTTTATATTTGAATTTCTTAAATTCAATTATTTTAATATATCTTGTAAGACTTAGCGCAACGTCGGGTTTCGCCAGTCAATACGCCATGTCTCGAATTAAACATACTCTTGAATTAACAGACATTTGTCGACTTATCACCGTGAGCCATCATGGCACAGTTGCACAAGCGCCTCTTCGTTCGTCTCTCGTCTTTCGTCTTTTACTTGATTCTCATTCGGCGGAATAAGTTATAATTTATTAATATTTAAAATTATTCCACGCAAGTTGCAAGGCAAGGCTCAGCGTTAAGTAGTTCATCTCAAAAGTCGGAGTGGAGTCGGTAGTGGAGTGTTTCAAAAGAAACAAAAAAACACACAAGTGCCACCTACCCTGGGACACTTGCACACAGCGCGGTGCTGCGCGACGGTCTCGCAGTCCGCGCTGAGGCCGCAGTCGCTGCAGGGGTTCACGCACTTGAAGTCGCGGCACGACTGCTGCGAGCCGCAGTCGTGGTCCGAGTCGCACTCGTGTCTGCATCCGGATAGTGGACTGCCCTGGAACATTTTAAGATTATAAATTATTGTAAAAAATATTCTAGACTGGTTAAAAAGGAATTGACAATAACTTGTTTTTTACTTTATTTTTATATTATTATTACTAAGCAGTTTCAGAGATTGAAATGGTTCCATTACCAAAACTTGATATGCTAAAACATATACCATTAATTTAAAAATAAATTTTATATTAAACATATTTTAGTAAAATTATTTACTTTGTATCCAGGTAAGCAGGTGCAAATTGCTTGGTTGTGAGCGACGTGACACTTTGTATTTTGTCCACATGGGGATGGATGGCAAGCCTCTTCTACAATATTTCAAATTAATTAAATAAAATATTATTGCTAAAAAAATAAAATATGATATGATGAGGCCGTCGTAGCGCAATGGCACAAGCGAGTAACTTTAAACGCAATGGTTGTCCCACTCAAAGGAATAAAATATTTATGTTTTCATTCCTTCAAATCAAAGCGTGATGTTTATTCCGCCACTCAATGATCAACGCCTCGTCGGTTTCGTCTGCCTACTCTGCTATAAGAAGTGGGATATAGCTTGAAAGTTAAAACAAAAAATACATTTTTTTTTTTTATGTGAATTTTATACCCGGATCAGCGACTCGGCAGGATGAGAAGGGATTTCCAGTATATCCAGACGGACATGAGCATACTGGGACGTGATGACGAACCTAAAAAATATTATTTATTATTTTTCTCCGAAATTTCCTCTGATTTCATATAATATAATATGACTTTTATATAAATGAAAATAATATTAATAAATACAGTCGTTTAAAAATATAAAGAAAAATGTATTATAGGAATACTTACATCGCAATTGGCGTTTACTCCGCACGCTCCTTCACAAGGGTTGATACAATGTTGATTGACACACGACTGATGAGCGCGACATTCACTGTCATCTGCAAAATTATTTTTTCTTTTATCCATAAACATGTTATTATTAGCCTATAGACACCTAAGATCAGAGTTACAGTGATACTAGCTATTGACGTTATCTTATCTTAATAATTTTATTTTATTGCGGCGTTAAATTCCGCCACTCAATACCGAATGTCTCTATAATTGCGGAACGGAAATGTGTTAATGTTGTTAATGTCGTGGTGCAATGGCACAAGATTGTAAACGCGACCGATTCCCATTCATAATATGTAATATTTTCATTCCTCCTCTCTGATCAAGACAAAGCGCAGTGTTTAGTTCCGACACTCAACATGCAATTCAGAAAATTGTGTTTTTACACTAGGTTCCTTCTATATATGCGTGAAGCTAAAAAGAAATTACATTTTGATATAATTAATAAAAAAAATATTTTTCAATTCTAACAATATTATTGTATAAGCAATTCTTACCAACACATTCAATTTTCACGCACTGCGACAATGGGTCTCCAGAGTATCCTGGAAGACAGGCGCAGACCGGTCTCACGCTGCCGTGAGTGCAATGAGCACCCACCCCGCACGTACTTGGTCCACATCTGACCAGCTCGTCGGAAATGGACCGCCCGTGCTCGTATAGATTACGACCGTAGTAGCCCCTCGGGTTGTAGTACCGCTGACCTGGATGATGGCAAAATAAATGTGTTATTTTTATTGGTATTAACTGGAGTAAACTGTAAAAATTATAAATTTAACTGCTTTTTTTTTAAATCATTAAATTAAATTTTCTTTTCGAATACTACTACTTTTCTTTTCGAATATAACACCCGTAGTGCAAGATATTTAAAAAAATAAAATAAAATAAATCAGCTTCACGCTGTATCCCGCACACAACAGGGTAGGCAGAGGGAACCTTAGTGTTAAGACACTCCATTCCGTATTGCGTATTGAGTGGCAGAACTCAACGCCGCGCTCATAGCCTCGACACCAGAGCGAAGAAATGGAAATATAAAAAAAAAAAAAAAAAGGTTTCCATTTCTTCGCTCTGGTGTCGAGGCTAAGCGCGGCGTTGAGTTCTGCCACTCAACACGCAATGCCTCCAGAATTCGGCAGAAAGTGGGGAACGGAGTGTCTAAAAAAAAAAAAAAAAAGCACTAGGTTCCCTCTGCCTACCCTGCTGTGTGCGGGATACAGCGTGAAATATAAATTTAAGTAAATACTTCATCTCCTCGAGTGGGGATCGAACCCACAACCAATCGGTTTTACAGTCACACTTCGTGCCACTGCGCCATGACTGGCCTCAGAGATAGATATTTGAACTTATTAATAAAATCGTAACGGATCTGTCTATACATGGAAGATTTGTAAAAAACAGTGTTAAGGGAGACTTGTATTAACGTAACAACCAAACCAGTGATTTTAAGATTGTTCATCTGTTTGTCTGTGCGTTTGTTCAGGCTAATTCTGGCAAATATAATGGATTCTGGTAAGTTTACCTTAAAATTTGATATTTGGTTCATTTTAATAGGTTTACAATTGAAAAAGTAATGACAATTTAAAGAGTTGCGTACGACGATTTTGCTACAAAATAGGTGTTAACTGAATTTTACTAAAGTCTTACTTGAGATTATAAAATAAAATAAGTGTGTTGTACAAGCGGGCGAAGCCACGTGGTACTGCTAGTATAGAATAAATCAACGAATTGAATAAATAAATATAATTTTAAATTAATGAATAAGTATATCCAAAAACAATAATAAACAATGGGTACAGATCTCACAAGACAGAAAAGTACGGAAAAATTTGGAGGAGACCTATACCCAAAAAGAAATTATATATATATATATATATATATATATATATTTTTTTTTTTTTTTCAGCTTCACGCTGTATCTCGCACACAGCAGGGTAGGCAGAGGGAACCTAGTGTTTTTAGACACTGCGTTCCCCACTTTCTGCCGAATTTTGGAGGCATTGCGTGTTGAGTGGCAGAACTCAACGCCGCGCTTAGCCTCGACACCAGAGCGAAGAAATGGAAATATAAATTTAAGTAAATATTTCATCTCCTCGAGTGGGGATCGAACCCACAACCAGTCGGTTTACAGTCACACGTTGTGCCGCTGCGCCACGACTGGCGCAGCGGCACAATGTGTATATTTTTGATTTTGATATATTTTTTATCATCAAATACACAAACAATAAGAAACGACACTAAACATCCAAAGTAAAAAAAAAGGCTTGTTCGTAAGTATCTCTTAAGATAACGACCTCGTTAGTCAATTTTTAAGTAAACGTTCTAACAACGATAAAACGAAATATTCACCGAAAATAAAGCAAGATTGAAAATTCTTGCATAATCTTAAAACATTATGAGACCATGAGGCGTCGACATTCAACCTCAACCGCCATATAAGGGTGTAAACGAGTTACCAACCCACACTGGACCTTTTGTCCTTGTCCACTCGTATCTCGGAAGTAATGTATATAACAATACGCGGTCGATTCATTAATGAAGTTGAGAATATGTTGATATTATTATTTATTAAGAGCGTGGGACTGAGGCACATTTGTATTGGGATGTGTTTGACTTTGAAAATAAATGTTTTCACATATTATTAATTTTAGTATTTTGAAGACATTTCTATTTGACATTTATACGAATTAGGAATTAGAAATTCTCCAGGGAATCTCCTAGCGATTGCTAATCTCTGTCTCGAGCGGAACTTGCAATTCTTCAGATTTGAGCTACACTTGCCTCTTCCGGTGATTCGATAAAAACGGTTTCAGTCCATTACAAAAGTTGAATGAGTAATTAAATCGACAAAACTGAAAATTATATTATAAATATAGGAAATACGTAAGAACTTACATATTGATAACATTCTTCAGTCAATTTTGATACCTTTAAGGTATCAAATCAAGGTTTCTAAAAGTTCAAAACTAAAATTTATAATCAATGTAAGTAAATTAATTATTCTTCATACCATAAAATCGTTCGGCATAAGGCGAGAGAAGGAGTGTCTTAACACTAGGTTCCCTCTGCCTACCCTGCTGTGTGCGTGATACAGCGTGAAACTGATTTTTGATTTATATCATAAATGTAAAGCAAAAGATATTTATATATGTATACTACCATCCATTATTGTTCAATATGTCTAAAAGCATAACTTATTATTTAGTATTTGTAATATGACATGATTCATACTGGTCACTATACGTATATACCGTCACACGTTGCGTGTGATGGTAATCGCGACGTTGCCTCTAAATGCTACATATTTTCATATCGTTTTTGCTTTGGTCCGGAGGCAAATCGCGGCATTGAATTCCACCGCTCAGCTCGCAATGCCTCCAGAATTTGGAGGAAAGCGGAAAACAAAATGTCTTACTTAACACTAGGTTCCCTTTGCCTACCCTGCTATCTGCATGTCTATCTACTAAGCTATAAATATGTAAATATATAGATAAGCACGCGAACGCTGTCCGCGCTTAATAGTAATTAAATAAATAAGTAAATGTCAATCACTCCGGTGACGTTAATATTAATTTATTGTTGTGGGCTGATTCCGCGTGGTTAAGTGACGTGTTTGTTTGTTTGTTGCAAAAAATGCATTTTTAATAGTAGTGACGAAGGTTCTATAACGAGGAAATATGTATAGATTGATCGTTTACTTAGTTGTGTTCTTGTACTATATTAGGATTTTATTTACTTTATAATATGTACGTTTGATAATAAGATATCTATAAAAGAAAAAATGTCTAGGTACTTGACCTATAGAAAGTAAACGTTTACCAATCTAGATAATAAATTAATTTATTTTTATGGGCAAATTAGTAGAACTATATGGGTTATTTAATTAAATATAATAAATAATTTATACTAACGCACGAGACTTCGCCTGCTTGAATTAAAAATATTATCTATTAATTTACTAATCTGTATTACTTTTGTTTTCTAATAATAATGTCATTTTAAATATATTATCTTTCTTTATCTATATTGGAAGGTAAACTTTCAGCCCATTCAATAAAATAGTTAATCATAGCAATTGTGTCAAACGAGTCTTTGTAATGGTATAACTTTTTATTTATAAATGTCGCCAAAACATAATAATGATTAAATTATGAAATAAGAAATGGAAATATAAATTTAAGTAAATATTTCATCTCCTCGAGTGGAGATCGAACCCACAACCACTCGGTTTTACAGTCACACTTCGTGACGCTGCGCTACGACCAGGCAGAGAGAGTGTTAATGTCAAGACACTTCGTCCACTCTCTTGAATTTTTCAAAGCATTACGTGATGAGTGGCGAAATTTTCTCGAGTGGGGATCGAACCCACGACCATCGAGTTACAGTCACCACGACGCCCACCGCGCCACGACGGCCTATTTTTATATATTTATTAGTTTACTATATTCACTCACCCTCAACGCTAAAACAAAACGCTATAAGCGCCAAAGACGCTACCAATAATATCTTCCCCTCCATCTGTAAATAGCAAAAAAAAATACTGTACTCTTATTTACATGATCTTGATGTAAAAACACGACAAATACACAAATACAACCAAACATAATTTTGAATTAACTTTTAGCTCTCATATATTTTTATCAGCTTCCCGCTGTATCACGTACACAGCTGAGTAGAAAGAGGGAACCTAATGTTAAAATTACTCTCTCGTTCTTTTAACGAGCACTTAAAAGAAGATGTAACGTTAGACATTGGTTGCGACGGGCTCTCAGCTTTCTTAAGAAAATGCATTCAAATATTTAATAGATTTAATTAATACCTAATTTTAAGCAATCAATGTTAACCTTTAATTTTTATGTTTTTGTTATTTTTTTTTATATAGCATAATTTAATCTCTGTTATAATTTGAATGATGTGTTCTCCTATAATCAGTTGTACATAATAGTATAAATATATCTTAAAAATGTATGTCATGTTAACCAATATGTACGACAGTTGGAGATCCATATACATAAATAAAAATAAATAAATAAAACACTCCGTCTCCCATTTCCTAATTTCCTAGTGTTGAGTTAGCTCTCCTATATTTAAAATACACGCTTTATTTTTTTTACAGAAATTATTTTGTTAATCTGTGCGTAAATTATATTAACAACTTCCATATTAAACACCTAAATTAAAATTCAAAAATATTTTATATTTAAATGTGTACTATTTAAATTAATTATCATCCATACAATTCTAATCAAATCAGAAAACACTGCGTTCCCCACTTTCCGCCAATTTTTTCGAGGCATTGCGTATTGACTTGTTGAGTAGGGGAACTGAACGTCAGCTTTTGGCACCAAAATATTATTAAACAATAATTCAATTCCTCGAGTGGGGATCGAACCCACAACCGCAACTTTACGCACCTGTGCCACAACAAACTCGTCTATATAAATACAAAATAAAAATGTAATTTAAAAGTAACTTTTAATATGATAAATATGGAAGCACTACACACATCTCCAATTCTCACACGATCACTCACTAAAATAAATATAATAATATCAATGGCCACAGGGGACACTTACAGTCTGTCCGTCCGTGCGTGTGGCGTAGAGGAAAACGTGCCTCGTACAGGTACACGGTGTCCTTATACCACCTGGCATCGCCTACGCATGGCGAATTCGTCTGACTAATCACAGCCAAAATCTGCATTTAATAATATTAATACATATCCGTCAATAATTAATTATATTTCCTAAAACATATTGATTTAAATGAGATGGTGATCTAATTTTAATCATTTATTAAAAACCATCGAATATAATACGAACTGTGCTATTTATTACATTGTAAGGTCCTTCTTGTCAAGCTACCTTTTTCTCCATATATGGCGAAGAGAGCCAGGTGTGTTTAAGCCTATAATGACGTAATGTCTTTTTGAGTCTATTACCGCTCTTAATCGTACACTGGGAAAACCTGGTAGTACAAGTCAAGACTATAGTAGTATAAGACTAAAGTGTAGCAGGATATGCATCTATAAAACTATATATAAAAATCAGCTGCACGCTGCACACGCAGCATGGTAGGCCGAATGAACCTAGTGTTAAAACACTCCGTTCCCGATTTTCCGCTGAATTCTGTACGCTTTGCTTCGACACCAGAGCGGAGAAATGAAAATATAAATTCAAATAAATATCTCATTTCATATTTAATGCTTGCGGCTTCGATTCCCAGTGGGAACAATTATTATATTTTATTTTTTTCGCCTCCTTAGGTAGCGCGGCGTTGGCTTTCCTCACTCATAATATCTGTAATTGGGTCCTAGGTTCATTTTACCGCTTTTAAAATAACATAAGTATAACAAATAGTAAACTCTTTTATGCTTGCCCTTGAAATGTTTGCTTAACGACCATAAAAGAAGTTGTTTATGAGAGAACTACATATAAAACACAATTTGGATCGATTCACTTAATATTCAATGGTAATAAAAAATATACGATACTATATTGTCTTTCCAAGAAAGGGATATATCGATCGTTATTAAGATAGATTGGAATCAAAGAAGATTCAGTTTATTTTACACACCCATTATCCGTCCTAAATATCAAAATTAGCATAAATTTATGGTGCACTAGCCAATACCTATATTTTTCTGAGTTGGTAACTGAGTTAGTCGACCCACATTGATTACGTCAGTTTTATTTAAACTACTGTAAAGATAACAATAACAATATAAGCAACCTATATATAAAAATATACATGTGCTATGTATATGCACATTGAACAATGTACGGTTTACAATGGACATATCTAAAAGTATTAGCATAATTTACGTATCGAAAATTTCTAATTAAGTGATAAATCAAACAATGGGTAGTATTTGAACCCAAAGATACTGTATACTTTGAGCAATTTCAGGCACATCCGAAATGCACTGTCCTCGACCAATCTATAATTTAATTATTATTATTATTTGTTATGTTTAAGTAATTTAGTAACGCAAAATAAATTTTAAGATGTTCATTATTGTGTAAAAAAACCGCTCTAAATACCAAATAAATTTTTGTAAGCCATACAGTTTTTTATTTAAAAAAATATATTATTTTTGTAGGATATTAATAATTATGACAATAAATATTGAATTCAATGTATTAAAATAAATATTCTTAGGTGAATTGATCATATAATTTTAAATATAATATTATTTAAAACTTTGACTTTAATTTTTGTAATGGCTGTTTCTTAACGTAAACATTTCTTACATAAACAGCTGATGCAGGAAATGCGTTTGACATTGACAATTGTCCAGTTCACAATATTGACATGAATGACAACCTTGTGATCTTCTTCTTCATAATGTATTGACGGACAATGAACGGCGTAAATACTATTATAAATTAAAACAACAAATTTAACTCTCACTCCATTGTTTAAAAATGTCCGCAAGTAAATTAGACGCCGTTTATCGAAGTATACTCTTAACGAAATTTTTCACGAAAGGTTGGGGAAAACCTGAAAATTTGAAAAGGTATGACTTAATATCAAGTTACTGGATAGTGAAACATGGTTTTTACATTGTATTTTTAAGTGAGTCGAAAATAATGTAATTACTGTCAACTTACACGACATTAAACTTCATGTTTTTAGGTTATTTGAGTTTAGAAAAGTAGTGTCAAATCGCGATGAATGTTTTAAATTAGTTGAAAGAGATTATCCGGTGACTATAACGAAGGTAAGCTCATGTTAATAATTAATTTCATAAAACCGAGTTAAGCTCTTAATGGTTGATTATTTACAAAACAGGAACAAAAACTCACAGACTGTCATATACTGGAAGGATATTTCTTATCACCCTTGGAGAAACTCTTACCAGGAATTGTACCTGAAGTAGCTCAAAAGGCCCATTTCCAAATACTATTACCAATAAAATGGCCAGATACTCGCTGTAAACCTGTGTGTTTACATCTTGCTGGAACTGGAGACCATGTAAGAATATTACACAACCTACCTTAAATTAAAAGTTATCACTATTTTTAAGTATTTTAAAAATTTTTTTCAAATTATATTATTCGCATTTTCATATAATTTAAGGTAATTGCTGTCAAAACATGGTTTATTGTAGTGTACATGTTACATAATTTTTACATAGTAACATAGTGTTTGCTTGTTAATTTTCATGCAAAGATGTTGTTCCATTTATGGTTAATTTAAATTACAAAAAAGATCACTGTCAATTCTTTCATAATTAAAATTATATTAAATATAGAAATTATATTTATAAATATATTTTTAAATGCCACATAACTTAATATTTTATCTATTTAATTAGAGATGTTTAAACATTACACTCAAAATAGTACTGTACACAAACAAACAAATATTATCTAGATATTTTTAACTTGTTTATATGAACTTGTTGTTTTGGCTGCATTCATGCATCATATTACAAACAACATATTAATTATACAAGTGCAACAACTCTGCCATACTAATACATAAATAAATTTAAACATTATATCATTATACATATAGTTTTCTATTTACTAATTTACTTTGTTATTTTATACTCCTCTTTATATATAATACTTTACCTGTGGCTTTGCCCGTGTGGTTAAATGGAAACTAAGAGCTATGTATGACACATTTTGAATACTCGAGGAAACTATGACTGGCCACAGTGAGTTAAATAAAGGTTGTAAGTGTCAGCACCACCATAAAAACCTAATATAATTTTTTTTTTTTCTAAAAATTAAAAAGTGATTATTTTAAACAAAATAAATAATAAAATTATTGTTGTAATATTAAAAGTCATTTGTCAAGAACGACGCACGCGCATATAAAGCTATCAAAAAAAAACCGTCGCATATGCCTCATTCCGAAATTGAGTCGTAGGAATTGGCGGCAAAGTTCAAAGTTGCTTAACCTTTAGTGGTATTTTTGTAGTAGTATGTGTTTACGTTATTGGTATTCTATTCGTAACTGCGTCACACGAAATACAGGTATGTAATAAACATCGTGAAATGAAAAAAAAACCAACTCCGAAACTGTTGTTGTTATCTTGATTAATTTTAAGGTGTGAGTTTAAAATATTTGACCCTATATGCTGTTCCCGTAAAAGGAGCGCTGACACTTCCAGCGTGTATAGCCTAAAAATAAACCTTTTTTCCCCTTGCCTTGCTTCTTGAGACTACCACATTCAACCTAACAAATACTTCAGATTTTTTTATCCACCTACGAGACTCATATATACATTTTACTAATTAAAAATGCTAACTAATAATTTACGTAATAACTAATAAATAATATGTTTTTTTGTTATGTGATGTTTTTAGTTTTTTTGGCGAAGACGAAATTTAATGGTGAAACCTTTACTGAAAGAAGCTGGTATTGGAGGTATTATTTTAGAAAATCCTTTCTATGGACTTCGGAAGCCTACAGATCAAATGTAAGTGTTACAAATTTAACATTGCTAAATATGTCATTGTGGCTTAGTGAGACAACATCTGACTGTAGACATGATGATTGTGGGTTCAGCTCTCATTTCGGGAATAAATATATTTAACTTATTCTATCTTTGATTTTATCTTTTATTTGAAATCCGTCACTGCAGGCGGATTTTTGAGACATCACTCAAACACTGGGCCACAACGAAGTAATAAATTGACAATATCCTGTTTCTTTATAAATATTTATATCCTGGTTTTGGATTGTTAAGAACAAATGGCAAAAATAACAACATAATGCTACATGACATTAACATGTGAAATCAGCACTGCTAAATTCATCATTTTTAGAGTTCCATAACTAAAAAGGAAAAGAGGAGTTCTTACAAGATCATTTGATTGTCCGTCTGTCTGTCGGTATGTCAAGAGCCTGTATCTCAGAAGCTCTTGGATATATCGACTCGCGCTTGTCCGGTTTTTTACTTGTCAATGGCAACCTATACTCGTCTCGAATTAGTGACATGCATGGGAGTCATTTTTGTACTAGAAAATACTTTGCATGAAATTAAACGAAATGACAAAGAAAAATCTGAACACGTAAATTTCTGTTTGTAAATTTGGCTTTGGAGTTAAGGTTCGATCCCAACATTGAGAAAATATTTAAATTACTTTCACTTCTCCAAGTCCTTCTCCATTCGGTTTCTCGTATAAATGCGTAATTACCGTATTATTGCGGATAACTTATATTATGGCGGAATAAGGTGGAAAGTAGAGTGTCTTAACACCAAGCTTTCTCTGTCTACTTTGCTACATTCAAGTAACAGCATGAAACTGAAAAAAAAACTTCTAGAATAGTGAATTTTTTTAGCTGTACGCTATAGGCATCCCGCATACAGCAGGGTAGGCAGATTAAATTTAGTGTTAAGACATCTCCTATCCTTCTCCACTCTCTCTTCTATCTCCACTCATTTACACGTTTCGCCTAAATTTTAAGACATTTCTCTGCCCGAGCTAGGAAATGATAATAATTCGCATCATCAGTGGAATTACTCTGTACTTCAAAGTTCAGACTATGCACTAAGTAAATAATATAAATTTGCTCCTACTGAAGATTATACATCAATCGCTTAAAAAATAATATACAAAAAAAATCTTAGTTTTTTATAATCAAATTTACAGTCGATCATCATTACATAATGTTTCGGACATATTCGTGATGGGTGGTTGTTTGATCCTGGAGTCTTTGGTGCTATTTCACTGGTGCGAGAGAAACGGCCTCGGTCCTTTGGGAGTGACGGGACTCTCTATGGGCGGGCATGTGAGTTTATTACTTTTGTTTATTTTTTTTTATATAAAAGTTATCAGGCCACAAAAATCTAAAGGCTTTAGTATTTGACTATAAACGCAATTGTCATAGATTCGGTACCTTTTTGGGGGAGATATTTAAATAATATTAAATTTACAATGAGGCCGTCGTGACCCAAGGGTATGTGAGTATAACGCGACGGTTTTGGGCTCGATCCCCACTCGATGGAATGAATTATTGTTTATTCATATTTTTCCGGCGTTGAGTTCCGTCACTCAACACGCAATGTCTCGAAAAATTCGGTGGAAAGTTGGAGACGAAATGTCTTTACACTATGTTTCCTCTGCCTCTGCTTCTACCACCTGCAGAGTGTACGGGATTCAGCGTGAAGCTGATTTTTTTTTCAATATATAATGAATTGTGTCGGAAGTTAAAGACTGGAGTGTCTTCGCACTATTTCTCTAACAAAAAGAAACTGCTATAACGGAAAAAATGTGAAGCTATTTTAGATCAAATTACGTTATTTATCAAATATTTTTAAATAAATGATATCAATATAAATTTTAGATGGCTTCGTTAGCAGCGACCAACTGGCCAAAACCCCTTGTATTAGTGCCTTGCCTATCTTGGTCTACAGCATCAGCAGTTTTCTTACAGGTAAGTAAATCTGAATATGCTATTTTTTTTTGTTTCATGCTGTATCCGATAGTAGGGTAGGCTGAGGGTACCACTAGGGTTCTGTTGCCTAAGATGCTCTATTTAAGACACTTCCACAGGGGAGTAGGGGACTTTCCACCCAATCTTCGAGTCCATGCGTGTTGAATTGTGGAGATGATTTTAATATTTGTAAAGCTTTTTTTCCATATTAAAGTTTTTTTTTAAAACAATAAAATTTTAACATAGCAGGACTCGTCTCGTTTCTCTAGTTCAAACACCGTTCAAGTTCCGACAAATAAGCCACATGTTGGACGGTTCCCAAAAATATTTTTTTATGTTATTGAAATAAAAAAAGCCAGTCTTTTATTTATTATTGTTTTATATTTTAGGGTGTCATGTCGCATTCAATAAACTGGGACCTATTAGAAGATCAATATCTATCAGACGGTGTGTACAGAGAGAAGTTATCCAAAATGGTGACAATAGTCGACGAGGCATTCCTTGCTGGGAAAAAATTTGCACGCTCTTATTATCAAAATATCGAACACACACCCAATATAGAAAAAGATATAAAAAAAGATTGTGTTATAGATACTATTAAATATAATTCGTTTAAAAATGTAGATATCACATATAAAGAATCTAGAAGTGCCAATAGTAGTGTTCAAGTAGATGATAACAATAATAAAAATATAGGCGAAAAAACCACGGTGTCCAGTAACGGGACCGTGTTGGACTCGCGGGATGTAAATCTTAAAGAGGACTTGAAAAGGCTGCTCGATGATAATAAAATAAGTAAATTTTTATATGATAAATTAACATCCAATAAAAATTTTGAATTAGAACCCCAAGACATTGATGATATAAATAAACTACACGACGGTAGAGTTAAACAACTGTTACTCAAAACGCAAACGCGAGGTAAAATTTATCTAAATTTTGCTGTTGTTGTTTTTATATATTATTTACGTTTTAATTTAGTTTATAAAATAAATGTTTTTTTTTCTAAATTTCATAATATATCCCGTATATAGCAGGGTAGGGAAAAGGAACCTAGTGTTAAGACACGACATTCCGCACGTATCGCTCAATGTTTGAGATATTGCGTGTTTAATGTGGTGGTACCTAACACCGTGCTTTGTCTTTTTACCAGAGAGAAGAAATGAAAATAATTTGCACCTCTCGAGTGGGAATCGAAACCGTAACCCTCCGATTGAGTGTGGTTGCGCCGCGTGTGTTTAGAAATGTTGCATTTTTTGTCATGAAAATAATTATTACCAAACTCATATAATTATGTACGTAGAGATATAGGAATTCGAACACGCTCCTCTTAAAATCCAATTTAGCGTTCTATATATATCAATCTACATTGAAATTCTTATACATTTTTTACAACTTAGGGAGAACTATACAAACTTTTAACACCCAAAAATTATTCCTAACAATGATAATTTAAAATTTAATTTATTAGCTAACGAGTAGACATGATATTTATAATATATTATAACATTTTTTAACAAATATAGAAGACTCGAGTCCCACTGCATTCAAAATTTTATCAATTTCTTAATATTTTTCTTTTCTTAGTGTAATAAGGGGCGTTCAAGTATTACGTAAGGTCTGTAGGGGAGCGGGAAGGTCTTGGGTTTGCTTATTTTTTATGACATGAGGGGGTATTAAAATAACAACACAAAAAACTGATTACGTAATGCTTGAACGGCCTCTAAGTAGAACTTTAAAAAAAATATTGAAATAAATAATGTGTTTTACAGATTTGAAGGAAAACTTAACAGAATTATCTAAATCAAATGACACAAACATTACGAAAACAGATCAGAGTGAAAACCAAACAAAAATATTAGTCGAAAACGATGAAAAAACTACTGGAACTAAAATCACACAAGAAAAAGATAAAAATAACAACACGCTGACCGTTCCAAAAAATAAAACTGAACGAAAATCTTGGAACGTATCAGATCTTACTTCAGATCTCTGGGTGAATTTGCCTTTCGTGAAGTCGAGTGGGAAGAAGATAGATATAGGCAAAATACACTGGAGGGACAGAGAGGCGTTGCAGTTTATGCGCGGGATAATGGATGAGTGTACGCATTTGAGCAATTTCTCAGTACCTTTCGACACTTCTTTGATTATTGGTGAGTGATATTTTTTTCATTTTGCTTCTTTAATAAAAAAAAGCTTCGCGCTTTATTCTGTACACAGCAAGATAGGCAGAGGGGAAGATAGGTAGCCGAATTCTGAAGGCATTGTGTACTGAGTGGCGGAACTCAACGCCGCAATTTGCCTTTGCCACTCCAGAGCGAAGAAATGGAAATATAAATTTAAATAATTATTTCATTTCGTCGAGTGGGGATCGAACCCACAACCAGATGCGCTTACAGTCACACTTTGTGCCTCTGCGCCACGACCGGCATCAATACGCTGCGACCGGTTGTGGGTTCGATTCCCATTCGAGAAGATCAAATATTTAATAATTTCTTTTCCCGCCTCTGGTGACGAGGCAAAAGCGGCATCTCAATTGCTTCTCCGCTCAACACGCAATGCCTCCAGAATTAGGTGGTGGTTCCTTACCCTGCTGTGTGTTCTGTAAGCTAAAACGTTCGCCGGTGTTTGCCGTTAGCGGTGTGCGCCAAGCACGACGCGTACGTGCCGCGCGAGGACGTCGGCGCGCTGGAGGAGATCTGGCCGGGCGCCGAAGTGCGCTACGTGGACGCGGGACACGTCTCCGCCTACCTCTTGCATCAGTCGCTTTTTAGGTAACATTTTATATAGCTTTTTTTGTTGGTAAACGTAGAAATTTGAACCCGCGCCTTTTTGGAAACTATTCGAGCACTCTGACCGCTAACCCATGTAGAAGAATTTTCAGAAAGTTATAAATTGTAAAAAAGTTAGTTATTTCTTGAGGGCGTTTTTATATGTCATATCACCTTATGAATTGACACCTACAAACTTTGTATATTATTAAAATAAAAAATGTATAATAAGCGTACTGATAGTCACGTTCAGTTTAAATTTAATAAAGATATCTTAATAGACACTGAAAATTTTAGCTTCAAGGGGTATTACCTCCATAACTCCCTTACTAGGCAAAAAATTGGTGTGTTTCTATTTCAAATAAAAAGCCATATTAAAAATATTTCCTTAGTAGCCAATACAGCTTTCTCATGCGTATCGGACCAGACAAAAATAATTACTTAAAATTTATCATTTGACAACAGAAAAAACGTGCGGGATACAGCGTGAAGCTAAAAAAGAAATAAATTACGCAATGAGAGTTAATGATAAAAGAAATTCTTTTATGTTTGTTTGTGTTAACATTTTATCACTATTTTATAGATCTTGTATAAAAGAAGCGTTCGAGAGATCCAAAAAGAAGTGGCAAGACGGGACGCATCTAGTCTGACAGTGCAATATTTGAATAAACTACTACAAATTGAATTCATCCCGATCATAGAATTATGGATGCTATCAAAAATCATTAAACTCATTTAAATCCATTGAATAGACAATAATTAATAAAATATAATGAAAAAATACGTGCATTGCGTTTTCTAAAATGTATAGTAAATATTTAATTTTTTGATACTACCTACATTTTTTAAAAATTAAAAGTGAATGTTAGATCCATCCATGTTCTATGATCAAGATTATTTATTATTCTCTACGTACATGTAATAATAAATGTTCAATAATAACCCGGTACGAAACTAAAACCTCGTAGGAGTGAAAGCTTTTTTATTAACAACATATATATAATAAATGTTATGTTGCTTTGTGCTGTGAAGTTATAATAATATATAATTAAAATACTTTATAAACACTTTTACATTTCAAATGAATTTTCATATCTTTAAACTTTGTCTTTTATAGGGAAATTTGAATTTTAAAATTATTATCGCCATTTTTGGTCGATATTTAGTTATAAAAATGGATTCGGGTGATTTTGAATACGCCATAAAAATTATATATAAATTTGTTACCTTTTTACTATAGAGCTTATATGTGGTGACTATTTAATATACGATGGGTTGCTATTTTAAAAAATAAATTTTTACTTTATATTAGAATTTATATTGAGCACAGCTCAGTTAGTGTTGTTATATAGTGAGATTTACCCAATTTTTGGATTATCTGAATCTGTTGTTTTTAAGTCGCTTTTATTTGTCATATTTTAACTAGCGTTAGTTGTTAATGGTTATTTTAAATTTTAGTCGTAGTATCTAGTCTATTTTCATTTTGGGAATTCGATTCGAGCACAAAATTTATTTTTCCACATCTCAAGTACAAAGTGTGTTTTTAATTGGTTTGTATTTAATCAGACGTCATTTATTGTGAATTGCTTATAGATATCTATTGTTAACTATTTGCGATGTATATAAGATATCTCTTTTGAGATTGTAAAGTGTGAAATGTATTTTTATAAATAAATATACTTTTCATTTAATTTTATTTTATTTAGTAGTTATAGGTATATAGAGGCCAGTCGTGGCGCAGGGGCACAAAGTGTGACTGTAAAACCGACTGGTTGTGGATTCGATCCCCACTCGAGGAGATGAAATATTTACTTAAATTTATATTTTCATTTCTTCGCTCTGGTGTCGAGGCAAAGCGCGGCGTTGAGTTCTGCCACTCAACACGCAATGCCTCCAAAATTCGGCAGAAAGTGGGGAAAGGAATATCCTGTTTTTTTATCCAATTTAACATTGCAAACAAGATAGAAAAAAAAACAAAGTCAAACAGTTTCAAAGTACTTTTATTATCAATGTAACTTGTAGTCTATAATTTAGAAATAAAACAAAGTAAATCGACCTTTATAGGAAATATTGGACATATATAGGGTGATTCTGAAGAAAAACAGTACTTATAATAAAAATAAATGTCATATTCAATTAAGAATATTCCATAGAATTTACTTTTACCTGGCTTATTTTTAACATGGTATTACAGACTAAGGATAGAAAAATCTTTTAAAAAACGTATAGAAATTTTATAGCATTTGAATCAGTGCCAGGATTAAGCCATACGTTTGAGTTTTTATTACTCTTGTTACATCTTTTTTGCTGTTAACATAGTTGTTTATACGTTTTCTAGAAAAATTTTGCATTTCTTTTCAATATCACTAATATTGTAGATGTCAGAACAATTTAGTACCAAACTAATATCCATATAGCGAAACATTCTTTGGTGGTACCATACCTGATGATTTTACAAAGTTTTGACCAAAATGAAACAAATAAATGTACATATATCTAATTTTTTTTTTTTATAAAATATACATATCTATAATATTTATGTTCAATACAATGTAGTACATTATTTTATTCCAAAATAACAAAGGTGAGTTTAGTAATCAAATATAATAAAAAATATCAATAAAGATAATCAAGTTACTTATAATGAAACAAAAAAAAAACAAAAAAATCAAACAAAACATTCAGTATGACTCATCATATTTTTATAACACTTTTTAATTATTTTTTAGTGTTATTTCACACTAAGGAAAAAAGCTCTTTTCTTAAAGTCTCTTTTCATAAAAAAAAAATACTTAATCAGATCAGAAGTCGCATCTTCTTAACTGTTACCAAGAGACGCGAGTTCCAGTCCTGCTGTGTTCAACATTTTTATACGTTTTCTAAAAACATTTTTGAAACAAACACATTACGACAAAATACCGTGAGATTTCTATCATTTCTATCTCTTAAAAATACAACAGAAAAGCTACTTGTAGTTGGGTAAAAAAACGTATTTTAAGTGATCAATGTTCGAAATTTAAAAGTAATTTAAAAAAATATATATTACATCTCAAGATACAACGTAACTGGTATTCTTTGAAACATAATTTTCTTGAAAAACCATAAGAAGAAAGAGACGGCACTATTACATTATTACATTTGAGTGTATGAAGCAAGAGTGCTAATTTTTTTTTTAAATCCCATCCAATTCAGTTTTGCACCAAAACGCACCAGACTCATCATGAAATATCAGATTATTATTCTATATTCACAATATCTTTTCGTAAGAACTAAGCATGAATAATTTATACATATATTTATTGGTATTTCTTAATAAAAACAGAAATGTAGAGTAAATAGCAATATTTGAACGGGAACCTCCCAGCTATATATTTACTTGGCGAAACGTTGTAATTTCTATTTCAAATTAATATTGTCGTTTGTTACATTCGAACTTTAAAAAACGATTTTAGAGTATGCTTGAATAAGATATACTCCTTTAATAAATTTTAAAAAAGAGAAAAAGAATTGGAGCCGCCGTGCTGCAGCAGGACAGAGTTTGGTAATAAACGCGACGATTGTAGATTTGATTGATTGTATTACGAAAAATTAATTGTTTTCATTTCCTCGCTACGGTAAGAAGACAAAGCGCGACGTGTGTAAGATATGGCTTTGCGTAGGGAATCTTTTCCCCACACTAGGTTCCCTCTGCCCACTATGTTATTTTAGGAGATTGCAGAAAATTTATGAGATTTTTCATCTTGTAAAACTAAATTGAACTTGAAATTGTAAAAAATACTTAAATTAAGGAATATACACCAATTATACATATTTTTACTTTATAATAAATATTAATTTAAAATTATTGTCGAGTGATGCTTTGCTCATACGTTATAAAAATCTTTATTAAAGTAAAGAAAACTACTTCAAAAAATTATGTCATCAAATCAAGCCATAGCACTGCAGTGACACAGCGTCTGACTGTGTGTTCGATTCCTACTCCGAAGAATTGCATTATTTTCGTTTCTTCGCTCTGTTAACAAGAGAAAGCGTAGAGTAGAGTTCCGCAACTCGACACATAATGTCTCAAAAATTAAGCGATACGTGAGAAACAGAGAAACTTAACACCAGGTTCCCTGTGGCCACTAAAGCTGAAGCAAAAAAAAACAAATTATTCACACTTACTTTACAACAAGCCGTAAGTACTATATTACATCACCAAACATGTACATACGAGTACATGTAACATGTATAAATCAAATCGAAGAAGTAAGGCCATACATACTCTTTTATTTCTTTTTATCATATCTTTATTTCTTTAGTAGCATACTCCTAAAATCGTTGTTGCTCAGTGGTCGTTTGGAGTCACCATTACTTTTGTTTTGTTCGCCGTTAGAACTGCCCGCAGACGTCGACGGCGTTTGTAGCACGCGGGGGATGAAACTACTTAATTGAGTTCGTCGCCTGAAATTTCAAATAATAGAAATAGATTTAGAATCTCGACATTTAATATACAGTATTTTTCATTTAAAAAATTCAAATTATGAGTTATTAAATGTTTATTTGTTTCTTATAAAATCGCAAACAGGATACGAATTCGTTCACGTAAAAATCAAAATAGGTGAGACCGTTTGGTATTTACAAAGCTCAGTAACACGTACATAGACAGATAAACACATTATCCTCCTTTGGTCGCGCAGTCAGGTAATACAACACTTACATAGTGGTAGAAGGAGTGGGGTCCCGTACAGGCGCAGTGGTGGCGACGCCAGCGCGTGCGGGCGGGGCGCTTATAGCCACTTCGATTTTTCTTTCACCAATTAGACGCCCATTACACTTTTCTATTGCTTTGGCCGCTGATTCGTCGTTTTCATAATCTATGTATGCTAATCCTTTTGGTTTGCCGTCTCTGTTACAACAATATTTTATTATTTATATTATAGCTGAGGCCAGTCGTGGCGCAGTGGTACAAAGTGTGACTGTAAAACCGACTGAGGAGATGAAATATTGACTTAAATTTATATTTTCATTTCTTCGCTCTGGTATCGAGGCAAAGCGCGGCGTTGGGTTCTGCCACTTAACACGCAATGCCTAAAAATTCGGCAGAAAGTGGGAAACGGAGTGTCTTAACACTAGGTTCCCTCTGCCTACCCTGCTGTGTGCGGGATATAGCGTGAAGCTAATTTAATTTATTTTTTTATATTATAGTAATAACAGTCGTGGTAATTCCAAAGTGTAACTGTAAAACCGATAGATTGTGGGTTCGATCTCCACTCGAGGAGATGAAATATTTATTTAAATTTATAGTTCCATTTCTTCGCTCTAGTGTCGAGGCAAAGCGCGGAGTTGAGTTCTGGCACTTAACACGCAATGCCTCCAAAATTCGGCGGCAAGTGGGGAACGGAGTGTTTTACACTAGATTCCCTCTGCCTACCCTGCTGTGTGCGGGATACAGTGTGAAGGTGATATAATAACAGTTATAAATTAACGATAGCTATAACCATATGTATTTTTACACACACACGTGTATGAGTGTATATTAATCATAAAAGTATATGGCGGGTACGTTACGGATGTAATTTGTCTGATCTATTTATTCTATTCAGATTAGAGTCTATAAATATAACAAAAAAACCATATCGGTTTCGTTTATGGATGGATATAAAATTATTTCAAAATATCCGTTAAACCAGTTAAAATATAAAATCTGACTCTGCTGACATTTGAAATTATCCAAAACTTTTATACCAGCTTCGGCTACTGTTATAAAATAAAAAAAAATAAAACTTACTTAAAAGTAACAACCCTAACGTCTTTTAAATACCCAAACTCCTTGAATATATTTGTGAGGGCCTCTTTAGTGCAATGGGAGAACGGTAAATTTTTTACAAACAATTTATTCTTCTCTGTTGTTAGCGGGTATTTGAATGTCTTGCTTTTGCCCGATGAGTACCTCGATAGGAACATTGGTCGACCGTCTAATGGCGTTCTGTCCTGTTTTACGGCTTTGTCCACTGAATTCTGTTAAAAAAATAGAAGACGTTTATATTGATATATATTGTAAAGTGATGAGTATATGTTTTCTCTCTCTCATTTACGCTGTATCCCGCATATAGCTGGGCAAGCAGAGAGAACTTAGTGTTAAGACACTGCGTTCCTCACTTTCCGGAGAATTTTCGAAGTATTGCATGTTGAATGACGGAACTCAACGCGGTGATTTGTCTAGATATCAGGGCGAAGAAATTAAAGCATTAATAAATCGAACCCACAGGCGTCGCTTTACAGTCACACGCTAGTGCCCCTGCGCCACGACGGCCTATATTAGAGTTATAAATTGTTTGATGATAAAAAATAAATAATTAATTTAAAATGTTAAATGGGATGGGTTTAAATGGGGATTGGAGGGTAACATAGGGATTAGATAGGTATTATAGATAACACAAATATTTATTAAAAGATAAGAATTGAATCTTAAATTTTCTGGGTAACACAAACAATTAATAGATCAAAAACCCATTCAATTTTTTTTTTACATTAACTAATCTTACCGGTGTTTTATACTGACAGTAACATATTGAACCACCAAAAGCCTTTACACCCGCTCTCATTCGCATCGATACAATGTCACCAAATTCCGATAGTTTTTTCCTTAAATTTTCTTCATTTACTCTACAAAAATATAAATAAATTAACATAATAACGTTATGGTATTGCCATTAGTTATATTAGTATAATGTCAGCCATTTTTTCATAAGAATATTCATCAATACATACTTAAAATCGAGGTTGCTAACAAATAATGTACACGCCTCCCTTCCCCCTGGTACCACTTCTGCAGGATCATCTAATCTTTGCTTTTTGCTATCAGTCACTGAAAAAAAAAACATATATATATAATTACATTTTAAAAATCAAATAAAATATGTTTAATACATAATGTTAATTCTTATTTTCGTAAACAAAATTCGATGTCAAATTCTTTTAAATTCAATCTTTTAATTTCAATGCACGCAATTCTTTAATATTTGATAAAAAGTATAGAAGAGGTAAACAAAAAAATAACTTTAAAACTACACGCAAAAGCCAAAAATTCCTAAAAATGCGGATTAAAGTTAGGAACGGAGTGTCTACACACTAGGTTCCCTCTGTCTACCCCGCTAAATGGTTAAAATGGGTTATAGCGTGAAGTTCAAAAAAAGAGTACTAATTTAACTTACTTTCCGAGTCTTCAGTATCATGTGACCTCTTAACAGCGCCGCCATCTTCCTTTTGTGGCACATCTACCTCCATTTCCTCCTTCTTCCGTTTAACTTCACTACTTTCCGACTTATCATCGGATTTTCTCTTCCCTTTGTTTTGTTTCTCGTCTTTTCTCTTCTTATTGTCTTGTGCTTTGGATTTTTTGTTCTGTGCATTCTTGCCCTTATTTTTCTGTCCCATCATTTTATCCTTCATTGCTTGGTAACTTTCGCGCCATTCTTTTAGTTTTTTCTTCGATAGAATGAATTAAACAAGATAAATATACAAACATAGGGGAGTCAGCTTGGGTATATACTTCTAATTAAAATGTGATAGTTGTGAGTTCAAAGTCCTTGGTCTGTATAGGTTTAGTGCAATGTAAGATTCTACGTGCTACTACTGCATATCTATTAAAAATACTATCTATATAATACATGATTTATTTATACTACTACGAGACTAGTCGTGGCGCAAGTGCACAGAGTGTGATTTTAAAATCGACCGGTTGTGGGTTCGATCCCCACTTAAGGAAATTAAATATTTATTTTCATTTATATTGTCATTTCTTCAAAGCGCGGCGTTGATTTCTGCCACTCAACTCGCAATGTCTCGAAAATTCGACAAAAACTGTTGAACGGAGTGTCTTAACACTAGGTTCCCTCTGCCTACCCTGCTGTGTGCGAGATACAGCGTGAAGCTGATTTTATTTATACTAATAACAGAAGATAACACGATATAAGTACCAGTCAGCACCTGATAGAGTTGGGCACACACGCAGACATGACACTGCTAGCGGACAGTCGACCACTTTAATTTATATTAGATTGACATTAAATAAAAAAAATCGATTTAAAGTAAAATTAAACGCTAAAAGACTGCGTCTATCGTTTGTAAACGAGACGTAAACCCGCTAACGCCTCTTTAATTCACATAAGAACAACATAATCTCACTTAAGATCAATTTAATTCCAATTAAATATAAATTTTACTGTCTGAGTGTAACAGCCAGTTTAACGGTCGCTAGCTCTCCACAAGCACCAGGCGAGCAGTACCTCGCAGAGCTGCGCGCACTCGACGGCGGCGGAGAGCGGGCCGTAGTCGCGCTCGTAGTCCGTCCACAGGCGGGCGACCGCCGGCGGGTAGTCGGTGACGCTGCGGAGCGCGCGGCGGTGGAGGTCGCGCAGCCTGGAATCAGAGTTGAACCAACCTCAGGAAAGCAAGAGACAGCAAATGGAACTTAAAAAAGAATAGTAACATACAATAAGTTCTTTGATTTTCACGATTATTACACATTTTAAATAAAACTATTTTAACCGGATTAATCGCATATATTTAGTTTTTTTGTACATTTTTGGAAACCCGACGTTTTGAAAACTTTGCAGTAGTCCGTGGTCCAAAAAACGAAATATACGCGATTAATCCGGTTAAAATAGTTTTATTTAAAATAGTAACATACAGTTATAACTTCTTTTAGATTTATAATGAAATTAAAGTTACAATGCAAAGATCTAACCAAAATATTATGAATTTTATTAAAATTGTTAAGTTTTCAAAAAGATAAGGCAAAATTGCGATGGGGTCCGCCGCCCACGACCGATAAGATTTGTGGTAGAAATTGATTATAGTGAACATGTCAGGGCGCCCGAATTTTATATTAAGATGGCTGCGCAGTTTTGACTTTAGGATTTTTCTTTATTTTTATTTTTTTTCCGAGTGAAGAATGCGCAAAATTAAGAGGATCTTAACTTCAGGACGGCTGTCTTTATTTTTTCCACTGTTGGTATGTTAATTACCTATTTTAGTGTTTTTTATTATCGTTCCCAATTTATTTATTTTTGTTTGAAGAAAACAACTCACAATTAAATGTACAAAAATACAATTTAATATTATTTAGCAAAAAATTACCAATTTTCTAGAAAGTCAAATTTGTCTTGGTAATATTAAAATTTACATGAGATTTATATAAATTTTAATATGTTATAAATAAAAAAACGCATTGATCGAGCACCGCTACTCTTAATTTTATATACGTTTTTTTTAAAATTACAAGCGTACCTGCGTTCCGATGAGGGTGGATCTCGAGATCGTTCAAGATGAATGAGTGCTTCCCAGTACTTGGATAATGTTTTATTATCACCATATTCTGAAACAAATTGCTCTAATTAACATGTATTTTAAAAATTAAATTAAATTAAATTAAATTAGCTTCACGCTATATCCCGCACACAGCAGGGTAGGCAGAGGGAACCTACTGTTAAGACACTCCGTTCCCCACTTTCTGCCGAATTTTGGAGGCATTGCGTGTTGAGTGGCAGAACTCAACGCCGCGCTTTGCCTCGACACCAGAGCGAAGAAATGAAAATATAAATTTAAGTAAATATTTCATCTCCTCGAGTGGGGATCGAACCCACAACCAGTCGGTTTTACAGTCACACTTTGTACCACTGCGCCACGACTGGCCTCAGTATTGTATTTTTGTAAATACAAATAAAAATAAGAAAATCTCTTCAACCGCAAAGCTTCAAGATTTCGACAGAAAGGAATGTCTTAGTACTGAGTTCCCTCTGCCTACTCTGCTGTGTGCGGAAAACAGTGTGAAGCTGATTTACAGAAAACTCAAAATATAATACTTAAATCGAGTTTCAGAGATTGAAGTTTATTTCTTACTATTTACATGAAAATTTTCTGCTCAATTGGAAAATTTTTTAATACATAAGCTACTAACTTGAATACATAAACTACTAAACTTACTGAAAATCTCCTCAAAAATTTCCTTTCCTTGAGCAGGATCTTTTATTCTTTTGTATTCAATACGCGCCCAAAACAGAGGAACTTCACAGTCATTCGCCTCTTCACCCCAGGCCTAAAAAAATATTACAATACAAAATATTGTGAAAGTTACGATTAAAAATAGTGAGAGAGAGAGAGAGAGAGAGAGAGAGAGAGAGAGTATATATGATTTGACCTGTTTGTTGGCGGTGTGTTTAATATCAATTACATTGACATCGACGTGAAAGTAACATGTTTAAATTAGGTCAAATCGAGACTTCGACAAAGATTAAAACCATTTGACGATAGCGATTTTGAGGACTATGAACTCACTGGTCGTGGCTTCGATGCCTTCGATGAATTAATTGTTATCATTTGGCAAGACGACGCGAGCTAGTGACAGTTGTCTCCGCCTACTTTGTTAACAGCGTGAATCTAAAAATAAAGTTGTAATTTTAAACATCAACCTCAGCTAATGAATCCCAAGCAAGTCTAAACGTCCGTCGCAATCTCTCAACTTGTTCGGTCTTGTCAAACTCTGTCCGACGACGCGCGTGCTCCAAGTACGCCAGCCACAGGCCTTCTGCTTCCTTGTATGACTCCATGCCCTTTGCGAGTGCCGATTCAAATATTGTTTTTACCTGTAACATGAGATGTGTAGTTAAATTATGTTATCTCAGCGCAGCAGTGGCACTTTAGATTCCTTTTCGGGGGAATGAATAATATGGAAAAGTGAGCGTTAAGTTTCGCCACTCAATACGCAATATCTCGAAAACTTCAAGGAAAATGAGGAAAGGGCCGTTGTAACACTAGGTTTCTTCTGCCTGCCCCGTCATATGCGGAATTCAGCAAAAAAAATATTAAAAAAATCGCCCCCACAATCTATCAATCAATGCACAAGCAAATCTCGCGTAATAATATTTTCCACAATTTACATCAAATGACGAGAAACTGTGTACAGTGCGTGAGAAGCCGATGCTACTAGGAGGAGTAAAAATAAACAAAAATCAAATAATCATACTTCATCAAAGTCTTTCTCCTCGTGCTCCGCTTGCTGCATCTTCAGCACCCAAAATGTGCATTTCCTCGGGCAGCGCCGCGTGCACATGTCCAGCACGCGGCGCACAGTTGCGCGCGAGCCCGTGCGCTGCGCGTGGGACGCCGCCGCCTGCAGGAGGCTGTGCGCTGCTGAGCTCGTCAGACACTCCGTTGTGGCTCTGTCGTATATTACCTGTGGATATGTAATTACTATCTAATAAAGAAATCATGCTTTAAAATTCTAATACAATCTTATATTATCTGTGCCAAAGGCACAGGGCCACTGGTTAATGAGAAAAGTGGGAAACGGAATTATTTTAATGGGAGTAGAGTGTCTTAACACTAGGTTCTCTCCCAGGTTCCCTCTGCCTACTCTGTTATGAGCGGGATACAAAGTGAAGTTAAAAAAAATATTATCTGTGAAAATTTAATTGAAAAACTAAATATGTTACATAAATACGTGTACCGTTCTATTCACATTCAACAATGTTGTCGCTTTAAATCCGTTAAAGTTAAATCTTTTTAAAGATTTAAAGTCAATTGTGAAAATTAATTTGTTTAATAAAAACAGAATAGAATTGATGATAACATTTACGAAGCTATACAGCTGCAGAGAGAACTAGTGTTTAGAGAGAACAAGACACGTTATTCTACCAGAATATAATATTTAAAATATAATTTCCAATGATTTATTTTATTTTTAAACAATTTTAATGTGGTATTCCACACTTAGGAAAGAAAAATACTTATTTACAAAACGTATAAAAATTTGAACGTAGCGGGACTCGAACCCGCGCCTCCTGGAAACCGATTAGGTCGGTCAATTTTTATACGTTTTCCCAATAAGTATTTTGTTTTAATAGAAATAAAATTTCGATATAATAAAATATTACTTGCCCTGAGTATTCCATCACTATCACATTCACAGTATTTATCTTCTTTGGACAATTCTTTCAATGTTTCTATATATTCTTGATAAACTTTAGATTTTTCTTCTGGATCCCTGAAACCAAAGAAAATAAATCAGCTTCACGCTGTATCCCGCACACAGCAGGGTAGCCAGAGGGAACCTAGTGTTAAGACACTCCATTCCCCACTCTCTGCCGAATTCTGGAGGAATTGCGTGTTGAGTGGCAGAAAATATGCCTTCACATGTGTAATAATAACTATTGGTATCTATTTAACCAAAAACTTGATATAAATATTAAATATACTCAATTGTATACGTATAATTAATAATTTACATTAAATACATGGAGGCCAGTCATGACGCAGTGGCACAAAGTGTGACTGTAAAACCAACTGGTTGGGGGTTCGTTCCCAACTCGAGGAGATATAATTTTTGCTCTGGTGTCGAAGGAAAACCGCGTCGTTGAGTTCTGCCACTCAACACGCAATACCTCTTGAAATCGGCAGAAGTGGGGAACGGAGTGCCTTACGACACTAGGTTCCCTCTGTCTACCCTTCTGTATGCGGGATACAGCGTGAAGCTGATTTATTTGATTTCTTAATTTTTTTTTTGTTTACGCTGTGACTCGTACATAGTTGTGAATGTAGAGTGAAACTGCCAACCTAGTGTTTATTATATGCGGGATACAGTAAATCAGAAACTGTTCCCCATTTTTCCGCATTCTTAAGGCATTGCGTATTGAGTGGGGGAACTCATCGCCACACTTTTGCCTTTTTGCCCAGAGTGAATATTAAATATTTCCTTCCCCCGAGAGTTAATCGAATCCATAACCGTCTCTGCACCACAACTTCCTCAAATATTATGTAATGATTTTTAACAAAAAAAAAACCTACTTCTTAAATTTCAACCGGTTCCCATAATCACAACCTAATCAAACTTTCATCAAAGTATTTACATTATATAAAAATATATAACTTACTCTATTGTCAATAGCTTATCTTCATAAGGTGATATTTTTTGTAAATATTCCGTAGCCGCATCATGTTGCTTCTTCACCTGTTACAATCAAATTGTATGGTCATTTACAGTTATATAAAATTTAAATTTTTAGAAAAAAAAAAGCAATCAAAATCAAAAATCTATAAAGTTCATATAAGTAGAAAAATTAAGACAAGTATTAATAATTGTTGGAATATAGAATGAATTATTATTAACATTGTCATACACCATTTTATATAAATAATTAAAATTAAAATATTTTTTATGTTGATTAACACAATTCAATCTATTAACAATTGTCTTATCAAGCTGTATCGCGCACATAGCCTGGAACTGGAACAGGTTCTCAGGGAACCTAGCGTTAAGGCACTCTGAATCCTTTAAGACATTTTACTAAATTTTCATGACATTACCTATTGAATGACGGAACTCAACGCCTCGCCTTACCTGGTTAAAATATAAAATTCATTGCCCCAAGTTCGAATCAAATCCACTACAATTTTTTCTTAACTATTGCACACTTGTGCCAATGCGATACCTCGAGGATGACCTCTAAGATATAATTTAATATATATATATATATATATATATATATATATATATATAATAATTTATTAACACATTACCTTATCAACATATTGTTGGTCATGCAAAGCTAAAGCCATTTCCGCAACTTGAGGCCAAGCCTCATCTCCTCTTAGCAAAGGTCGAGACACAGCCTCTTCTAGGCACCAAAGAACTCTTTTACGCTGGTCTTTATATTCTGCGTCATCTTCACTATTGGATAGAATAAGTTGTTTGAAATATACTTATTTAGAAAATGTATAAAATATTTTTGAACGTAGTAGTACTCGAACTCGCGCCTCCTAAAAACTTACCAGGCGCTCTGACCACTAAGCCATACATTCTCATCAAGCAACACCGAAATTTTTATACGCTTGTCACTGTTTTAGCATCTCTGTATTTTTACAAATTATCGTCTAGCAAGAGATAATGCTATTATAGATATTTTTGACATATTTAAAGTAAGAAAAATAAGTTGGAGTACCGCTACGTAAAATTTTTTATATTTTTTCTAAATAAGTATTTTTCCTATAAATATAGAATAACACTTTAAAAAAATGTTTGAAATATATTTTATACTCTGTGTGATCTTCACTAAGGAGTTAGATAAAATTGTTTAAAACATAGTGTAACAAACTTGTACCAATTTATTATTTTAATTTGGCTTTTTACAAAATTTCAAAATCAAATTATATATGATAAAATAAAATGCTTTTCGGTTGGCCCACAGAAAAATAAAATTTGTGAGAAAACATACATTTGCAATTAGTGAATTTAAATTTTCTATGTCAATCGATTTCAATATCTCCAAAAACATTATACAGTAACAATATAAATTTCTGAAAGAAACACTTTAACACTTTAACTAATGATTTCTTTCTACATAAATTCAACATGGTACTCACTTCATATTATCTAATTTAGCTTTTTCCAATTCATATTTAGCATCCCAAAATATCTTGCCAGACAATGGATCAGCACCAGCGCGTCTTAACACCTCCTCAAGCTGCGCCCGCGCAGATATCGCCTCACCGGCGCTTAGTGACCACGAACACCATTCTGACAGGATTGGTATAGCTGAAATAAATGAATTTGACGGATGAATCTTTGAATATAGAGGTGTATATTGTTTTGTTATTGGTATGTATGTGTTTGTGCATATTTATTTTAATATCGGCTCGCATGATTAATACATAAGAACAATGACAAAAAATAAAATATTATTTTTTTTATTTTATTTAAAAAATATTTTTTCATATTATAAACATTTTACAAGAATTATACTTCTTGTTTTTTATTTATTTATGTTACAGTCATAAAGAAAATATTTAATAATGGAAAAATATTATGCAGCATTGTCATATACATCAAAAAAACTTACAGTAACAATCTAAAGTTGCCTGTTGGAACAAGTTGGCAATATGCTCCCGCGACTGAGGTGAATGGGCCAGGGTCTCTTCGGTTTGCAGTCTCAAGAGCCAGTGGTCCGCCCTCAATAGTGAAAGCTGGTAGAGTCGGTCAAATGCAGTCCTCCATCGGTCTAGCTCTGAGAGATTCCTTTAGAAGGGACATAATGTAAGTCACAGTGTAAGTGTGATGAATAGTTTTATAAAAAATAAAGATTTCATTTATGGGTTCATAATGGATAAACTCTATGTAAGAAATCAAAATGTATCTCTTTTTTTCCATTTTCTAACTATTTTTATTTGTATTTATTTTAGCCAGATGTTTTAAAAATTTTGATGAAGATTTGGTTTTTTTAGGGATAGAACCCTGTGATGCAGACACCTTAAATTGAAAGCAGTCTTGTAATTTTCAAGCTAAATATGCTGTTATAATTGTTCACAAATGCAGCTTGCTTACTGCAAGCTAATTTTAATGACATTTCTATCTTTGTTTTCATGTAGCATTTGCATATGTTGTGCAAAATTATAGTGTATCAATAATTGTTATTTCATTTTAACCTCACATTTTATCCTGCATGGTAGAGCATCAATCCTTAAGATACTATTCTCTGCTTTACACTCAAATACAAGACATTTGTTGAGTGACAAAACTCACTGTGTGTTTACAAGGCAATCAGTTCCCACTGCACCACAATAGCCTTAATTAAAGAGCAAGCAGTGAGACTTTCACAAATCAATATATTAAGTAAATGTTCGAATGAAATGTTATATTGTATTTAAATTATGATTTTTAAATGTCAATAAATAAAAAATGATATATTCTATTTATATAATAAATATTATTATGTTGGCGCTTACCAGAGTGCTTGTATTAATTCTATATGGTCATCATAATTGTAAGGGTCCTCCTCTATTCGTTGTTCCAATTCGGCTACTTTTTTTTCAACAATCTCTTCATCCTCATCATCCTGTGAAACAATGATTAAAAAATGATTTACCAACTAAACTAAACTAGCTTCACATTTTACCCCTTGAGGTAGTAAGAGAGAATTAGAGCATCAAACGCTACGGTAATTAATAAAAATTAGGCAGTGCAACTCAAAATATTAAATATAATATTAAATAAAATAAAAGATTACTTGATTTGTACAACTGTCGTACTTATTTCTTCCATTGATACTAATATAGTAAACAATTGCAGATACTAAATATGAAAATTTTCTTTCCATATTTATAAGCGTAATTTAAAAGTGATTAAAGTAAATAAAAAAGAATCTAAAAATATTTAATTAACCTATTGCAATTTTGTTGCTGATTTTTTGTTATTACATATAAAATCTAAATGCAGGTAGCACAAAATTAGTAATTGACAAGATTACACACATTAAGACAAGTCTATCTATTCTATTCCTACTATAGTAAAACTTTATAATACTACCTACAAATTTTTCACGGAAAAAATAAGAGTAACCTTATTGTTACATTCTTATAAAGAAATCAAATAAATGCTTACATCGGAATCATCAGAATCGTGATCTCCATCGTCTTCCTCTACAACCACTTCGATTTCATTTTCTTCCTCTGAACCATTTCTAACTTCGTCTTCCACTATAGCCATAATTTAGTTAATAAGATTTATAAATAAGAAAAACTGAATGTTTGACAACATACAGCATAAACTGCTAGATATTCGCTATGGCGGTCGAAATATGCCAAACTCAATTGACACTATATGTAAATTGAAAATGATTGCCATATGTTAATAGCATATGGCAATCATTTTCATCATCAGTACACAAGTGACAGAACATTCTAATAAAAATGTAATTTTTGATAAAATACTTAAAATGCGGTGCCGTGTCTAATAAACATGTTTAAAATAATAAAAATAAATAAAAATACTAGATCAATAATAATTCTCAAATATGATTATTTCTTTGCTTTGATTGTTAAATCTCTTCAAAATTGAATTAAGGATTGCCATGTGAACATCAGTAGGTAACAGAGTATTTTAATCTCAGAGTAAAAAAATTATAAATTGGCTTCACGCTGTATCCTGCACACTGCAGGGTAGGCAGAGGGAACCTAGTGCTAAGACACTTCGTTCTCCACTTTCCATCAAATTCTAGTGGTAATGCGTGTTAAGTGGCGGAACTCAACGCTGCTCTTTCCCTCGACACCAGAGCGTAGAAATGGAAGTATAACTTTTAAAAAAATATTTCATTTTCTTTTTCACGATCGGCTTACAATCACACTTTGTGCCCACGATTGGTCTCTATTGGCCTCATAGTACTTTCCTGCATACTAAAATAGAGACAGACCAATCTTCGGCATCAAAATGTTATTACATGGATTTAACGCCATCTATTAGTTTAAGTTTGAACAAAGGGAGCGAAACCGTGAGCGGGTCGCAAAAAGCGGGCGTGCAAAAATAAAATACAACAACAGAAATTAAACAATTTAATAAATGATTTTAGGGTTATATAATATTACTCGTAGGCTAATTTTATTTGTATCTTTGTTATTTTTGACCGTCGCTTAAAATCATAGTACGTAAAACAATTAAATATTTTTTAATTATTAATTTTGCAAATATTTTATTTTAGGCTCATTTATAAATTATCAACTATTGGTATTTCAATATCTAAATACTTAAATAAAAAAAAACTAATTTTAATTTTTGAAAACAAACAACTTACGTAATACTTTACATAGGTACGTTTTTATTATATTATATTATTTTTTTACCTCATACCTATATCAAACTTAAATTAAAATAAAAAAAATAACAAAATTAATATTTTTAACAATATAATTTAATATTTTCTCAGTTAAACTTAATAGTGTTGAATTAATCTAAAATAAAATTTAAGTTCCTTTTTACCCTTAATTAAAGTTAATATTCATTAAATTTAAATTTGATTAATTTTTAATACTAATCCTCTAATTATTTATATTATTTAATTAATCTTAATCGGTGGTTTATATTATTTAATTAATTTTAATGAAAGTTAATATTATTTAACAACATTAATTACCTTCTCTTATCTATTTTATCTTATTAAAGAAAACTGAACTGTTTCTTTAGCTTCACATTATATTCCGCACATTGCAGTGTACGTAGGTTCCTTACCGGAAACCTAGTGTTAAGACACTCCGTTCCTATTAAGACACTTCAGTCTCCCATTTTCTGTCAAAATCTGGAGGCCTTGCGTGTTGAGTGGTGAAATTCAACGCAACGCTTCAACGTTTTGCCAAGTTACTAAAGCAAGATGTTTTTGATTTCTCGAGTGGGAATCGAACACACAGTGTCTCGTTTACAGTCATATGCTTGTGTTTTCTATTAAAATTAGCCATCGACATAGAAAAACAAAAAAGAAATAAAAAAGATAAAAGAAGCCACAAAAACAGTTTATCTTTAATATCTGTGTGTGTATCCAGATAAGTAAAAATAATGAAAGTGTAACTAACAATTCAAAAATTGTTATTTGCATAACAAATCATTTTATTTTTTTTAATGATTTATTTTATCAAACAATATCAGCCATGTATTTTATTTATGCTGTTTAAATAACTTTATCAATATTACACACTAAAACCAAAAAGAAAACTAAAGGTCAAGCATTAATAATATTTTTATTACTGATATCCTTTTCAGTCATTCATTATAACTAACAATAAAATACCCACAATCATCCTTACGAATGATAGCATTAAATATAAACTTCAACCCTTTATATTGACACTTGGCTACCATGAATAATTTTCAATACAACAACTTTTATCAATATATATATATATATATATTAAAATTCTACATTTTATGACTCCAAAATACATTGGAAAATGGAGAGCGAAGTGTCTTAACACTACTACATGCAGGATACAGCGTGAGGCTGAAATATGTACATTTTAACCATAAAAAAACTTAAATATTTACCTGCTAAGGTCGATGGTCGATTAGGTTTGATGCAAATGGCTTGCATTGGGTTTGTAATAAGTAATCTCCGTGGTGATAATAGACCTATAAGATACAAAAAGAAACAATAATAAAAAAATACTTAAAACATATTTTTATCAAATTTAAATTTTATTTAAAATAAAATAGCTAGATTTTTTTTTTATTATAGTTTAGTCATGAGTTATGACATATTGTAATAAACGTAAAAAATAATAAACCTGGAATATTAAGATTTGGTACAGCAATATTGCTGATTCTGTTATTTCGGCAAAGATGCTTTGTTTCAAAGTGTGCACGACACACCCGACGATACTTATATATGTGGTCATTTGGTAGTGCCAATATAGCACCACCAATTTTATGCAACCAACTGTTGAATCGAAACTTATCTTTATCTGGATTAGGAAACCTATGAAGTACACGATGCATTTCTAAAACAAATAAAGCTAGAATTTTAGAACAAATATTAATATTCATTTTAGATCAAATAATAATATTAGATTTGAGGCCAGTGGTGGCGCAGCGGCACGAAGTGTGACTGTAAAACCGACTGTAGAACCGACGGTTATGGGTCCGATTGCCACTCGAGGAGAACAAATTTTTACTTAAATTTATATTTCTATTTCTTCCCTCTGGTGACGAGGCAAAGCGCGACGTTGAGCTCCACCACTCAACACACAATGCCTTGGTGGAAAGTGGGGAACAGAGTGTCTTAACACTAGGTTCCCTCTGCCTACCCTGCCGTGTGCGGGATACAGCGTGTAGCTGATTTTGATTCAAGTTTTAATAAACTAGCGGCCCATTCGCGGATTCGCTTGTATACCACTGCTAATTGTTTTATTATCCTGCATTTTCCATAAGATAATCATCATCAATGAAATAATTAATATAAAGATAAGACTAACATGGCTGCTTGCGAGGACGAAATCGGCGGCAAAGGTGCCCCCCGCTGAACTCGTGTCTCACTTGCGGCCGTAAACTGAGCGTGGAATTATTTAAAATTTACATTATCTCAACAAGTATACGTTCAAATTACATGCTACAAAAGACAAAGCATTTCTTCATAAAAAAATCCTAAATGATGAAATAACTGTAGCTCATAAGTTTCAATATCTTTATCAAATAAAAACGTAAAAGACCTTGCAATTTTCAATTATTTTTTTTGTCACAAAATGTCATATTGTGACTTATTTATAAGAGATAGATATGGCGTATCGCGGGATTTTGTTTGGAACTAATAAAATAGAACATTTCTTCTATACTATGTACTGACATATATTTTACTACATTTGCAGCGCACGCGCTTATAGCAATTCTTTGCCGTTAATTCTTATTGTTATTTCGGTATTTAAGGCTAACTAATACGTGCACCATAATATTATATAGCACTTCCGAAAAACGTTAATTTCAAACAAAACCAAAAATAAGTAAATCGGACCAGTATATCCAGAAATCTTAGATAAACGAAAAGAAATTTCGTTAAACGCTAAGATCTCTGAACAAACGAGCAAAGAAACAAACTTCCACTTTATTATGTTAGTATAGATAATACTCATAAAAGTACAAATAAGTATATTCATAAGTTATAACTACTCTGTAGGCTTAACTGCCTGACATAGTAATCCAAAACAATATCATTTACAGTATCACTTTCAATTTAAGGCATTTTTATATTGATATATCTATCACTATTAGAAGCTTTATTTAAAAATTAAATAAATAATAACAAATTGAATAGTTTTTATTTTAATATTTAAAATTTTGTTTTTTACTTAAAATGTTTAAAAATCCCGCTTTTCACCGAGATAAAATCTGGCAACGCAGCACCATATAAACATTTACTGTGAATAATGTAGCATACCTCCACTCTCCTTGCACCCAGGGACACAGCAATGTTTATCTGAAGACATTATTATGCTTAAGAATCGAAATGAGTCCTGTCTATGTGTTCTAAGAATTGAATTCTTCCAATACACACAATTTCACTCAACACAAATCATAAGTTCAAATTCAAACTCTGTTTTTAAAATAATACAGCTCTACAATCTTGGTACTACCAAACTAACTTTTGACGTTGTTGAGTTCGTAATCTGTAGTGCAGAGGTCGCTTTAAAGTTAAATATACACCAATAGATGTCGGTACAAATTAGATACGAGCATTAATTCTCGATTATTAATTAATATTCGATTTATTTACTAACGTTATGTTTAATATAATTAATATAAAATTATATTTACCTCAAATCATTTGTTATATAACCTATAAGATAATAATTAATTATAAAGTTTCAAATTCAAAATATCTGTTGATGCTGTTGTTAGTTGTCTTCGTATGTTGTTGTGTATTCAATAACGACATGTACTATATTTTCCTGTAATAATTTATGCGTTTTTTCATTTCAGTTGAGCTCAGGCACAGAGTACATTCTATATACTATAATACTATAGCTCAGGTTCCTGTAGTAAATTCATTTTACTGTTACTGTTACAAGTTACAACTGAGTTTGGATTCATTACGTGAGCTGTGTGAAATTGTTTCTTGGACTGATTAGATTCTTTAGGGCACACATTATTGACTGTTATTGTTTTGACTTATTAATGTCTTGTATATTATTGTCTAAGCAATAAAGTTTAGTGTGTCGCCTTTTTTTAAAGTAATTGGTAAAAATGTGTTCCATTATATCATAACATTATAAATCCATTATCATCAAAAAGATTACTTATTAGAAAGCCAATGCAAGCCATTTGCCAAAGCCATCAACATTATCAGGTACATTTTAAAAAAATATTTGATTATTGTTGTGTTGTTTAGTGTGAAGGAGGTTTTTAAAATGAAAACTTTATTTTTTATCTGTATTTTTATATATCAGAAGAGGCAATTTTTTTTAAGTTTTCAAACTTTGTCACCACAGAGTACATTCTATATACTATAATAGAGACCAAACTCCGGCATCAAAAGTGGTAACATGGATCAACGCCATCTACAAGTCTTAGTATCAACTATACAAAATAGTAATGTATGTATATATATATATATATATATATATATATATATATATATATAACTGTGTATCCTACTATATATAGATAGCGTCGTGTATACATATATAAATATACTTTTACGCGCATTCTTGTTGCACATGTTACGTAGATGTAGAAAAAGTATACGAAAATAAAATACGTTTCCAATTTATAAATTTTATTGAATCAGACATTATACAATAGATTTTAATGTAACATAATATTATTAGTAGGCAAATTGAGATTTGACCGTCGCCTAAATCACAGTATGTCAGTTATATTTTTACATTTTTTTCAATAAAAATATTTTAAATAATTACGATTAAATACATATACAGCATGATTAATAGATAAATAAACAAACTGATACAGGTAAAATAGGAGGTAATTTTCAATTATTTTAATCCCATGTAGAATGCACTGAAATTTTACCGTTTCCGAGACATTGGCCATTTAAAAAAAAAAACTACCATATGTGCATAATCAAATCTTCGAAAAAACAAATTTGTGCGTTTTACCTAAATCGACTATTATTATTTTTGTATTCTTTGATTTTTATCTAATTTGATTATGCAACACAAGCCTCTGGAGTTTAAGTTTTTGTTTAATGGAAGACAAAGTTAAAACAAGTTTTTTTTATCTCAAGCTGTAATTTTCAATTAGTGTTTTCTCAAAATTTTATACCCAAAAATTTTTTGTCTTTTTACTTTAAAAAACTCCTTTCTTCCTCTTCTTCCGATTACCTCATAAATGTTATTAGAACCATTATTTTAAGATATATATATGTAATTTTATTACCTTGCAGGTATATTTAGATATATCTTAATAATACATTTTTCAAATAACAGTTATGTGATAACAATCGAAGAAGACAAAGTAAAGATGTTTTTAAAATGAAAGGCCAAAATTTTTTTGGGTATAAAATATTGAGAAAATTTTATAATTAAAAATTACAGTTCCTAAAAAAAAACTGACGTTTTCAAATTTTGTCACCCAATAAACAAAAAAAAAAACAACGTGCAGTCGGCTCCGTGTTGCATAATTAAATGAGACATACATCAGAAAAGCTGAGAAGGTACTAAACTTTAATGGGTACATTAGAAAATACTTCATATCTTTAAAAATCCCCCTACAGAGATGCTGGCAACAAAAATAAGTTGCAACAAGCATATAAAAAAAAATCAGCATAGTTGATGAGAATACATGGCTTAGATGGTCAGAGCTATGCTGCTATGTTATAATTTTTTTAGGTCCTCTAAAAAAGTATTTTCCTTTCCTAAGTGTAAAACCATACTTTTAAAACTATTTATGAAAGCTTATTATATTTCAGTTGTGGTGCAGAGGTACAAAGTGTGACTTTAAACATTTCCTCTGCCTGCTGCTGTGTATACAATACTGTGTGAAGCTGATTTTGATTTTTATTATATTTCAATCATGAGTATAATAATGAAATACAATTTACATATTATAAAAATAGAAAATGACCAAACCTGGAATATTGAGATTTGGTACAGCAATATTGCTGATCCTGTTATTTCTGCAAAGATGTTTCAATTCAAAGTGTGCACGACACACCCGACGAAACTTATATATATGGTCATTTTGTAATGACAATATATCACCACCAATTTTATACAACCAATTGTTGAACCGAATTCTTTCTTTTTCCGGATTTGGAAAACTGTGAAGTACAGGATGCATCTCTAAAACAAATGAGGTTAGAATTGTAGGGCTAATATATATATTAATTTTAAATCAAAGTATAGGTAAGGCTGAGTAAATGGTGTTATAGATATTTTTTGATAAAAAATATAAAAATTGCCGTCAGATATAGTAGGATAATTACATATATACAACAAAATTTAGTCTATGTTTCTTTTATTTTAAGAAAACGATTAATATCTGCTTAATATATATAGATAGCAGAGAAAGCACGAAACATTTTAGGCTTTCTATGTTTACATTTTTAACTAAAGGTATAATTATACCCCATATACATATTTACTAACAAATTATAAAATACCTCCACTCTCCTTGCACCCAGGAACGCAGCAATGTTTGTCTGAAGACATTATGTGCCCTAAAAAAATTTTCCAAGACACACAATATCGTCAAGACACACAAGTAACGAGTTACAAGCAAAGTTGTAACAGTAATAGCAAAACTAATTTACCGGAGGAACTTGAGCTCAACTCAACGGAAAATCGCTTAACTATTACAAAAATATCCTTTTTGAATACCGAAGTCGACGAGCAACACCAGCATCAACAGATATTTTTAAACTGAAATTTTATAATTCTTAGATAAATAGACTATAGAGTACCATAGAGAGTTACTGAGAGTGAACTACCACAGCTTCAAAATACAAAACAACGGCCGAAGCTTTGCCGAGCTATACAAAAATTATTTATGAAAAATATAATAATAATTTATTATTATATAATTTCGTATTAATAATCAAAAATATATAAAATTAATAAATTAATTTAATATTATTGTTTGTATTCAATTTGCAGTGACATCTGTTGACGTTAATTGAAATATTCAATTCTAAAGCGACCTCTAGAATTCTTAGTCTCAACTAATGCAAATATAATGCTACAAAATAAAAAGTTGTCTATAATGGTCTAAAGCCTCGAAGCTCTAGATACTTCTTAATTTAATAATATTATACGTCAAAAGTTTCCAGCTTCGTTGTACTAAGATTGTAGAGCCTGCTTTGTCACTGATTATCAAAACAGTACAACTCCAATTTCAATACATCCCCTACAAAAATACCAATAATTGATGGAAAAATATGTAAACAATTTTTTTTGACCATTTCAATATGCACAAAAAATTCTAAATATAAAATTTAAAGGGAAATTCTAAATACCCCATGGTATTTAGAATTTTTTTTAAAAGCTAATGTCTCGTAAACGATAACATTTCAGTGTATATTATTGTTTTTTGAGGGCAGTCGTGGCTCAAAAGCACAAAGTGTAAACGTAAATCAAATGGTTGTGGCTTCGATCCCCAGTGGAGATAAAATATTTATTCACATTAATACTTTCATTTCTTCGCTCTGGCACTAAGGCAAAAGCCCGGCGTTAAGCTCAGTCAACATGCTATGTCCTGAAAAAATCGTCGAAAAATGTGGAACGGAGTGTCTTTACACTAGGTTCCCTTTGATAAACAAAATTATTGTATAAATGCGTTTCTGTTCTACATCTTCACACAATACTATATTCCCAACAAAATAAATACGCCTATTTAAGCATATACAGTTTTATATAAAAGTTTTTTGTATATTTAATATTTTAACTAATACATGGCGTTGATTCCATGTTACCACTTTTGATGCCGAAAATTATTATAGAGGAAAGTAAAGTACTCTGTGGTGAGACTGAATAAGCGTCAATGTGTGCACTAGGGGAATAGATTTTTTTCTATAAAAATCGGCCTAGACTTGAATTTGATTTTAACTTGCTTTATGTTTATTTTGTTACAGGAAATATATTCAAAATATATTTTAGCCCTCTACAGAAATACAATACTTTAAGTCACTAAAGTATTTCCTTTTATCAGATTTTTTAGGTGTTTTTATTTTAGTTTGGTCTTATAATAACAAATTAATTGTGCAAAACCACTTTTCTACATAATAGATTTTTTGTATTATTATTTTGATTTGTATTGTAATTAGTAAGACGTAGGTATCTACGTATATAATACATATGGCGTTTCAAAACCAATTTCATCTTATTCTCTAAGTTATTAGGTAAATGGGTAAATAAAAAATAACTAAATATTTGTTTTTTCCTTTATTTCATATAAAAATATGATTACATAGGTTTTAAATGTATTAATTTGGTTAAAGGTCATGATAAATATTCCATATCGTTGACGTCCCTTCGTTCAGATGATACTCAGAACCAACCATAGAGTCACAATTTTGGCACCAATTACATCTACAATGATTTTCTAGCCAATAATAACCTTATATTTAAAATTTTGTATTATTACTTTTCTTTATCACTTATTTTTTCCATTATCTATATCTACGTAATATTTTTAAATGCATCGAAAATGGAGTTTTATTTTATTTTAAGCCTTTCAAAGAAGAGTTTCTTGATCAGTAAAATATTTCGACATAACCAAATTGAAGTATTCGAGATTTGTTAACATCATAAATTAAGTACAATGTTTTGTAAAAAATTTCTATTACAATTTAGTCTATTTCAATATATTTTACCACACAATATATTTTACCTTATAACTATGGAATATAAATCAAATACCATAATAACGTTTACATTCTTAAAAAAAACACAAATTAAAAATACAAATTCGATAAGTATACACGGAAGATTCAAAATCAGTCAAATAATAAGAAAATAATACTATCATCGAAGAAAATATAATACGTCTTAAAACTGAGATGTATAAAAAAGAGATTAGGATAACCGCTACATAAAATAAGCAACAAATTTTAATTAATCTCCAATATTTTTAACTGATAAGCATATTATGGAAAATTCATAATTTTTATTTAATTGAACGATTTTTTTTAACTATGTCCCAATCTCTTTAATGATCTCTTGAAAGTCTTTTTTTAAACAAAATCATATTATACATTCTTATAACAAACTGACAAAATATTTAATTGTAAATATAGGTACATATTGTTGCTTTGATGGTGAAGATAGTCGACTAACATATTACAAGTTTTGATAGAAAAAATGGTAAAACAGAAAAATATGATTTGTCTCAATAATATATAAACTAGATTCTAATAAATCAAATTCTGCAAGATTTTAATAAGATTTTTTAGAAAACATCAACCTAACAAAGCGGCACCGCTGCGCGTTTTGTCCTGTTAAGAGGATGAAGCAACTCGTTCCCACTCTGGAGTGGGGATCGAACCCATCATCGTCGCCTTAATAGTCAGATATTAATTTATATTATTTATATTTTATATATACTTTTGTTTAAATATTGTTTATTGTATCAAGATATGTAATCTGTGGGCTAACTCACTTCACTAAGAAAATAACGAATATATACTTCATATAAAAAAACTGCTTTAAATCAATATAACTTAATTAATTAGGCGAGTATTGTCATTGCAACTTTGTATTTAAAAAAAAATCATTTTCATAAACACTTGAGCGCTGGACTGATTTATTTTTTAAGCAAAATAAATTTTATTATTGAATACTTGTATAAGCAAAACTAAAACTAAGTATATTCAATTATTATTGCAGATACATCAACTAACACTAAATTCGATATAATTCTCAAAATATATGAAAAAAAAAATCTAATTGTCATAATAAAATATGTCTTTGAAACATACTTATATAGTAATATACGAATTAAACAAAAATGATAATACTATGTTATTATTAAATTAATTTGGTGTAATATGATAAAATGATAATTTTACAAAGATTTTTTAACTTTAAATGAAAATGTTTATTTTCATAAACATGGTTCTTTATTATTTATAAATGTATTCGAGTGAGTTCGAAGCGCTAGTTTTTTTTCTAAGCCACAATGAAACATGATTTTTAAAAAGTTATATTCAATGATTAATAATAATAACTTCTATTAGTATTGGTAAAATGTTATTATAATTACGAGGAATATATTTATTTTAGTATACTTAAATATTACACAGGATGGAAATGTCAGCACCACTTTAAATGAAATCATAGTTTTAACTACTCCATTAAAGCTAATACAATTTAAAAAAAGAAATCCCAAAAATGAAAACGTGATTTTTAAGATAAAACGCCATTTCTCAAGAACGACGCACGCACACATAAACCTATCAAAGGGAAATCACCGCATACGCCTCATTCCGACATCTAAACTAAACTGTTGAGCCGTCTTGATTAAATTCTGTAGGTGTGTATTGGAAATATTTTACCCTATATGTTGTAAAAGGAGCGTTGACACTTCCACGCTGTATAATAATAAGAAACGTACACGGAACTTTTAATATCTATCTAATAGCATCTAAGGTTAAATGGCCTGGACAGTGTTATTACATAAATTGACTTATTTATTGTAAATATCATATAAATATTAGTTATTGGGTTAACTTGTATAGTAACTAATACGACAGTATCTAGTACTAATATGACTATCTCTAATCTGTCATAAATTTAACAGCCACTCAGTATGTCAATTAGTGTTTAACTGTCATTAATTTTCCGCCCACAGCAGGGTAAGCAGAGGGTACCTAGAGCTAAGACACTCCGTTCCCCACTTTCTACCGAATTCTGGAGGCATTGCGTGTTGAGTGGCAGAACTCAACGCCGCGCTTTGCCTCGACACAAGAGCGAAGAAATGGAAATATAAATTTAAGTAAATATTTCATCTCCTCGAGTGGGGATCGAACCCACAACAATCGGTTTTACAGTCACACTTTGTGCCTCTGCACCACGACTGGACTTAATTAATTTCGATCAGTCTACTAATTGGCATTTCTGAGTGCAGTCATACACTTAATATATCTATATTGTGCTAAATGCATTTGTTTTACATGGATTTTGGTGCAATAAATTGTATAATCATTTAAAATAATTGTTTTTATATACTACAGTAAAACTTGGTGTGGATAATAAGTTAGTTACATAAAAAATAGCTGTACGCTGACATAAACAAAAAAAATCTATAAATATAGAAATCCTAGTAAATACTATTTTAATTGGGGTATTGTATCATTCTTTATGATATCGTTTGTTCTTCTAGCACCTTTTATTACCCACAGCTTGCATTTTAGGCATGATTTTGTTTTACAGAAGGAAACTAGTGTTAAAACACTCCGTGCCCCAAGCACCGCCCAAATTTTTAAATAATTTCGTATTGTGCGGCAGAGCTAAGAGTGTCACTTTGCCTTATTTACCAGAGCGAAGAAATGAAAAAAATCCTGACGGGAAATCGAACCCACATGCGTCGTATACAATCACCTATACAATCATATAACGTTCCACTTTAAGCAATGATATTCAACAATAATTATACAATTTTTTGCACTTGACTATACAAAATGTTGGAAGCTAGAGTAAAGCTAGAAAGAGATGGATAAACATAATTTGTAATAGAGAGATAGAGATAGATGCATATTACAAAGTCCATATTTCCTTAGGTGGATGTCACGCAGTAGGGTATGACGCGTAGTATGGAGGTAACTACGTCGCAAGCCTCCGCCAGCTGGACCGCCCTACCTGTTTCCAGCTGTAAAATTAATTTAAAAATATGTATATAATATAGCACATTTGAGGTCAGACGTGGCGCAGCGGCACGAAGTGTGCTGTAAAATCGACTGGTTGTAGGTTCGATCCCAACTCGAGGAGATGAAATATTTAATTAAATTTATATTTCCATTACTTCGTTCTGGTCTCGAGGTTAAACGCGGCGTTGAGTTCTGCCACTCAACACGCAATGCCTCCAGAATTCGGCAGAAAGTGGGGAACGGAGTGTCTTAACACTAGGTTCCCTCTGCCTACCCTGCTGTGTGCGGGATACAGCGTGAAGCTCAGTATATAGTATAGCAGAGTAGACAGAGTAGTGTCTAGACACTATGCTCTTCGTTTTCCACTCGAATTCAATATATTGAATATTGCGGGGCGATTCTCAACGCCGTGTTATCTTACCAGAGCGTGTAAATAAAAAAAATATATATTGACGCCGATTGAGGATCGAATAAAAAATTATCGCGTACACTTAAACGCTCACAGGGAAGTTTTAATCTGTTGCTCTTAGTAGATTTTATTCAGACTAAACGTTTTGATGTGTCAGGATTAGATGTCGATATTTCATACGGTTTCACACATTTTAGTATTTACTACTTTTCCATTGCTTGCCACAAATTGTTATATCACTATAAATATCACATATCTATAACAAACTCCTACATTTATTATTATATGGATATTGGCCCACTTTCACGCAATTAATCAAACTATTGAACAAATTTGGATGAAGTTTTACACTAATATATATAGGTGTTATATCACATAGAATAGGGTACAGTTTATGTAAAAAATAAAAATATATATTAGGCTATTATAATACGATTTTCAAACAGATAAAGCGGGTATGGGTCAATAAGTACGAAATAAAGAATAGAGAGGACTAAAATTATTAAAAACAAAAGGGTCCCAAGTACCTGCGCGGCACGGGTACACTATGCAGATGTCGTGTTGGCCGCCGCCTGCAGCTGCATCTGGCGCTGCATCTGCTCCAACATCTCTTGCATACGTCGTAGTTCCGCTTCCTGTCAATAAGAAATTTAAATTATAAGTGCCACCATCTCATACGCAACATATTTCACTATACCGGAAAATGGAGAAAATGTCTCTCTCTGTATAGTTGGTACATGAATCATTAATTAAATATTTTATTAAGCCATTATTACAAGCAGTTTAGAGATGTCAAGTAATGTCAAGATCGTTATAAATAAATAATTATAGCATGTGACTTCTGCTGACATAAAAATGTCAATAGTGACAGTTTCAATGTGCAAAAACATTAAATTAATTTAATAAAAAAATAATTAAACAAAGCTGTAGTAAAATGTAAAAGTAATGTTAGTCCTATAAGAAGCTACCACCGGCTCGGATAGCACATTATGCTGAGAAGAGTCATCAATAAACACGATGATTTAAAGCATATTCCATTTTTGTTTTTCGGCAACATTAAGTTTTTTTTATTCAAAATAAATAAATAAATCAGCTCCACGCAGTGCATTAGCACACAGCAAGGCAGAGGGGATCTAGGGTTAAAATACTCTGTTCCCCACTTTTCCTACTACTCAATTCCGGAAGTGTTTAGCGGCGGAACTCAACGCTGCACTTTGCTTCTTGCTTGCTTTGATAATGTTATTGAAACAAAAAATTAAATCACTCTTGTAAGTAAATCATTGATTAGTCGCTAGTTATATATAAATTTCTATATATATGTACAAATAATTTACCTTCTCACGGAGAGCACGTTCGCGTTCTCCGGGGTCGTCGTTAGATCCGTTAGTGAGACCTGAATCGGATTCACTCAAGCCGCTCTCGGTAGAACTATAAAAGATTATATATATATTACTCTTATGTACGTGCGTATGTCAGCCTACTCCTACTAACGAGATAGGCCAACTTGAATAAAATCATGTATATATATTTAAATATGTTTCTAGTTTGTTTGAAAGTACAATTGGATCCATTATAGTGCTTATGATGCATACTAAAATAAACCAAGTAAACTACAAATTAAATATTAATAAAAGGAAAGAAAATATTAAAACAGATTTAACAAATTTATACTTTAAGCCAACGATATAAGTTCACATTCATGTCGAAATGAAGTACTACAATATAATTCAATTAATACCTCATCTCATGTTACAAATTGAAAATAAAATAATAAAAAAAATATACAATTCCCTTTTTTTAATTATAAAATCAATCGTATTAAATATCAAAGCGAGCATAAAAATGTGATAATTGATTATTTTAAATTTCAATACATACGTGTGTCGTTTGGGTATCTGTCCGTTGCGAGCGAGTCGCTCAGAGCGATAGTTCTCATAGTGCACCTCTTGGGTCACCTCTTGCAAGTCTTGCATGTGTGTGCTGAAATAATAACAATTCATTTTAATATTCATTTCATTTTTTTACGGGGAATTAATGTTATGATGAAGACATCATAGCATTAATTGAGCAGGATTCACGCCAGTGAAGCTGATTTTTAATGATACTTAGGGCCAAAAAAATGGATGAATTGATAGAACATTTTTTGTTTATTTTCGTTATTATGAACTTGTTTATTCTTTTATCAGCTTGACGCTGTATCCTGAACATAGCAGCGTAGGCAGATGAAACCTAGTGTCAGAAAGGGGGAAACGGAGTGTCATAAACACTCCGTTTCCCCCTTTCTGCCAAATTTTTCGAGACAGTCGGGGATCTCATCTCCAAACTTTTGCCAAAGCGAAGAAATGAAAATATTATTAAATAATAATTCAGGCTCCGAGCAGGGATCGAACTAACAACCGTCGCGTTATAGTCATACGTTTGTGCGCAACCTTGTTCTTATCATAAACTTGTTTATAATTCATTGTGACAATGTGACGTTTATATAATATTCATATTTGTATTTGTATTAGTATTTGTTCTCACTATAAACAAATGAATCCTTATATAAACAAGTAAAGTAAATTCAATTAAATAAGCGCATGTGCATTTAGCTGATAAGAAACAATGCTTTTGTCTTATCGGCCGTTGACTGCCGTGAGTCACTAACTGCTTTTACAGGCTTAAATTGTTAGATATAAATTGCCATTTTATTAAATGGTAGTAACCGTTGTTTAAAGTTTTAAGCAACGGTTTGATGTTTCTGTTATAATATTTAATCTAATTTTAAAAATTTATTTTAACTGCGTACCATAAATTTTACATATACATTTTATATATTATCAAGTTGGGTCGTAGGTTCTATCCACACCATAAAATGATTGGTGGTTCTTTTGAGATCAGTGACTTTATGCTTCCTTACGGTACAAAACCAAATGGAATCCTTGGAGAGGATTCATAATATGTAGCACAGTATGTTCATTATTTTCTAACCATTTCCCCAGTCAAACAGGTAGTCACATTTATGAGAGGATGAGGAGCCTCCTTTCCTTGGGTGATGCAGCATATTTTGACATCAAGAAGTTATTTAATTAAAACTTTCGAAATTATCTTTGCAAATTAAGACCCTTTACCATCTCTTTGATGGTAAAGGGTCTGTTTGATGTCACACTTGGTCTTCTTCTACTTAACTCGTCACATCATCTATGAGAGATAGGATCAAAATAAAAAAAAACAAACAAAAAACAATAATACCAACATAAGCATAGTCCTCAACTTGATGAAGTCACAGTGGTCGGGGTTCTCCACCTCCACGACGCCCCAGGGGTAGAGGCGGCCGCGCACGCGCCGCCCGCGCACCTCCAGCTGCTGGCCGGCGCCGCACACCGCGAACGGCACCGCCGCTTTTAGTTGGCGAACCTGTGAAGTATTTTTTTTTATTAATTTCATGTTTTTTTTGTGTGTGTTTTTTTACGCCACATACTTTTATTGTCCGTGAGGTTTTTTGTAAAAAAAGTCATCATAATTTGCATATCATGTATCATCACATGCAGATTTATATGATTCTTACATTTGAATATTTTAATCCTGTGTGGTCATCTAGCATAACTCCCCAGGGCGACCACAGCTCGTCTGCCGTACTGTAGCCTTCTTTGCCTAGCCGGAGTTGGTCGACCTATCTGGACTATTTTTTTTTAGCTTTGACTGGCATGTTAAAAAATAAGCGATGAGAAACTAGCACCAAAGACTCTTTCCTCCGCTTCGTTCTAATTGAAAATATTTAGCGTTTAGTCAGCCACTTCTCAAATTATAGTTACAGAGAGTCAAAACCATATAACAATAAAAAATATTTAAATTCAGTGTTTGTAGTGAAGACATTATTTTACATTTTAATTAAATACAACAAATTGTTTTTTTTAAACTAATCTTCAATAAATATGTTATTTATTTAAACTTTTTTTAAATTAAAAAAAAAAACTTTCCATACACAAAAATCACACATACTTGTTCTTTATAATCTTCATCTTCATCACTGTCACAATCTGGGAGAGGATAAATTTTGATTCCCTCCCTTTCTATTTCTTCCATAACCTGCATATAAATTTATATTAAACAAATTAAAATTTATAAAAATAAACAAACTTTTTCGCATCAAATTTGAAGTATAAAATTGCAAATTTGTTGAGTAAAAGTATGAATTTGAAGTGGAAAATCTATATATCCTATAAATATAGTAACAGCTTTGATTAAAACATTAAGCCTTTCACTTGCGGAACTTACGTATTATTAATAATAAATATCGAGTATGAATGAATTTAGGCATTTTTATTTATTTTTTCAGTTTCCTATCCCTCAGAATATTCTGCTATCCCGCAATTTCTGAGGGAGTCTCAGGGCGAAACTCAACGCCACACATTGTCTTACCAGAACGAGGAAATAAAAATTATTTATTTCTTCGTGTGGGAATCGAACCCACATTCATAATTTATAGTTAGACGCTACCTCAAGAACATCAGGCATTATGATACTGTAAATTAAAAGAAATCTAAGTATTTGTTTCTAAATGTTTAAATACCCTAGACTTTAATCGTTGCACTTCTTTCTTAGTAAGACAGTCAGCTTTAGCGATAACAGGAACTATGTTCACTTTGTTGTGTAATTGTTTCATAAATTCGATATCCAGTGGCTTCAATCTAAAAAGGAAAGAAAATAGTTAAACAAAAGAAACGAGAGTGTCCAAGTGAACACAACATGGTTGTGGGTTCTATTTCCGCTTGTGGGAATAGATATTCCCACCATTTATATAATTAGTCTAGTCCGATAAGACTTTTTGTTTCGAACTAGTTATACTCAAAATATGTATAATATTAGTGATGTAATGCAATTTTAAATAAAAAGTAAGAAATGGATCGTAGTTCTTTTCTTAACTTTATATCTTAGAAATTGTTGTACTATATACTAAAAAGTATTTTACCGGTAATAGGAAAAAAAATTGTAATGATGATTGGTCTCCCCGATTTTATAAACTGGGTTTATAAATTTAAATCATTTAGGAACATTATTAAGAGCGATAGAACGGCTCATCGTCCTATTATGAATGTTTGTGAGTATCGATGTTTGTTCTACTTTCACGAAAAAACTACGGAACGGATTTAGACAAAACTTTTCAATAATATAGATCAAAATAACAGACACGCTACATTTTGTGTAAATATAACAAAAAGTATGAGCGGGCGAAGCCGCGCGTTAGTATCTAGTTATTCATATATACATACCCGTGTCCAAACGGTGAAATGAAATAAAAGCAACAGTGAATGCGATTGTCAACGATGTTACGTCGATTAAGGCCACTTTCGTCGCGCAAGAACCGTTCGAATTGCTCGTCGATGTATTGGATGATTGACTGAAAAGTGTTTTATAATTAATAATTGTAAGACGCGTGCGACTGTAAAGCGCGATGGTTGCGGTTCGATTTCCACTAGAGAATGAAATATTTAATATTTTCATATCGTCACCAGTCGAGGCCAGTCGTGTGGCGCAGAGGTACAAAGTGTGACTGTAAATTGGACTGGTTGTGGGTTTGATCCCCACTCGAGAAGGTGAAATATTTATTTACATTTATATTTTTTCATTTCTTCGCTCTGGTATCGGGACAAAGCGCGGCGTTGCGTTCCGCCAATCAACACGCAATGCCTCCTAATTTTGGCGAAAAGTGGGGAACGGAGTGTCTTAACACTAGGTTCCCTCTGCTTACGCTGGTGTGTGCGGGATACAGCGTGAAGCTGATTTTATTTGATCCATTACGTCACTCTAGTAAGGATACAAAGCGCGGCTTTGAGTTCCACTACTTAACACGGAATGCCGAGTTCTGTGGCAAGTGGGGAACGGAATGTCTGAACACTGGGTTACCTCTGCTATGCTGCTATATATGACATATTATGTTTAATCATTATATTAAGTATAAAAGTTAAAGCATTCAAATGTGATAAACAATATGAACTTCAGTACTGCTACTGGATCTTTACTATTTTACAGTTTTTTTTCTGTGGAATAATATATTTCTACAGGCACTATATTACTTCTGAACTTAAACGTAAATTTAACAAAGATATAGGGCAAGAAGACACGATTTTCAACTCAAAACTTCTCGCGTACACTGAGGGGGAGATAATCCTAATTTTTTCTACCAATTTAGACCTACTACATTTTGACAAGACTAAAAAAAATTTAAAATCATATGTAATTATCCTATCACTACGCTAAAAGAGCTCTATGCTTAATGAATCTATCTCTATATTATTTAATTTATACAAACCTACATATAGTTAAGTATTCTAATATACTTCAAAGTACTATTTAAAGGATAAACAAACAAATACAAGTTCATGACAGATGGAAAGATAGTTTGGACTTTGGCCATACTCATTATATTATCATTAAAACTAAAAATATATGTAATATTTAATTTAGATTTATCTTATTAATATAATTTTTGATCAAAATATTACATATACTGGCTAGCATAATTATAATGCTTGAAAATATCAATATTAATCTTTTTTTTTATCATCTTCATGCTGTATCCCACACACAGCAGAGTACGCAGAGGGAACCTAATGTTAACACTCCTCCTTCTCACTTTATGCCGAATTCTAGAGGCATTGCGTGTTCAGTGGCAGAACTCAATGCCCCGTGTTGTCTCGCCATTAGAGAGAATTTACTCTCTTGGAAAGTCTTTGGAGTGGGGAACAAACCCATAATCATTTGGTTTTACAGTCACACTTTGTGGCCCTACATGGCAACTGACCTCACATATTTTTTTTAATTGACATTATCACAAATAAAGAGTAACACACAATGACAAAAATCATTTGAAGTGATATATATTATATCACATCAATAAATATCTAAGGTTTGTTCTTCTCAATTTCAACTACTACATGCAATAAACATAATTTAAGTGACATAACAAAATTATTTGCAAACAAGAAATGTCTATAATAAAAAAATCTATAATTTACATACCCGAAAACAATCAGTGTTATCAATTGCATCACCATATCCAGGTGTATCTACTACAGTTAGACGTAACTTAACACCTCTCTCTTCAATTTCCACAGTTGATGCATCTAATTGAACCGTTTGGTTTGTTTTTTCTAACAAAAATTAAAAATATTAAATTGTTAAAATTATTGTTAACTTATTCAATGTACAAATAAGGAAATTACTGATAATGTTAATATAAAGTTTCATACTAACTATATTATTATTAACAATATAACTGGAATGTAGACAAGTAGCTGTGAATTTAAATTTCACTCTCATATTATAAATAATTTTAATATTATTATTGGTAAACATTTAAAAATAATGTATGAAAAAAATTTAAATTATACAAACCAATAGCATCTGGTATTACTCTCTCAGGATATAAATCTGTGAGAAACAATGAATTGACCAAAGTAGACTTCCCTAGTCCACTTTCACCGACAACCATGAGAGTAAACTCAAATCCTTTCTTCACTGATTTTCTGTGCACTTGATTCGGCAAGTTTGCAAACCCCACATATCCTGGTGTCTCCAAATTGGAGAACTAATAAACATACTAATATTACAATACTTCAATTTTGTTTTTTTTTTTTGGGCCTGGCATAGCTAGAGATTCCACTTCACTGTTTTGGAAACAAGACAAAGTGCAGTATTCAATTCTGTTACAACTATGCATAATTTCAAAATGTTCATAACGTAGGGACAGTTTAGAATAGTTATAAAAAACATTTTATGTTTTATTTCCAAAAAAGTTTATATTTGTAATTTAATATAGTGGGACCTGAAACCGCACCTTACATTCAGATTTTTGTATGTTTTCTATAAAATGTTACATTTCTAAGTGTGGAATAACACTTTAAAAATGTAAAAAATATTTAATAAATAGCATTCCCTCTCCCCATTTGATAGTTCTAAGCAATTATCTTTGATAAAAATTTTCAATGAAGATTTTTAAAAATCGTCCTACAGTACTACAGTAAAAAAATTGTAAAAAGCACATAAAAATTTCGACGTAGCCTGATGAGAACGTATGGCGACCTTCATGGGGCATGGGTTCAAATTCAACTACTTTCAAATTTATATATGTTTTCTATAAAATATTAAAATATATATTATTATATCACATATCTTTATAAAAAAAAGTTTATGATGTATGATTGATTAATGAAAAGGGAATAAAGTAGAACATCGTTTAATAAATATTCAACCGGCATCTACAAGCTGTGAACACTGACATACATACATCCGTTGTTAACTGTAATCTGTGAAGTCGAAACACTAATTTCTTTCACTAATGGCATTCCACTTATTCGAAATAAAAGCAATGTAAACAAAATTCTTTTATTTTTAAGAAATATTGTCATTTTGGTATGAATCACACAGAAACTGAAGCGTACGCTGATCATCAACTACACGACCTATAAATTCATAAAAATACATAATAAAACTTACATTTTTTGCATTTTCATTCGACATTATGACTTCTGTTCGAGTTCTAGATGAATGGTAGAACTCGTTACCAAGTATTTGTTACCTAAATATTTATATTTAGTACAGTTTCTAGAGTTCTTTTACGCTTCCCCTATCTGACACAACTATAAACTAAAGCATATATGCCGTAGTATGACGATTGACGGTATGAATATGACACAAAACATAAAAATGTCAAGAATGGTGCTGCCAGCACAGTAAATTAGCTGCTTACGGTAGCCCAAAAGAAAGAATTTTATTAAATTTAATATAAAATGAATGAAAATTTAAAATACTATGCGTATAGTAAAGTTTTAATGTTATTGTTTGAATATAGACAAAGATTAACACTTTTTAAATTTAAAATTTACGTTGACATTTTTCTAATATTTTTTTCAAAATCTATAAAATTATCATGAAATTTAGTTGATGATAAATAACCTTGGTCCCCCAAGTTAACTTTTATATTCAATTAAATCTTATATTGTGATAAAGAATATTATTAAATCCACTATAATGTCTACAAATATATATGGGCACATCGACCATAAAACAAATCTTTCAATAATTTAACGATGTTATAAATGTTCCTATTTTGATAAAATTAAATATATTGAATCAAATGATTCATATTAATTCGTTTATGATATGAAAAATCTGTTCAGAGTAAACTATTTATTTAATAACTCATTTATTTCATTTATTTATGTAGCTCTAAAAATTAACTTCGTATACGTGCGAAGTGGTGAAACTGAAAATGTTGATAGAGTTAATAATTGTAATAAAGAATTGTTAGATTTTTTCGTATGCAGTTATGTAAATCTAAAAATTGTTGTACCACTTGTATTACTATTTTTAGATGAAACTATTTTTAGAATAAATATGAGGTTTTACTGTTTTCTGCTGTTTTTGTAAGTTCTTTGATGCTTTTTGCTTACCTGATACTGTCAACACTGCCTCTGATTGTGAATTTGTGAGTCAGTAACAGAATCAGTATAGCTTTTTTTATTTCGACAGTAAATATATATATGTAATGGACAGCCGACAGTATAATGTACATACATTTAATATAGAGTATATGTTCCTTGATATGTATAAAAAATCCTATGAAATGGTTTCTCGTATATTCAATTACCGTTATTCACATTCATCAAGTTATATTTAATCAAATGATTCAATTAAAATGCGTACAATCGTAAAATTTTATAAAATTTTATGATTTAAATAGTGAAACAATGACAATAACTTGTTCCGCAACATTGAAAGAGTGAGATATTGTATAGTGTATTATATTATTATATAAAATTGGGTGTAAGCCACACGGAAAAATCTTTCTATATATATTTCACGACTCAACAAAATAACCGGTAAGTAGATATTTTACGTTAACATAAAAAAAATATATATATTGCTAAAAAAATGTTTTACCATATTTGTTTCATTTGGCTTTATTTCAATAGACTTGCATATATACAAATGTTACTACAAAACCTAAAAAAAAAAATAATTGTGAGAAAATGTTAATGTTTCATTAGTGATTGCTTTAAGTAATCAAATTGATGATGGTGAAAAAAGGATGTATTCTGTTTTTAGTTTATGGCGATGTACTTGTATAAAAACATTTGATTCAATCATTGATTATTTATGCTTAATGTTTTCAGCGAGAGTTGAACCCGCACATCTTGGATGATGATCTAAGTGGCACACATTCATATGTTAATACTTCTTAAAATTATTTTAAATAGTAAAAATAATTTAAAATAAAGTATATTTTTGTTTCAGGACATTCATATTTTTGTAAATATGACAACATTGCTGCAAAAACTTTACCAATTACATCCGCTGTACATAATAATTCCAATAGCATGTTTAATAGCATCAACCTGTGTGATGAATAACAATAAGGTAAGGTTAAAAAGGCATATTCATAAAATAAAACTGAGTGATGAGTTATTCATAGGTGTATGTACATGGGAGACATATTATGAGAAAATGTATTGGTGGGTGCAATATTTGTCTGTGTGTTTGTTCATGCAAACCTCAGAAACAGCTTAACTGATTTAAAAACAGTTTAAACTATTGTATTTTGGAAAAATTCTATTATTTTAACATTTAGTGTGTTTAATTTCAAACAGTTCATAAATAAAAAAGTATGTCAATATAAAGAATATTTCTACAAAATTTCTACAGAACAAGTGTTTTATCAAAACTTTAGCTATCAATGTTAATTTTATAATATTGTTAGATCATTAAAATATTTCAGACCAGAAAATAAATAATTATATAGTACAAGCGGGTGAAACCGTAGTCGGGTCACTATTAATGTAATAAAATTAAACATTTTCCTTCCTTTATTGAAGAAGAAACATCTGAAAACCTGTTGAGTAATCATGTTTTTACTGTTTACACTGCAATGTGGAGGAAATTGTACTACATAGCTGAGTAGTTAAAAAAATCATTTTTTTTTAACAACTTAAAAATTGGTAACAATGTTTAAGTTGAACTTAAAACAATATTCCTCACTTTGCTAGAATTTAAAGATATTGGATGTTAAATGGCGGAAATTAACAAAAAAAAATGTAACTTCGTTATTGTCCTGAAAACAAATAAAAGTTCAAACCTAACAACCATCGCGTTTACAATATAATTTATTAAAGTTTCTTTAAAATATTTTCCTCAAGGTTGTCGGGAAGAAATCGCTAATTAGCGATAAGACCACCTTTTGTGCTTCACACAGTGTCATGTGCACTAAGTGTAAGTTGTGACTGCTTGCTTTCTATTTGTGGTGTACAATAAAGTATATATAAATATTTTTATATAGCAGGACTGAAACGTCAATGTACTATAATGTATAATAGCCAAGGAATTTAACTTTATAAAATATCTATCTCACGATATCGAACTTTCTATATTAATATGATTGTTACCAGATTTGTGTTTATAGTTACGCCAGGTGATAAGTCTATCAAATAGTTTATTTAAAAAGTTATTATCTTAAACTAAGTAAATAAAAGGCTTAAGGGCAAAAAAGACAAAGAAGACTTTCTTTAGATTTTTTTGTAAATTTTTTAGCTCAACCCGGAACACATTATAGACTACACAAACTGCATCAACAACGACAATATAACGTGTAAAGATTACACAAAAAACAGAACAGATACATGTGTTTGCTATTTAAAATTTAACCTGACTGAGAATTTTTATCAAAAGGTTGTCGCTTACTATGAACTGGAGTCATTCGACCAATTACGAGACGATTACGTTAATTCAAAGTAAGTTGCTACTACGTTTTGTTTTCACCATATTAAAAAGAGAGAAAGAAGATTCTATTCATAATTTATGTTATTAGCAATTAGCATTTCTTTATTTTCTAATATCATGATAATTGATGTTACAGGATCGGATAAAATACATGCCCCTATGATACTTTAACATTGGGTTTTATTAACTTCCAAACATGTATCGTTCTCTCTGATTCTCATTATAGTAAATATTATTTTATGTAAGTAATTCCTATGTAAAACATTCATGCCATATTTTCGCATTTTTTAAATCGCTCAAGTTTCTTTTGACATTTTTAAGGTGCTATACCGTGTGGTATGATAGGGACGAAAAAATACTTCTTTTAGAAACCGTAATAAAAAAAAAATAAATCCATACGTTCTCGTTACCCTACGTACGTTTGTGTTTCATTTAGAAGAATAGATATTTTTTTTATGCTAAGGTTTTTTCATATTATAGGTTATACGCGTTAGTAATTTGATACATGATATGAATATTAGAAAATATTTTTCTTGCAACGAAATCGAACTATAAAGGGCTAAATAACAATATTAATATCAAATAAGACTTGTCGCATAACAGCCCACAACAAACTAGAAAATATCTAAAACCATAGCGCTCAACTGTATTTTTGTATTTGTGCTTTTATGCAGTAAAATCTTTTTATATCTCTTCTCTAGTCTTATCGAGGCTACGATTTTACAGCGTTTAAATTATACGTACTACATAATTATCTGCATGAACCACTCAAACGTCATCACGTGCTGCGCTTACACTTATCATTCCTCATCTGTCATTCGTAACGGTTAGACGTTCAAATTCATACGCTAGAAAACGAAAACTTTAATTATGGCAAAGTGTACACATTGTACGAAATTGATAGCGAAAAAGAACCCTGGACTTGAATGTAATAAGTGTAGTGTTATAGTGCATGCTACGGCGATATGCTCAGGACTAACAGCGAAACAATTAAATTCTCTGAGATCAGCTGAAAATCTTGAGTGGACGTGCCGTGACTGCTCACAAAAATCACCTCGAAAAAGCTCATTTATTACACCACAAGAAGAAGCAGAGGACGACGAAGAAGTACAAAATCAAAGCTATTATCCATTCGACATGAAAAAATTACTTAACGATTTAACAACAGAAATAAATAAAATTATCAAAAAGGAACTAAGGGAAACAAATACAGCTCTCCAATATTGCAGCGATAAAGTAGACGAATTTCTCGAGTGCATGGAAGCTTTCAAGGACAAAGTTAAACAATTAGAAAAGAAAACCATGGATTTAGAAAATAAATATAAATCGAGTGAAAATAAAATTGGTGCTTTAGAACAACGATTAAATGAGTACGAGCAGAGAAAATTAAATAAAAATATTGAAATAATTGGAATACCTTGTCTAGAGAACGAAAATTTGGAAGAAATATCAAACGCTATAGCGAAAAAATTACACAAAGACGTTGCAGATATAAAAAAAATCAAGCGGGTAACAACGCCACCTGGAAGAGTAGGCAAAATAAAATTTGAAATGTATGATGAAATTAAAAGAAATAATTGGATTAAAGAAGCAAAATCGGCTCAAATCTATATTGACAATATACTAACATCTACAGGCAACAAAGAAAGACGTGGACATATTTACATAAGAGAAGAACTAACTTACTATAACAGAACTCTTTTATGGAACGCTAAACAAAGGTGTAAAGATAAATTCAAATTTGTATGGTGTAAGGAAGGGAAAATACTTGTAAGAAAATCCGAAAAAAGTAAGATTTTTACTATTAGAAATGATAAAGACCTAACGGAACTATTGAAGTAAGGAAGTGTCTTTTCTCTTTTAATTTTTTTTTTTTGTTTAAATAAATAAAATAAATATGTAAATAACTGTTATTAAAATGGCTTCTAATGTAACATCGAGTAACATTACAGAGATTTATGATTGTGTAGATATTAACGAATATTTTAAGCATGTCTCTAAAAATAACAATAATTTAACTTGTATCCACATTAATCTAAGGTCAATTATTAAAAATTTTGTCTATATAGAATTAATTGTCGCCAAGGCTAAAAGAAGTATAGATGTTTTAATATTAAGTGAGGTAGGTATAACGGAAAATCTTAGTACATTATTTTACTTGGAGGGTTATAGTATGTACACGCAGTTACGTAATGGTCGTAAAGGAGGTGGAATTATTATGTATATTTTAAAGAAGCATAAATTTAAATTAAATAATCACGTAACCAAATATTTCGAATGCATCACTGGGCAACTAATAACACCTTCAAAGCGAATTATGTATCTGTGCGCTGTATATAGACCGCCATCGTATAATGCCTTACACTTTATCCGAGAACTAAGTTGTATATTAAATATTACACCAGATAGGGATTTAATTGTTTTGGGTGACATAAATATAAATCTTCGTTCATACAATAACATTCGTGCACACTATCTTAATTTAATGAGTGAGAAAGGACTTGAGTGTGCGATCTCCGATTATACCCGAATAGAAGCTACAAAACATTACACATCCAAAACTTGTATAGATCACATCTTTCTGAGATCACACACACAAGAAGCGATAAGCGCGGCTGTCGGAACGGTACTGGCAGATCATAGACTTACGATTATAACTTGTTTAGACGCAAACAATATACAGTCTGTTTTACAATATAAAATAAAATATAATAATAAAATTATACAAAATGAATTAAATAAAGTTAAATGGGAGAGTATATGCAATACGGATTGTCCAGATACACTATATAAAGAATTAAAGTTAAAAATTTTACAGTGTTATGAAGCGGGAAAATATAAAATAAAAATAAACAATTCTAAACGAAATAAACAAAAATGGGTAAATTTTAAGGTTATAAAAATATGTAAAGAAAAAGATAGTAAATTTAAGGAATGGAAAAATGATATTAATAACAGAATATTAAAGCTTGAGTATACCAAAATAAGAAACAAATGTAATAAAATTGTACATCAGCAAAAGAACAAATGCATTCAAAATGAAATCAGATTACATAAACACAATCAACGCAAAATATGGGAAATACTGGATAGAATAACAGGTAGAATTAAAGAATCACTAGATAGTATACTAAAACGATTAAAAGCCTTTGATACGGATTCTACGAAAACAATTGTCAATAATTTTGCTCATGAGTTCAATAATAACGTTAAAAATGTAATCTTGAAATGCAATACTCCACTATTAGATAAGAATTTATACAGACAATCTGCAAATATGTCGATCAGATTTAAAAAAGCTGAAAAAAAGGATATATGCAAAATTATAAATAATATTAAAACTCAAAAATCTGCAGGTGTTGATAATATAAGACCCCTCGATATCAAGTTTATCTCTACAAAAATCACACAAGTCATATGTAGGTTACTCAACACAAGTGTTTATTCGGGCTCTTACCCCGACGACCTAAAAATTGGAGTAGTTAGGCCAATCTTCAAAAAAGGATGTAAACAAAATTATAATAATTATCGCCCTATTACAATTTTGCCTGTAATAGACAAAATAATTGAAAAATTTATATCTAATCAAATACACGAATTCTATAAAAATAATAATATACTAGCTTGGCAACAATTCGGCTTTCAGCCCAATAAAAGCACAACACAACTACTATCTGACTTAACTAACTACGTCAATGCAAGTTTAGATAAGAAAAAGCATATTTTAATAGTATTCATAGACTATAGTAAAGCCTTCGACATCCTGCAACATGACATTTTGACCGAAAAATTAGAAAACACAGGCATTAGAGGACCCCTGCTAAGATGGTGTGAAAATTACTTAGCAAATCGAGCATATGTGGTTAAAGTAAACAGCCAATATAGCGAAAAAGTAAACGTTACTGAAGGCACAGCTCAAGGTTCAGTATTAGGCCCTCTTCACTATCTGGCATATGTAAATGAGTTGCAGCATATAATAAATAAAAGTCAATTGTACCAATATGCTGATGACACTTGCCTGGTAGCAGCAGACACAGACATCAAGACAGCTGTGGAAAATTTACAATATGACTATAACTTGCTATGTAAATGGTCACATGACGTAGGTCTAGTAATAAACACACAAAAAACAAAACTGCTGCATATATGCTCAAGCCACAACAGCCTAGTAGAAAACTACGAAATTATATCTCACGAACACGATTGTATGCATCGTAATAATATGACTTGTAACTGTAAGGCCATCGAAGAAGTTGAAGAACATTTATACCTAGGGGTTGTTATTGACAAGAGATTTAATTGGGACAGACATATTGAATATGTATGCAATAAACTACGGTGTATCACAGCAAAACTCTATCTAGTAAAGAACAAAATACACTTCAAAAGTAAATTACAGCTATATACATCTCTAATGGATAGCATAATTGCATATGGGCTCAGTAGCTACGGTCGAACATTTAAAACTCATCTTAATAAAATTTATAATATTCAATTAAAAACACTAAAAATGATTGCACCAGCGTCAATAAGACAAAAATTCTACCACAATGAAAACAAACTTTTTCAATACTGCAAGGTATTACCAATAAAAGATAAAGTAAAACATATTTTACTTAAGGAGCATTTCTTTCATTACAACAGAAACTTTAGGGAACACAAAATATCAACAAGATCAATTGCAAATAACACAATAGAAACAACTGGAGCAAACAATTTTTATGGAAAAAGAACAATAAATTATATAATCCCAAGACTGATTAATGAATTACCGAAAACTCTTAAGGATACAATTACTACACATAATATAAAATACAAAATTAAAGATTTTTTCTTGTCAAATTATTAAAATATATATATATATATGTATATATGTGTGTATATATATATATGCATGTATGTGTGTATATATATATATATATATATATATATAATAAAAATACAAATACATAAGAAATTATTACTATAATATAATATATAAACAAATAAAAATATGTATATATATATTTATTTTTCTTTAATAAAATGAACATACTGTAGCTGGACATTAAAACGTACGAGTAATTACAAATACGCCTCTTTTATCAACCTACCTCACAATGACACTTGTTGCTATTTTGTAATTTTCTATGTTTATTAAAACTATCTGTAATTTGTATGCTTTTATGTTTTTTTTAACTTTATGTACTAAGGAATGTGCAGTGGTCATACAAGCCAAATCGGGCTTAAGACCGCGAAGAAAAATATTTTCTTTATGTAATATGTTATAAATAAATAAATAAAAATATATATAAAATATATATTAAAAATGTCTTATACAGGAGTGTAACTCGATCGATGAATCAATGGCGAGTTTCCATTTCAGGCATCAGTGGTTCAGCGGATATTTGGAAATTGTTAGTAAAATGGATAGGCACGGAGGTTCCCTGCCCTTAGACACTCAGTTCATTCGTCGATTGAGTTACACCTGTACACTTATAAATTTTTGTTAAAACATAATATGCTTTTTTAAGGACAAACATTTGCATTAAATGAACAAATTCTTGTCAGGTTTTTTAAAATTTACCTTTATAATAGTATACCGCAATAAGTAAGTTTTAATTTTTTAACAAATATTTATTTTAGGGATGATAACCAACTTCAGGGTATATTGAATCTTACGCCTTCTGAAAATTGTGAACCATATCGACATGATGAAAACGGCAAACCTATAGCTCCATGTGGCCGTATTGCTGATACGTTATTTAATGGTCAGTTAAACGTATAGGTGTCATATAATATTATCTTCTTTATCTCTATCAAGAAATTCCTGTGTTTACATTTTTTGTGAAATTTTATATGTGAATGTAATAAAATTCTTAAATATTTCAGATACATTTAATATTCTACAAACATCTAGTAATAAATATGTAGCATATTTGCTATCAGGAATGTTGGAAGATTACGAGAAAACGAAATTTCGGAATCCGGAGAACATAACAGAAGGTGAAATATTGATTACTTTGTTTCACATTTGTGCTTATTTACATAAATAAATAAATTAAATCAGCTTTACGCTGTATCCCGCACACAGTAGGGTAGGCAGAGGGAACCTAGTGTTTTTAGACACTCCGTTCCCCACTTTCTGCCGATTTCTGGAGGAATTGCGTGTTGAGTGGCAGAATTCAACGCCGCTCTTAGCCTCGACACCAGAGCGAAGAAATGGAAATATAAATTTAAGTAAATATTTCATCTCCTCGAGTGGGGATCGAACCCACAACCAGTCGGTTTACAGTCACACTTCGTGCCGCTGCGCCACGAAAGGCCTCTATTTACATAAATATTATTTGATAATATGAAAAGGAGCACTCCTTATTTACAAAATATGGAGCTTAAAATCTATAACGTATAAAGTGGAGAACATAAGGACAGACAGAAAGACATGATGAAGCTGTAAGGGTTCTTCTGTTTTTTGGACATTCGGCTATAGAATCCTAAGAGTAATTGATAATTCAAAATGTAGAGTATTGAAATAATGGAATTTTTCCCTGATTCCATTTTTTGATTTCAATTACATTAAAAACTTAAGTAATTTCTAATTTGATTACAATCATGTTTTTGAAATTGATTTTTAACTTTTATGTTTAATATTTTTTGCAGCTAAATTGAATTTTGCGAAACCGATGAATTGGAAAAAGAGTATATGGGAGTTTGACAGAAACAATAGTGAAAACAATGGTTTTCAGGTCAGTTGTCCACAATCTGACTCAGTCATTCTTTGATTAAAAATGATCTAAAGAAAATCTACTACTGATATTGTGTAATATACTATTAATATAAATAATAACTACTTTTAATAATATGTTATGGGTTTATAATACCGTATCAGAAGTAATTATTACTATGGAACATTCATTAATAATTAGTTGATTGATAAGTGGTTAGGGAAACGGGTAAAACCTAAATAAAAACAGGAAAATTTAATTAGATTTTAATGTACATAAAATACATTTTAAGTAAAAACATTCAAAAAAATATTTAAAACCTATATTTATTTAGGGATTTGAATCCGTTCCTCTTACACGGTTTCCAATTTGATCAAATTTGTTTACGTTCCGTAAATAAATATTATAATTTATATTTTTTTCCTATGTTTGGAAAAACCCATAAATGTTTCAAATATTTAGAACCCATTTTGATATTATTTCGTCATAAACACTTCATTTATTGTTATATTTTTATGCTATTGCTAATGAAATATTTTTTTTCCTTAGAACGAACTGTTTATTGGATGGATGAACACGGGATGGAAACGAAAGCCTCGCGCTCGATTCACACAAGATCTTCCGAGTGGTAGTTATATATTGCGCGTTGGATATAGTAAGTTGCAGTCAAAAATATTTAAGATCCACACAACAAGCCCTTTGATTTATTATGCCATACGATATTACATAGTAGGGTAAACAGAGGGAACCTAGTGTTAAGACACTCCGCTCCTCAATCTCTGTCGATTTGTGGAGGCATTGCGTGTTGAGTGGCAAAACTCAACGCCGCGTTTTGCCTCGACACCAAAGCGAAGAAATGGAAATATAAATTTAAGTAAATATTTCATCTCCTTGAGTAAGGATCGAACCCACAACCAGTCGGTTTGTGCCCCTGCGCCACGACTGGCCTCAACAATAATGTTTTTTTTAATAATGTTTATTCTTTGTGAATCGATACATAATTTAAATGTAAGCATCAACGTGCCTCGAGAGTGTGTCGTGTTGTTCATGATTCATTAACTATAAGACTTTCATTTTGCATACCAAGCTAATGATTGTTATGATCTAAACTAATGATCATTACTCACGAATCTTTTTAATGAAAAATATTTTTCTCAGCTTCACTTTATATTCCCGCATATAGCAAGGCAGGTAGAGGGAACCTAGTGGTAAAAAATTCCGTTTCTCCTTTTCTGCCGGATACTGGAGGCATTGCTTGTTGACTGGCGGAACTGGGCCACGATTGGCCTCAATTTTTTTTATATTAATTAATTATTATTATTATAATTAGATAATCAGTTCAAAAACACAATGTAGTTTACATGATATTTTAATTGATATTTGTTTTTTTTTTAATTTCAGACTACCCATCAAGCATATATGATGGTACTAGAAAATTTGTTTTAACATCTATTAATAGTGAAAATAATGAAAATCAATTATTTAAATCAATATGGATAATTTCATTGATTGTGATTTTTTTGTATATATTCTCATGCTTAGTTATATATGTAAAATACAAGATACAGAGACGGAAAAAGCAAGGTAACAACAATGTGAAAAATAAAGTAAATAGTAAAACTGTTTGTTATTAAAATAACATTTTTAAGCTTTTGCAAACATAGTAAAAGTTTCTTTGAATAAATGTTTTTTTTTACAGGTGCGCCTAATGACACAAACAATGAAAATACTACAAGTTTAATGTGATTAATTATTTAAGGAACGAGAGAGGCCAAAGAGATACAATTAATGAAAAATTTTCATTGATATCATAGCAACGAAGCCTAGCACTGCCTTAACACCATATAATAAAATGGAAAAACTACTGTAATAAAAAGTTTATAGAGAAGATTGAAAAAAAAAATGCAAACAAACATTTCGGATAACATAATCTCATTTATAAACTGGAGAAATCCTTTACACTTATATAAGTGGTTGTCCTAGTCACATAAAGTTGTATAAAAATGTATATATTTTCTATACACTATATATATCTGGCAACGGATGGATACGAAAAGCCCAAGACCGGGATGGTTGGCGCTCAATGAGGGAGGCCTACGTTCAGCAGTGGATGGCGATAGGCTGATTATTTATATATATATAAAATAAAATATACGCTAGTTAACATGAAGGCACTAAGTAATTTAAGCGCAATGGCAAAACGCGGTCTAGAAAGAAGATTGTGAGTTTTTTTGGATAGTTTGCTGAAAGTACCCACAAAAGATAAAAAGACTCGAGATAAAATATAAATATATAAAGACAGAAACGATCACTACTCTATCTGTTAATCTATGCTAAGATTATTGATCGCTCCTGATTATTGAAGCTCCTGTAGGGAGGACTACAGCACTGCAATTAAAAGTTTAAAATTCCTTTTGTTCTGCTTTTGTTCATAATCATTATCTTTATTTTTATAATTTCTTGATAAATATAAATACTTACATTAACTTAATTGCATTATTAATTTTGTACAACATTTGAAAATAGAATAAAGAATTATTCAAACAGATATTATGGTTTTTTTTATAATGCTTTACAGTATGGGAGACGAATATGCTAACTTAGGATTTGCTTGAGCGTCACAGAGACCTATTGGGTTGGGAAGTTTAGATAATAACAAGAAAAAAATCATACAATACATATCTTTTGATTGGTGGTTGAGCGGCTATAGATTTCAAAAATGTAAAAAAAAAACTGTTGCATGCATACTCAAGTGTGTCAAATTTTGTTATCATTAATTTCCTATGTATTCCTAAAATGTATTAAATATGTTAATCTGACTATTTCCGTGATAGAGGGCGTCTCGTATGTAAAAATTAAAAATGAGAAAAAAAATCATCGAGCGAGTTTGATTTTCTAAGGGGATGATAGGTGAACCTGAAAAAAAAGCCCCTATATGGTAATCGGTAAGACGGTTTGGATGTGACGCAAACTCGCAACCAATGTTGGGATGTGCAAAAAAAGTTCGTCATTTTAAATTACTCAAGCGTGTCCGATTAATATGTATACGGTTCATTTTCATGTTCTAGACGTGCTATCTCATAATCTGACGATTATCTGAAGGGACTTGCTTAATTTGACAATCATATTTTTTTTAATAAATAAAATAAAGAAAACAGCTTTATGTAGTATCCCACACACAGCAGGGTAGGCAGAGGAAACCTAATGTTAATACACTATTCCCTACTTTCTGCCAAATTTTGAAGGCATTAGAATTAACAATAGCATGAGGTTTGAACCACTCTCCAGAAACAGCAAAATGTGACTCGGAGCACCCTCTAGAAACAGGAGCTTGTGATTCGTAGCTATTTTCTGTAACTTCTGATGTCTTCTTATTTTCCACTACACTGCTGTTGTTGTAAATATTGAAAGTCGGATGGTAGTTTTATTGCTGTAAATAATTTATAACACTATGTGTGATATACTTTACTTATCTAATGATGATTCTATGAAAAATTCTAGATTATCGTTTGTTGTTCGTGACTTTTGGAAAACCGGCTTGCTCTGAAGATATTCTAAAATATTGATACATTTCTGTAATTTTCCTAATGTAAATTAGATTTTTTTTTCAAAATGGCTTCAACACAAAATATATATTTTACATTAATATCACTCATATTGAATATTTATAAACTTTCATTCACAGAAATTTTATAAAAATTACAAAATAAACAAAACTCGTAACTACGTTGTAAACACAGCTGCCATGGCAACAGAAACCAAAGTGGAGACGGAGTGAGATATCAACATCACACTTGTCAAACACCTCGTTCATACAAGTGTGTGAACGGTTATTTGACTTGATTTGTAACACCTTATACGCTTGTTGCTTGACGAACATCCACAAGCCCAAGAACTCTAATCCTATATAATCTAAACTAAAAAAGGTCATACACTTTTCGCAAGCTCCTTTTAATCTGTGTTCAAAGACCGACACTGAGTTTGAGCGGCAAAAAAAAACGACGTGTTTTGTATGTCAGAAACATATTAATGCGCTCACCAGCGTCTAGATGGGCCAAAATTAGAGCTTATGTGCGTTCAGCGAGCAACATGCGTATAAGCTTTAGGCGTTACAAAGCAAGTCAAACACCCCATTCACACATTTGTATGAACGGGGCGTTTTTCAAAAAAAAAAAAAACACTTGGCAAGCGCGTAAGTGTACCATAACATTCATTGTATTTCACTTATAATCTGTATATTTATTAATCTGTGGTCATAGGATACGCACAGATTAGCAATAAGTAATATGAGTAACTAGTGTGAATTATTGATTTGATTAGGGAGTAATGATTAAGAACTACTGATTCGATATCTGATCGTTTTCTTTTTTGATAACGTCAATAAACTTAAAATTGTTTACCAAAACACGTCTTAGTAATGGCGACGTCAAGTGATACTTCTGACCAAAACGTAAAATCAAGAAGGCCTGCTGGTAAGTTCATGTTTTTACAATAATATAACAATCCCCTTTTACATACTTCTTTAATTGATTGATTGTGTTTCGTAGAATCAGCCTTTAAGCAGCAACGGCTGCCTGCATGGCAACCAATCTTAACAGCTGGGACTGTTCTTCCAACATTTTTTGTAATAGGTATAGCATTTATACCAGTTGGAATAGGATTACTTTACTTTTCTGATGAGGTAAGCTACACAAATAGGTCTTCAATATTTCTTATTTATATACTGACTTTAAATATTTCTACTACTATATCTTGTAGATCTACGGAATTATAATAATTGATACTTACTAGACATGAAATGAGCTTATAATATATATAATATTTTGAAAATGTTTATAATTATTACTAATCATTGGTGCAATTAATGGAGTACATTAGTATACATATTATAAATATACAATAAAATTACAGGTAAAAGAACATGTTATTGATTATACATACTGTATGAAAGAAGATGAAAACATCACATGTGCAGATTACATTAAAATAAACAATTTGAGTGCCTGTACCTGCAAAATACCATTTAACCTTACTGAAGATTTCAAAGGAGATGTATATTTCTATTATGGTCTCAGCAATTACTACCAAAATCATCGTAGATATGTAAAATCAAGGTATTTTTGGGATATTGTGTATGCAGTGGTTAACATAACACTTTGTATTCTTACCAAAATGAGGAAATGACCCTACAACATTCACTTTTTACAACTTCTTAAATCTTCTTCAATATTTACTTAAATTTGTATTTCTATTTTTCAAATTACAGCATTGTGTTCCGCCACTCGACATGCAATGCTTCCAGAACTCGGTGGAAAATTTGGAACAAAGTGTCTTAACGCTGAGTCTAACGTAAAGCCCTTTGCTTATGATGCTGTGTGAGATACAGTGTGAAGATGATTTTTTAAAAATTTATTTGGGATCATTATAGTGCAGAGTGAAGTGATTTTAAATGTGATTGTTAAATTTGTGATCCATTCCATTCATTGGGAAGAATTAGCTATATTCATAAGCATGTAGCATATGGACTGCAAATGGGGCTGTTATGGGTTCCATTTCCAGTTAGGGGAAATTAATCATTTTATACTTTCATTTTCTCACTCTGGTGTACAATCAAAGCACAGTGTTGAGTTCCACTACTCAAACTCAATGTTTCGATAATTCAGTGGGAAGTAGGAAATGGAGTGTACTCCTTATCCTTCTAAATGGAAGATACAGGGTAAAGCTAAAAAATATATTTTTATACATAACACACAACTTGAGTATATAAGCATGAAGATAAAAAAATTAAAAAGCTTTGCTCACATTTCGAACAAAAAATTGTAGATTGTTTAACTATAAACGCAAAGTTCCATTCTCATTTGAGGGATAGAAATATAAACCATTTTTATTTCCTCACTTTGGTAAGGACGATAAGTGCGGTGTTGATTTCCACCAAACTACACATAATTCAATGGAAAGTGGGGAATGAAAGTATCTTAAGGGGAACGCAATGCCCTAACACTAGGTTCCCAGGTCTGCTTACCAGGTTATGTGCGGGTTGGAATGTGATGGTAAATAAAACATTATTATAAATTTTTGAGATATGTAGTATGTTTTTTTAGAGATGACAACCAACTTCTGGGACGGTTATCACTTACACCTTCCAGTGATTGTGCACCTTTCGCTTTTGCTGATGTGGAAGGCAAATCGGAAAAGATGCCCATAGCTCCATGTGGTGCTATTGCCAATTCACTTTTTAATGGTAAGCTATATATATTTACTGAGCAATTGACAGACAGACTATACACACTCAAACTATTTGACAGTTATAAAAGGCTGTAAATTATCATGTAGGAGAATATGAAGTGATGATTGGGCAATATGAAGAGAATATTTCTTATTTTTTACTTTTGAAAGTATAATACTACCAATAACACCAATAATTGTTTTTTTTTAACTTATGGGGACTGGTACTTTTACTTTTTGGAAGAAGGTACTGATATCTGGTGGGATTATTACAAATTTCTGTTACGCAATTAAGATTATTGCTAAGAATGATAATTTGATAAAAAATAGTAGTTTTGAAAAGACATAAAAATGTTAACATCGCTGGATTTGAACCCTTAAACCTTCTTTGAAAACCGTCTAAGTGCTCTGACCAACTAAGCCATATGTTCTCATTCGGCTACGTTAAAATTATTATATGCTTGTTACAACTTATTTTTGTTTAAGTATTTAAAATTAAGTGTTAAAAGTATTTTTTTCATAAGTGGAATAATGTAAAAAATAAGAGAATACTATTTTAAGAGCATTACTTACATTTCCTACAGAAACAAAAGAAAACTTGATATTTTCTAAAGTTGTATACAGGAACTCATTTTATATAAAAAAAATACATCATAATCTTACAAAATATTATTTTTAGATACCCTAACAGTAGAGTCGCAAGATTTAAACAAAGATGTGCCAGTACTAAGAACTGGTATTGCGTGGACTTCTGACAAAGAAATTAAGTTTAGAAATCCACCTGGAGATCTGGAGACTGGTAAGAGATCATTTAAAAAGTTAATATAACTTTTTGCTCCTGCTGTTATTATTTATCAGCAGAAATTTAAATTTTCATTGTTTGGCTGCTGGGGTCTTTTATTTTCTGATATTTCGAAATGCTGAAGAACTGCTGTATTAATCTTCTTTAAACAGTCTATAATCATAGAGATTTTTAGTAATTAGTGATTATGGACAAAGTTTTGTACAATAAGATAAATTTTCTTCTCATATAACAATTTCTAAATTATGATCTATGCATTTCATTTCAGCATTTAAGAACTTCACAAAACCAATAAACTGGCGTATTCCAGTTTGGATGCTAGATCCAAACAATACAGATAACAATGGATTCCAGGTGAATATTTTCATATAAATAATTTTCTGTGCATTACAAAAAAATGTTGTGTACTATAGTGTACACTTTATTATACCTTTTATGAATAATATATATAAATATATTTGTATTTTAAGTTTTAACATCATTGGCGGTGTCAAAGTATATGTGATGTTTACACGTTCGATTCTCCGTGTATGGAAAACATTTTTTTTTTCTTTCTGACCAACCCGAAAGAATGTGCAGTGTTGGCTTCCGTCATTTCACATACAGTGTCTAGTTATTAGGCGAAAATTGAACAAGTATTATAAAATTAAATTTTAAATAACGCTTATTTCCAGAACGAAGATCTCATAGTTTGGATGCGCACAGCCGCTTTACCCACCTTCCGTAAGTTGTACCGTCGCGTCGATCATTCTAAAGAGGGCTTTGGACCCGGACTCGTCAAAGGACCTTATGTATTGAGGGTTGAATACAGTGAGTATGTTTTATAAAAATCAGCTTCACGCTCTATCCCGCACACAGCAGAGTAGGCAGAAGGAACCTCAATAGGTAACAATTTATGACACTCCATTCCCCACTTTACGGCGGATTCTGGAGTCATTGCGTGTTAAGTGGCGGAATTTAACGTCTCGCTTTGCCTCGACACCAGCCACATGTAAATTGAAATAAGTATTTCATTTCCTCGAGTGGGAATCGAACCCACAACCAGTCGATACAGTCACACCTTGTGCCCCTGCGCCACAACTGGCCTCTATACATTTTATTATTTAATATTATTGAGTTACGGCTTATACCTACATTTATTATTTTTATAGCTTCACGCTGTATCCCGCATCAAGGACATACAGAGGGAACCTAGTGCTAGAACACTTTCTCATTATTTTTTTATATTTTCTAAAAATATTTTTGGATTTAACACTTGGTACAGTGTGAAATTAAAAAAAAATAATATTATAAAACATTAACAGACTACCCAGTAAAGGATTTCGACGGTACAAAATCCTTTATAATATCGACGACATCCCTCCTCGGCGGCAAGAACCCGTTCCTCGGTGTGGCGTACGTGGTCGTTGGTGCGTTGTGCCTTCTGCTCGGTATAGTGCTGCTTGTCATACACGTCAGATGCTCTAAGAGGTGAGATTTTTTATATTACAGCAGCTCAAACCAAACAAATTTTCGTTATTATGCTGTCTCGTGTAGTCCGTGAAAAAAAAAATTCTAAATTAAAATCCGCGAGCAACCATCTAACTTTAGAGCGGCCACGACTCGTGGACCATACTGTACAGTTATGTCATATTAACATGTTAACCTTTATTTTTTTCAATAAATGAATGCTTCTCATCATGTGCTTCTTTAGTCTATGCTTTTTTATTTTAAGTTTACTTTATACTCTTTTTTTTATTCTTGTGATTTGTTACTTGATTACATTACAGTGATTTTATATATTTTTTTCTTATCTTTTCAGCACAACAGAGATGATCAACGTGAATCCTCGCACCCCATACTCCTAAACGAGCGGTATTCAAAATCATGATATAAAGTTTCCAAAAAAATAATAATAATTCGAAACGAACGAATGAGTCATTTTGAATGTTTATAAGAAAATTGTTATCTTATCCGAAACGACAACATAACATATTAATATATTTTGATTATATATATATATATATGTATATATATATATATATATATACATATATATATATATATAAAATCAAAATATATTAATATTTTACGTCTTTGACTAACTGTCGATTTTCCCATGGTCATTCATAAATTACGTCACACGTGTCAACACGGGTTCGACGAAGTGTGACAATGAGTGGGGAAGAGTCCTAAATGTTGCGATGTAAAATTTTAAAATATTATGATAAAAAACATGATTTCGGAACTGCTGTTTTAATTAATCAATTTCTGCGTGTAAAATTGTGAAATATGAGACTTCATACATTGACGTGGGGAGTTGGTGGCTTTGTTGGAGGTTTAAAAAAACATGACATTCGTTTGACGTAATTTATGGATACCTCTTGATCAAAATTATATAATGTAATGGGTAAATAAATATACGCATTTTACCCCTTCGGTTAGTCAAACAGACGTTTTGAATTTTTCCCTATCTAACATATATCTTTATTATATTTTTAGGTTCCCTTTGATAATAATAGAAGATAAAATGGTATTGCTGTTATTCGTCACTATAACAAAATCGATGTATCATAAAATTAATTTGGGCATGTTATCTTAAAATCTAGAATTTATATTAAAGTAATATTCTTAAAATCACTTATTTCACGCCGTAATATTATAAATTAATTAAATCAACACTAGCGTCACTGAAATATTGCGCTTGTAGTTTCTAAATAAAATTATTTTTTGTAATTATTTTAATAAACGTTTTTTTAGGCCAGTCGTGGCGCGACAGGTTGTGGGTTCGATTCCCATTCGGGGAAATGAAATATTTAAAATTCTGAAGTAGAGAACGGAGCGTCTTTACACTAGGTTCCCTCTGTCTACCCTGTTATATGCGGGATACAGCGTGAAGCTAAACATACATATTTTATGGAACAAAAAATGTTTTATTCTATTTGTCTTTGGATTATTAACAATTTTATATTTAAGATAGATTCTCTTTATTGTATTTTGTATCTTCTGTTAGATGCTATTAGACAGTAGTTTTAATAAATATTTTTAGTTGTTTAATTTACCTTAAGTTTCTCTCACATTTGTAGTAAAGGAAGGTCAGTGGTCTTATATAAGCCAAATTTATAACAATATAATATAAAGTTTTTTTTTCCTTGTAGTTAATGATTTTTTTTGAATTTTTGTTATTCTTTTGGTATATGCTGTCAAAAATAATATACTTAAAAGTTAATCGAACTGCACTTGACAACAATTATTCTTTTTAATTCAATGATGTAATACTGATTTCTATTTTAAACACGCAAATGACAATTTTGGTTTCGTTGAAAGATAATTTCTAAATATCATAAAACGGCTTGGTACCGGGGTCCGTAAGGTCGAGGCCTAGCTCTATGCATAGACCTTGAGGAATGTGGAACTGAAATTATATTGTAGATTCGACGAGTTGTGGCCATCCTGAACTCTTGCGCATTGTTGATTCGAGAGGAGAATAATCAAAATTAAGAAAGATTCCTAAAATCAAGTCTCTCCAACTAACTTCAAGGCAGTCACGACTCGTTGGTCGTACTGTATATTGATTTATATAATTACACTGCGTTCCTTTAGTACAGTTCAATCTGACAAAAAAATACTTTTTTGCTACAACACTAGTTTAATTAATCACGTGTCTATTTAATTTATTATTTAATCTATATAAAAATTTAAATGGTGACAGAAAGGTTTTTGTTATATCTATTATTACTCGGTATTATTTTTGTGATATTTTGTTAGTTATTTATATTTTTGCCGACGTTTGAAATATTGATGTAAGTTCTATATTGTTCCTTCCTTATTTGGTTATTGACAAATATGACACATTTGTTATAAACAAAAATTTAATGTTATCTATATAACTAAAGTGCCTTTTATCGAAATAAGATTACTAAAACTATTTAAATTAATGTACTTAGCGAACGAATAATATTAGCTTAGAAAGTTTATACTATAGTATAGCCCCGCAAAACTTTATGGAGATTGTGAATACAGGCACGAGTCAAATTCGCATGGAATGAGTCACCAGCACATTCAAATTTTACTATAACAATTTCGACCTTTAATGCGCGTTTGTAGTTTTTGTTTTATCAAAATCGGGCCAGGATTTCCAAAGCTACAACGATGCAAAGTTTCATCTCTTATTAAATTTGCATTCCGTCTTCTACTTCACTTTAATGTTTAATATCTCAGTCATTTTTGAAGATAAGAACAAAAAAAATCTTTTTTTTTTTCTCCAGTTATCTATTTTTTAGATATGCTGAAGACAAAAAACGTTAGTGTGACTCATTTTACAGACGTGTGCATAATATTCGATATGTGGAGTTAGGCGTCATCAGTTTCTGTCGTATACAAACTGTATCAGTAAATGACACGTAGTAGTCGCTCTCTGCTGTACTTTAGTGTCGTAATCGGGATCGCTGGGTAGCGGGGCGGCGGGGTGTGGTGTAAGCGGAGCATACACCCACAGTGCTGTAAAACATACGTCGCGTGGAAAATTTACCTTTTAAGAAGTGCCCATGATTGGATTTTATTATTTAGATATGTCAGGGTTATGCCATGGTAATAAAATTTTAAAAGTAATAAAAAAAAAAATGTCCTTTTTTTCACGTTTTGGTCGATGTTTCAACACTTATAAAAAATTTTGGGATCTCTAATCTTGAAATTAGAGTGGAGGGATTGATGCTAAATCCAATCAAGATTATAATAAAATATATTATATAAAATCCAATGACGAGCACTCCTTAAAACGTAAATTTCCCACGTGACGTATGTTTTATAGCACTGTGGTCGTCGTGTGTAATTCATAAAGTTCTTGTATGGCTATATAATGTTTTTAAACTAAGATAATAGTTGCCAGTACATTGTTACCTATAAATATGTTTTGACAAACGGTCCCTATGGCATAAGTCGTCGACATAGCCATAGGGACCGTTCAAGTATTACGTAAGTAGTTTTTTTGCAATTATTAACCCCCCACCCCCCACTCCTCCCCCATGTCATCAAAATTAAGCAAACCCAAGACCCCCTTACAGTGCTTACGTAATACTTAAACGTACCCCATAAGGCTAAAATGATTTAGTAATAAAAACATTCTCATACAAACTGTACAAATCCCTGAGATTATATTTTGATTTAATGTACCTATGACTAAAAAGCTACTTTAACATGAACTATTCCGTTACGTAGGTTATAAAAGCATTTGAATATCAAGAGTCCTGCAGATGATGATAATATTCTGTGTATTTATTAAATGTATTAGTTGTTTTATGAATAAATGGTTTAAAATATTTTTTGGGTTTTATAGTTTTGGGTTCACCTTTATTGACTCCGTTTCCTATTTTCCGTTGAATTTTGGAAATTTTGTGCTTCACAATGAGGGGATAAATTATTATTTATTAATAATTTTATTTGTCTGTAACCATTGACATGGTTTTGTCCACGTCGCGGCGCAGATTGTCTAGCCTCGGTCCCAGGTTGCTGACCTGTCTCTCCACGTTTGAGAGTGTCGATTCCAGCGCTTTCCATTGTGACGGGTCCGGCTCCGAGCCCGATTGAACCTGAATGTGCGCCTTGACATCCTTAATGTCTTTTAGGATGGTTTCTTGCATCTCCCAGATCTTCCTGACTTCCCTGAAGGGTTCTGTTGTCTCATATCCCAGCCAGTTTCTCACTGCCTGGGCCTCCTTCAGGGTCTCGGTAACCTCGGTCCTGGCCAGGTGCAATTGCTCCGTTAGATTTTTGTGGAGGGTTTGCAGTTGTTTTGCGTGAGCTCTCTATATGCACTAGTTCTTGGGCGTGCCGTGAGCGCTCCTTCTCCAAATTGCACCTGTGCCTATTTCGTGAGTCCGAGAGAGAGAGCACAGTTTCATACAGCCCCTGCAGGCTCTCATGGGCCGTTGCCTTACACTCCCGTTTCATGTTGGTTGCCGTCTCCAGTGCTTCGATGCCCTGCCTTAATAGGGTGTTAGCTACTCCCGAACCCATGTCCATTTCTACCCCGGTGCCCTTTCGGGGTGAAGCGTACAGCAGGCTCACCCTCCTGGTCGTTGATGCTGCGGAGCCTACCGACGTCTACGGACGGAGCCTACGGACGTCTCCGCGTCCGAGTCCGAGGCGCGCGAGTCCTTTTCCATGTGGGTAAAGGAGAACTCCGCGATATTGTTGTTGTTTCTTAGCGGGATCTGGTCTGTGGTTTGCGGGGGGGTGGTTATTTTGGCCGAGGATGTTGTGGCCTTTGACAAAACCATCTGTCTCAGCGTGGAAGCCCTGGAGACAGTCTGTGTGCTTTCGTGTGATGATCGACTGCGGCGCAGCCCGGGTATTTCGATCAGAAAGCACGTGGGTGTGTTGTAGGTTATTTTTGGTTATAAAAACCGCGTGCCTACCACGTGCTTTGTTTTGATGTCATTTGGCCGGAACTCCGCGTATCCTGCTCCGATCGCGGTGCAACTGGTGTCGTTACGTTCCTCTTCCTGGTGCCGACCTGTGTCAATTTGTTGCACCGCGCGCCCTGATGTTCTTGGCACTGTTTTTGTGGGCTAAAGTCCCTGCACTGTATCTCCGGAACCGTACGGACTTTTCACACGCGCACATATAACCTGGCGAGTCACACACTTGTTTGCCTCTGTACCGAGTTTGGAGGCGATAGGCTCAAAATTTCCGTTTTTGGAATTTTTTTTAGCGGAGCCGATGTTATATGTATGATGGTTGGGTGTGTACTCGAATGGTTGGGTGTGTACAGAATACTCGTATTAAAGACACGGTCAGTTTCAGCACAGCACAGGGCCTTAGTGTTTCGAGTGACTGCCAGGCCCAGGTTCAATCTCATATGGAGTATTGTTCTCATATCTAGGCTGTTGCACTCCAGAATCAGCATAAATCATTTGGTCGAACCATATATATATATTTATATATATATATATATATATATATATATATATATATATATATATATATATATATATATATCTGCCTACTATATATATATATATATAGTAGGCAGATTTTTGGATTCCGTAATTTTGCAGCATTTTGTATGCAATTTTTTAATCAAATCTTATAATAGACTATTTCCCATGGACCTACAGTTATAAAATTTGACATTATTTATCATTTCAGCATTCAGTTCATTACATACAAAATTTCCCACTCACTGCCGAATTCCGGAGGCATTGCGTGTTGAGTGGGAGAACTCAACGCCGCAAACATTTATCATATTAGTATATAACGATAACAACCAGAACTTAGAAACACTTCTTATAAGTGATCCAATTATTTACTACTTGATAAGATATGATATTTATGAATATAAGAAGCTATTATCTTAATTATTAAAATAAGATAATCCGTATTTTCGCGTGTTCTGTCGATTGGACACTCGTGGTCCGAACGTTAACATGATTATAGGTTTAATTTTGCTTTGTTTATTGTTAAACGCCGTTTCGGCTCAAAATAACGACGGCTTATTCGATTTAAATATCATACACTACAACGATTTCCATGCACAGTAAGTATTTTAATTATCTTTAACAAGTCTACCGACTATTTTTCAATGGAAAATGGGGAATGGAGTGTCTTAACACTAGGTTCCCTCCGACTAACCTGCTGTGTGCGGGATACGGCGTGACGTGCCGTGTGCCCTTCATTTAATCGCCTTGTGTCTAAACCAAAGAATCTAGACGGTTAAGGTGGAAAATAATTAAATCTTTTACGAGTGTCAGTACTTATACGTATAAAAATAAAATTCATAAATTGTGTTCCAACTGTTTAAGAATATTTATAGGACGAAAATGCATTGATTTTATATCTATTGAATGTTACCTAGGATAGCTTTCAGTTTATATAAAAACTAGCGGTCCACTTGCGACTTCGCCCGCATACCACATTTTTTTTTATTATGCTCCATTTGCCATATGATAATCAATATAAATTATATAATCAATATAATTTGTACATTCAATTATTTTAAGAAAGTGCAAGCACTACTTGGCTTACGAGGATGAAATTGACGGCAAGGGCGCTCCCCGTAGAAGTCGTGGCATGTTTGCGACGGTAAACAGAGCAACGAATTATTTTAAATTTAGATTTTCTCAAAAAGTATATATGTTGAAATTACTAATGTTTATGCTTATGCTATTATATATGCTATAAAAGCCAAAGCATATCTTCATAAAATTTCTTTGATGTTGAAATAAATTTTGTTCGTTTAATATCTTTATCGAATATAAATTGTTGAAATATCACCTCGTAATTTTATATTTTTTTGTCACAAAATGCCTTATTGCAACTTATTTATATATACGGTATAGCGGACTTTTATAGAACTAAAAAAATAGAACATTTCTTCCAAACAATACACTATTTTTGCAGCACATGCGCTTTCGCAAAGCAATTCTTTCTCAGCAAAACTGCTCTACAAAATGTAATATAATATAAATACTCTACAAGTATATATAAAAAGTGAAAATGTATTATTATTTATTAAATTTGTTGCTATGTTATGTGTAAATATTCTTTATTTTAAAATTAGCGAACTACGCGCCGCATCGTCAGCTTAAAATTATTGTTATTATACCAAATATCCATAAAAATAGCAGCAAATGTATAATTTTGATATATAAGTTATATAAGGTATTGTAGTTTCATATAAATTCGTTAATATCCTATAAATTAATTTAAAGTATCTCCAGACTGAGATGAATTTTTTTAAATCTGATACGCCAGAAAATAGATGATACGCTAATTAGGTCGAATCAATTAGGAATTTAGATAAGATTTTTTGTAACAAAATTTAACATAAAAATTATTTTATATCTCCATTCATGTGGGGAACACGCGTCTTAGTGCAATCACTAAAAGTGGGCGTGACCTGCTAATCCGATTACATTGGTAGGTAATACATCTGATAATTATCTAACTAAAGTCATTGAGCAAAAAAATTTCTTGCCTACGATTGTAAAATTTAAAAATATAATAAAATTAAAATAAATTAGCTTCACGCTATATCCCGCACACAGCAGGGTAGGCAGAGGGAACTTAGTGTTAAGGACACTCCGTTCCCCACTTTCTGCCGAATTTTGGAGGCCCTGCGTGTTGAGTGGCAGAACTTTGTACCACTGCGCCACGACTGGCCTCAAAAATATAATTCGTAATATTTTAAAAATATGGATGCCAGTCGTTACGCAGCGGCACGAAGTGTGATTGTAAAACCGAGTGGTTGTGGGTTCGATCCTCACTCGAGAAGATGAAATGATGTTAAATTTACTTAAATGTATATTTTCATTTCTTCGCTCTGGTGTCGAGGCTAAGCGCGGCGTTGTGTTCGCAAACACGCAATGCCACCAGATTTCGGCAGAAAGTGGGGAACGGAGTGTCTTAACACTAGGTTACACTGCTGTGCACGGGATACAGCGTGAAGATGCACGAAGCGCGTTAATTTTTTTTTAAATATATGATTCGTAAAATTTTAAAAATATTTTTATGAATATTGTTCGGACAAAGCAACTTATGACTCAACAATGCTTAAATTTAGCCACCAAGTGATTTCTGCTAATCCCAACTTAAATAAAAAAAAATCAAGGAATATTATATATAATATTTATTGATGAAACCTATCCACCCAGATATATAAGGAAAACCACATGAAATCTCTAAGTATACGTAAATCAATCAGCGACAATACGACAAAATATCTTATTTTCGTTATTTTTCTATGGGTGTTCCTCAAGGGGGTCTCCTTCTCCTCTACCGTTCTCTATTTTTATTGAAACTATCTGTCAAAACACCTATATGCTGCGGACTTGCAGATTTACATAGCTAAGTGTATTTAAGTGTGACATTCAATGTCACTTAACCTTTTTAAAAGACATCTAAAACAACATCTTTTTAATTTAGAAAATATGTAGATTTTTGTAGAGTTTTCTATCGATTTGTTTATTGGACATAATAAGTTCTGTTTGTATAAGAATATTTATGATTATATGCTTTCTTTTTTTATTATTTGTGTGCAATAATTTTTTATTTTTTAAGCTTTGACCAAATAGCTTTAAGTGGAGGACCATGCAATCCGACAGAAGGGGACTGTATAGGCGGGTTCTCTCGTCTCTACACAGCTGTGATGGAGGTTCTGGAAGCGGAACCGGAGTCTATATTACTTAACGCTGGAGACACATTCCAAGGCACCATTTGGTATAATTTCTTACGTTGGAACGTCAGCCAGCATTTCATGAACATGCTGCCTCACGATGCTCATGTAAGTTTTCGTTTGACATTTGTACAGTTTTTATTCAGCTTCACGCCGTATCCGCCTTAAATATAGCAGGGTAGGCAGAGAGAACCTAGTGTTGAGATACCACTTTTCGCCGAATTTTCGAGGCATTCCGTGTTGACTCAAGAACTCTGAACAGAGTGGCTGTACTTCACGCCACGCTTTGCATTTTTTAGTTGTTACCAGAGCGAAGGATTGAGTTTTTGTTTTAATAAATAATAATTCATACCCCTAACTGGAAATCGAATCCACAACCATGGCGTTTGCTACTGCTAGTGTTCCGCGACTGCTTCAAATATATAAAAATATTTAATTTATTAATGTTAAGATTAAATAAAAAACATATTTTAGGTATTAGGGAACCACGAGTTTGATCATGGCATAGAAGGGTTATATCCTTATCTTCATATGCTCGAGTCGACCATGTTAGGGGCAAATGTAAATACTACCTTCGAACCGGAAATGGCGCCATTTGTGAAAAATCACGTCATTATTACAAGGAAAGACCGAAAAATTGGAATTATTGGGATATTATTAAAAACAGTAAGTTATATTATACATATTATTTTAAAAAAACAAGTGGCCTTGACTTTTTAATATAATTCAATTATCTGTTTTGTTGTTCTTTTTAATTTTTATAAACTTCCTAATTTTTTTTTAAATTATCTTATGTAAAGATAAACATAAGTAAATACGGTAAGTATTTACGTTGAATAATGATTGTGATGAAAACGTTTATCTCTTTGTATCGATGTATAAACATATCTAATCTATAAGGTAATTTCCTTGTTTAATATCCGACATCACCAGTGAGTGGCACAGTACACTGGCATTCAAACAAAATCTCGTATAACAACACTCTTCCTTACTCTTTCTCTGTTTATATAATATAATTTCAGAAACTTAATTTTTTAAAAGGACCCCAATCCCCTTTTTTAACTTTAAGCCGTATTCTACATATGTGGCTTTGTAGGTAGAGAGACCCTGGGAACCTATTTTTAAAACACATCGTTCCATTTTTCGTCGATTTTTTGGAGACATTGCGTATTAAGTGGCAGAAATCAACGCCGCGTTTTGGTTCGTTACCTGAGCGAAGAAATGACAATATAAAATATTTCATAGGATATTTCATATTTCACATTTTTCTTCGTAAGATGTGCGGAGTCAGCTTAGCTGATCGAATCCGCAGTGAAGGATGTCACGGTGAGAATTAATAAGAACATGGTCAGTTGGCTTGGGCACGTCGAACGAATGAGTGATGAAAGAATGGAAAAAAAGATTTATAATGGAAAAGTGTGTGGTAAGAGGGTTATGGGGAGACCTCGATTGACCTCGAAAACAGATTATTAAAGATATTCGAGCAAGGTCACGTAAAAAGCATGAGGACCCCCGGATGTATCTTCATACATCGACAGTGGACAAGGCTGATGACAGTGGACAAGGTGAAAGAGAAATATTAGTGTTTGGAGCTCCATTCTGCCTGACTACCCCGCTAGGGATAAAGCGTGAAGCTAAGTTAAGTTAGTTAATCATAAATAATTCATTTCCTCGTGTGGGGATGAAACCCACAGCCTGTTACGTTGACAGACGCACGCTAGTGTCACCGCGCCACGACTGGCCTCCATTGTCTTTTCATATCAATAACCCCATATATTCATTAGATAATAGTTTTCTTCATTTTGAACGCATATTTTATAAATAATTGTCGACTTATCACTATTGGGAATTAGATTATGATTAGGTCGTCGTGCGTCCTGGCGCAGTAGCACAGTGTGTGGCTGCGCGACTGTTGTGGGTTAGATTACTATAGATTAGAGAAATTGATTACTTTTATATTTTCATTTCTTTGCTATGGAGTAGCAAAACAAAACTGTCGTTGAGTTCCACCAGTCAACACGCTTTTTTTGAAGGGGTTTTGAAGTTTCGGAAATTGGGGAACAGGGCGCACTCAGTGTGCGAGCTCTGCTTTATGCGAGACACGACGTGAAGCTGAAAACGAATTATCTTTTTTTTTCATGAAGAAAGTAATTATTTACGTTACCGAATATTATGATAACAATTTTAGACAAACTCACACACACACACACATACACACACATATACACAAATTATATCATTTACTTTTATAGTGCAGTATGCATATACAATATTGTTATAAATATTGGTTGGTGTAAGTATTAGCTTCAGCTGTATACCGCACATAGCAGAGTAGGCAGAGAGAACCTAGTGTTAAGACACTCTGTTTCCCACTTTCCATCAAATTTATAGAGGCCTGTTGCCTGTTGAGTGGCGGAACTCAACGCTGCGCTTTGCGTCGACACCAGAGCGAAGAAATGGAAATATAAATTTAAATAAATATTTCATTTCACGGGGTCGAACCCACTGTAACGCAACGGTTGTGGGTTCATTTCTCACACGGGTATTGAATTAGTATTTATTAATATTTTTATTCCTTTTCTCTGGTGCCAAGTCAAAAGCGCGGCGTTGAGTTCCGCCACTTAACGAAACACGCAATGCCTCGAAGATTCGTAGATAATTGCAAAACGCACTATCTTAATAATATGTTCCCACTGCCTACCCTGATATATACGGATACAGCATGAAGCTGAAAAAGAAATTGTTAATAACTATTATGATTGTGTTTAAGGATTTTCCATAATTTCCAAGCATCCTGTATATAAAGAGATAAAACGTGCGTTTTGCTATATATAGGGAGAGTAAAACTAAATTGACCACTAAAGGAATTCTCTTACCACTTATAGTCTTACCTAAAGCATGATATGTTCTTTTATATTTGATAATTTGGTAGTTCACAGCTCCAATCGGCAACGTAATAATGGAAGACGAGCTAGAAGCTGTTCGTCGGGAAGCTGCAATTCTTACTGCCCAAGAAGTCGATATCATTATCGTACTTTCACATGTGGGGTACAGCAGTGACATGTGTGTAAAACTATTATCTTTCTTTTTTTTTAAATTAAATTAAATTAAAAATTAAATCACGTTTGTGAAAACGCGAAACTGCAGAGCAGGTAGAGGGTATCTAGTGTTAAGACACGCCGTTCCTCCGTTTCGGCCGGATTCTGGAGGCATTGCATTTTGAATGACGAAACTCAACGCCGCGATTTCTCTCAACACCCTTTATTTCATAATCAAAGTGTACAAACTATATGTTTATACGATTACCTAAATATGTATACATATATTATTTACATATATTTGTATGTATCTAAGTACTGAAGAAATATTTAATTAGCTGGCCTTCTTTAAAATGTAACAAAAGGTTTTTCCAGGGCTTTAGCTTCACTTATGCCACCGGAAGTGGATATAATAGTTGGCGGTCACTCGCATTCGCTTTTGTTTTCTGGAGATGGAGATACTCCCGATGGCTCCACTCCAGTTGGGGACTATCCAACTATCGTCACGCAATCTAGTGGGCATAAGGTATGTTTTTAGGGTTCCGTACTCAAAAGGTAATCTCGAAAACCAAATGAACTGTCCTTCTATTTGTTTGTCTGTCACCTGTATTATCTAATGAACCGTAATAGTTAGACAGTTGAAAATTTCAAAAAGATATTTTTATTGTCACTATTAATTTTGTACTAAAAAAAAATATATTAAGGTGGCTGCCATTACAACACACGTGATATTTTTGCTCAGTATTGATTACGGCTGTAGGTAGACGCTCAAATTTTTAATTATATATTGACTTCAACAAATATTTAAGGGGGTCCCATACAATAAAGGTCATTTATTGCTGTTTCTTTTTATGGATACTCCTATTAATGGAAAAACTTCGTGCGCAAGTACGACTTGCATTTTGCCGGTTTTTTATATGACTGTTTGCTTCTTAGAAATGTACAGACTCTATATCTAGACAAAGCCTTGCAATATGTTCGGGTCTTTAATTTAGACACTAGATATAATTATTTTTTTGGTTGTGGGTTCGATCCCCAATTGAGGAAGTGACATATTTATTAACATTTATATATTTTTTTTCTTCGATCTGGCGTCGAGGCGAAAAGCGCGGCGTTGAGTTCCGCCGCTCAACACACAACGCCTCCAGTATTCGGCGGAAAGTGGAGAACGGAATGTCTTAACACTAGGTTCCCTCTGCCTACCCTGCTGTGTGCGGGATACAGCGTGAAGCTGATTACATAATGATTTTTTTTATAAACTTTGGAATACCGTAAATTACAGATATAACTAGGTACTGTTTTTTTTATATTAGTCATAGTTATTATAATTATTGAATCTGTACTAAGCATATACATAGATTATGGAGATGATATGTTATTTTTGTAAGAAAAAACCAATTTTTGAAGAACATTTCAAATAATTGACTGTATTTCATGACCTAAGTCGTCATATTCAAGTTCTTTATATAAAAAATATTTTGTTTTAGATCCTAATAGTACAAGCAGCCGCCTACACTCGGTATTTAGGTAATATCAAAGTGCTTATTTAGAAAACGTATAAAAATTTGAACGCAGCGGGACTCGAACCCGCGCCTCCTGGAAACCGACCAGGCGCTCTGACCACTAAGCCATGCGTTCTCGTCAAGCTACGTCGAAATTTTTATACGCTTGTTACAACTTATTTATGTTGTTAGCTTCTCTGTAGGGAGATTTTTACAAATTTCCACTACCCAAAGATAATTTATAAGAATTATCGTTTGGCAAGAGAGAAACTATTTTTAAATATTTTTAAACATTTTTTAAAGTGTTATTCCACACTTAGGAAAGATAAATACTTATTTAGAAAACGTATAAAAATTTGAACGCAGCGGGACTCGAACCCGCGCCTCCTGGAAACCGACCAGGCGCTCTGACCACTAAGCCATGCGTTCTCGTCAAGCTACGTCGAAATTTTTATACGCTTGTTACAACTTATTTATGTTGTTAGCTTCTCTGTAGGGAGATTTTTACAAATTTCCACTACCCAAAGATAATTTATAAGAATTATCGTTTGGCAAGAGAGAAACTATTTTTAAATATTTTTAAACATTTTTTAAAGTGTTATTCCACACTTAGGAAAGATAAATACTTATTTAGAAAACGTATAAAAATTTGAACGCAGCGGGACTCGAACCCGCGCCTCCTGGAAACCGACCAGGCGCTCTGACCACTAAGCCATGCGTTCTCGTCAAGCTACGTCGAAATTTTTATACGCTTGTTACAACTTATTTATGTTGTTAGCTTCTCTGTAGGGAGATTTTTACAAATTTCCACTACCCAAAGATAATTTATAAGAATTATCGTTTGGCAAGAGAGAAACTATTTTTAAATATTTTTAAACATTTTTTAAAGTGTTATTCCACACTTAGGAAAGATAAATACTTATTTAGAAAACGTATAAAAATTTGAACGCAGCGGGACTCGAACCCGCGCCTCCTGGAAACCGACCAGGCGCTCTGACCACTAAGCCATGCGTTCTCGTCAAGCTACGTCGAAATTTTTATACGCTTGTTACAACTTATTTATGTTGTTAGCTTCTCTGTAGGGAGATTTTTACAAATTTCCACTACCCAAAGATAATTTATAAGAATTATCGTTTGGCAAGAGAGAAACTATTTTTAAATATTTTTAAACATTTTTTAAAGTTATTCTTATAAATTATCTTTGGGTAGTGGAAATTTGTAAAAATCTCCCTACAGAGAAGCTAACAACATAAATAAGTTGTAACAAGCGTATAAAAATTTCGACGTAGCTTGACGAGAACGCATGGCTTAGTGGTCAGAGCGCCTGGTCGGTTTCCAGGAGGCGCGGGTTCGAGTCCCGCTGCGTTCAAATTTTTATACGTTTTCTAAATAAGTATTTATCTTTCCTAAGTGTGGAATAACACTTTAAAAATGTTTAAAAATATTTAAAAATAGTTTCTCTCTTGCCAAACGATAATTCTTATAAATTATCTTTGGGTAGTGGAAATTTGTAAAAATCTCCCTACAGAGAAGCTAACAACATAAATAAGTTGTAACAAGCGTATAAAAATTTCGACGTAGCTTGACGAGAACGCATGGCTTAGTGGTCAGAGCGCCTGGTCGGTTTCCAGGAGGCGCGGGTTCGAGTCCCGCTGCGTTCAAATTTTTATACGTTTTCTAAATAAGTATTTATCTTTCCTAAGTGTGGAATAACACTTTAAAAAATGTTTAAAAATATTTAAAAATAGTTTCTCTCTTGCCAAACGATAATTCTTATAAATTATCTTTGGGTAGTGGAAATTTGTAAAAATCTCCCTACAGAGAAGCTAACAACATAAATAAGTTGTAACAAGCGTATAAAAATTTCGACGTAGCTTGACGAGAACGCATGGCTTAGTGGTCAGAGCGCCTGGTCGGTTTCCAGGAGGCGCGGGTTCGAGTCCCGCTGCGTTCAAATTTTTATACGTTTTCTAAATAAGTATTTATCTTTCCTAAGTGTGGAATAACACTTTAAAAAATGTTTAAAAATATTTAAAAATAGTTTCTCTCTTGCCAAACGATAATTCTTATAAATTATCTTTGGGTAGTGGAAATTTGTAAAAATCTCCCTACAGAGAAGCTAACAACATAAATAAGTTGTAACAAGCGTATAAAAATTTCGACGTAGCTTGACGAGAACGCATGGCTTAGTGGTCAGAGCGCCTGGTCGGTTTCCAGGAGGCGCGGGTTCGAGTCCCGCTGCGTTCAAATTTTTATACGTTTTCTAAATAAGTATTTATCTTTCCTAAGTGTGGAATAACACTTTAAAAAATGTTTAAAAATATCAAAGTGTTCTTCGACGACGCCGGCAAAGTAGTCAATTGGGAAGGACAACCAATATACCTAGGCACCTCAATCGTTAGAGGTTAGTATAAAATAATATAGAATTTTAACATTAAACAATTTAAAAGTCCTTATGAAATCGCGGTTATATATATTGTAATATATTATGTTTTCTTGGCATTTTATTAATCTAACAAATCTTTGTTTAATGAAAGTGTAATATAAATATATATAAATAAAAAAAATTAAATTAGCTTCACGCTATATCCCGCACACAGCAGGGTAGGCAGAGGGAACCTAGTGTTAAGACACTCCGTTCCCCACTTTCTGCCGAATTTTGGAGGCATTGCGTGTTGAGTGGCAGAACTCAACGCCGCGCTTTGCCTCGACACCAGAGCGAAGAAATGAAAATATAAATTTAAGTAAATATTTCATCTCCTCGAGTGGGGATCGAACCCACAACCAGTCGGTTTTACAGTCACACTTTATACCACTGCGCCACGACTGGCCTCACGACTGGTATCTTTTTTTTTATATGAATCAACGTATGTCTACGCTTTAGATCCCAGAATAGAGAGCTTATTAGAACCGTGGAGACAAGAAGTGGATGCGGTTGGCAAAGAGGTCCTAGGTTCTTCAATATCAAATTTAAACCGCGGGTGCTACAGCAACGAATGCAATCTCGGCAGCTGGGCCTGCGATGGCTTTCTTGAAGACGTAAGTTATTCTATATCCATTTTTGGTAGAAATATTTATTAAATATAAATAACCCGAGGCCAGTCGTGGCGCAGTGGTACGAAGTGTGACTGTAAAACCGACTGGTTGTGGGTTCGATCCCCACTCGAGGAGATGAAATATTTACTTAAATTTATATTTCCATTTCTTCGCTCTGGTGTCGAAGCTAAGCGCGGCGTTGAGTTCTGCCACTCAACACGCAATGCCTCCAGAATTCGGCAGAAAGTGGGGAATGGAGTGTCTTAACACTAGGTTCCCTCTGCCTACCCTGCTGTGTGCGGGATACAGCGTGAAGCTGCTTATATAAATAACCTGTTTCTTAATTGAGGCCGTTGTGGCGCCGTGGCACAGCGTGCAATTGTACGAATCGTATATGCGACGATCATGCATTCGAATTCCATTCGGGGGAATTCCTCTTCGTTCTAGCAACAAGACAATGCAAACAGTGTCACCAGAATTTAGCGGAGAGTGGGTAACAGGGTGTCTTTAAACTGGTTTCGCTCTGTCAACCCTGTTATATAGCTAAAATAAGTGAATGGTGCCATTCTATCTTTATTTATGAGATTATATCCCGCACATAGCAGGGTAGGCAGAGGGAACCTATTGTTAAGACACTTCGTTCCCGTTTTAAATGTTCTACTATCTATAATATAGTAGAACATTTAAAATAATTTTTAATATTTAAAGGTAATGTCCATGGCTGAAGAGGGCGCGTGGGGACACGCTCACGTGTGTATGATCAACGCGGGCGGCATTCGTGCTAATATCAACTCTGGTGGTAAATAGTATTTATTTTGGAGATATATTCCACATGAACATTTTAGTTAATTAAATTTTTATGTTTTTGTTGTTGAAAAACTTATAGAGTATTGCTATTAATTTTAAAACGTATGACTGAAACGCATAGATTTTTGCTCGAATGGTTTCCAAGAGGAGCGGATTCAAATCCCGCTACGTTACAATTTTTAGGCTTTTTCTAAAAAGTAACTTATAGATTAACCTGTTCTTTATGCTGCCACTAGAGTTAATTATTATTAATAAAAGCGAGAAAAATTGTATATGTGTCTCTAATATGTATATTATGTTGAGGCACAAGCGTGTGACTGTAATCGTGACAGGTTCGATTCCCACTCTAAGAAATGAAATATTTAATATTCGCATTTCTACGCTCTATGGATCCGGTGGAAAGTGGGAAGCGGAGTGTCTTTACACTAGTCCTTGCCTGCCTAAATACAGTGTGAAGCTAGTTTTAAATACCGTTTAGTACCACCATCAGGCACAGGTCCAGGCATCTTCTCCCTATAACGCAAGGGGCCACCAAAGCAAAACGTTTTTTTTACGTTTCCAGATATTACAACAGAAGCGCTCTTAATGGCTATGCCGTTTGAAAATTACGTGCAAGTGTATGATTTAAAAGGTCAATACTTACTGGAAGCCCTGGAATTTTCCGTGGGAGTGATGCAAACGAACCCTACGAGTTTCTACAGCGGTAGAATGCTACAAATAGGAGGTATTTGCTTACAAATTTTATGTAATATATTTTTTATCGTTTTTATTAAGAATCCTACAAAAATATTTCCACATCATCAACCAGGGTATTACAGTTTTCTTAAAAATATATAATTTTTATTAAATGTTTACTTCTTCTAATTAAATAAATCATAAATTAAAATATATAAAAAAAAGCTACTTTTTGATATCGTACAGCGTACATTAAACGTTAGCTCCATTTCAATAAAATAACCACTTCCAAAAGACACCTGCATTTGCACTTGACTGCATATGCGACGGCCGTGGGTTCGATTCCCAATCAAATGAATACATCCACGTTTTGCCAACAAGACATAGCGCGGTGTTAAGTTGCACGGTCCGCCACATCACACACACATGGATGTGTAAGCTTCAATCAACTTAGCATTTATTGAACCTGTATCCATCAACTTGCAGGAATGCGTAACGTATACAACGCATCAGCGCCTATAGGGTCTCGCGTGGTGTCCGCCTCTATACGTTGTATACGATGCGCTGTGCCGCGCTACGAGCCCCTCGACCCGGAAGCTACCTACAAAGTGCTTACACAGAATTATATTGGAGATGGCGGTGGTGGATACACGGTAGGGAGACGAAAATTTATTAAGTTATTCTCGACTCGATTACTCGATTAATAGAGACCGAAATGTTGTAAAGCGATGATTGTGCCAATCCCACACGGATGGCAAAAGGCAGCACTCTTTTTACGGAAACAGTATATATGATAAAATATTTCAAACCCATACTTATAAAGAAACTAATCAAGATGACTCAGTTTGGACGTAGGATTTTTTTTCCATTTTACGATTTTTATACCGGTATGGATATTTCGTGTGACGCGACTACGCATAGATCCCAATAATGTAAACACATACTACTACAAAAATACTACTAAAGGTTAAACAACTTTGAACTTTATCACCAATACCTACGACTCGATTTCGGAGTGAGGCGTGTGCGGCGGTGTTCCTTTGATAGGTTTATGTGTGCGTGCTTACAAATGGTGTTTTATTTTAAAACGACAATTTTATTATTTATTTTGTTTGAAAATAGAATCAATTATTCATTTTGGGCATTTTTTTAAAACTATGGTGTCATTTAAAGCGGTGCTAACACTTCCACCCTGTATACACACAAAACATATATTCGATTTATTTTAATTCCCTACTGTTAAGACATTCTCGAACCAGTGTTACGTGACGCGATTCAAAACGCAATATTTCAAATTTGATCGGATAATGTATATCAAAATACCTACTAGGTTTTCTTTACCTACCATACTATATGCGTAATAAATGGTGACGATGCTTTAATTTATATGTTTATAATACTTTATTCCAGATGCTATCGAATAATAGAGAAAATTTGGTAAACTTGGACTTAGACTACGTGATGCTACAGCGATACTTGCGCAGGCAGGGGACGGCTCTGAGAGACCGCGACGGACGTATCCAAATTGTATACTAATGTTATGAAACTGTGATTTTATTACAGTTTCTTTTTTTAACTTGTATATAATGTGATCTGAACTATTAATAAAAAAAATCAACTGCTATAGGAAAAACATTTTTATTTCATATTCAAATAATAAAGCGATCAAACAAAATAACATTAAAAAAAATATATACCAGTGCGTTTCATTTTATCGTATAAAAGTAAAATTTTAAGTTATTAATATAATAATACTACTATATGTACTAATACAATTCCGTTTACTATTAAACTATTATTATTGAAGACAAGTCAATTGTTCATTTTAGATGAATATTAAATATTTTGAATCACAAAACCTATACTTAAGATAATACTTAAGAAGAAAATAACAATATTAATACAAAAATGAGCAATATTAAAAATGTTTTAGGTAAGCACAAATAAAAAAATTAAAGTATTATAATTATAATAATTAATATTAAAAATATATTAATTAAACACTTCAACGAAATAATTGAAATATTATAATAAACTTTCAATAAAGATTTATAAAATAGTGATGTAAAGAATTTACATTGAAATTCTTAAAAAGGTAAATGAAAATCCAATAATATGATTACAATTGTTAGTAACATATATTTTATCGATACGCCAATCATATTTTTTATGAAAGAAATGGAATTTTATGTTATTATTAACCTAATAAATCCAAACTGTTTATTTTTTTATATTCACATTCGCTACATTCGTTCATCACTAGTACAAATAGCATCGAAGCTTACATATATTTTTACCTTTTTCTAGCCAATATTTTAATAATTAAATGCATTATACATTCAATAAGCACCGTTAGCGTATCTAGAGAATTTACTGAGAATGGGGCCTGGACTTTAGCTTTGAACAGATATGTGCGTGCCCATGTTTTTTTTTTAAATTTTTGGGGGCAATTTTTTTGTAAATAAAATTTCTGGGGTGGGCATCAGACCGTTCTGGGGTGGGAACTGACCATCCGGCCCCTCTCCCTACCATTTTTACGCCCATGATAAGCAATCAGTCAATTCAGCTTTAGGAACTTCAATAATAGGTAAATTCTCTTTGAACTCATCGATATCCATGATAAAGTTCGTCTTGTCTTCATTTGGGTCTCCGGAATCGGTTGCGTTTAAGTAATGGAGTTTCAAGCTCTTTGCTTCTGTTTCTTCACTTGTTTCATTTCCATTTTTGGGCTTGTTTCCGACAATCTGAAGTAAAAAATATTAGAAAAATTAAAATATTTCTAGAGACCATCGAGGCACAGTGTTGGTTTGTAAGCGAATGGGTTGTGGGAACGATTCCTAATGGAATCTGAATATTTTGATATACGAGTACTCGAAATCCTCGCTAAGGAAAACAGATACATTCGCAGAATGATCCGCGATTGAAATAAAAAAACGTACTAGTTTCAATAGAGACGATGGCTGGAAACTTTATACCTAAAACAGTTTCATTTAAAATGTGTAATAATCGTGAAAATCAAAGAACTTATTATATATCAATAATGTAAACACATACTATTACAAAAATACTACTAAAGGTTAAACAATTTTGAACTTTGCCGTCAATACTTACGACTCGATTTCGGAATAAGGCGTATGCGGCGGTTTCCCTTTGATAGGTTTTTGTCTACGTGAGATTTTTTTTAAAAAATGCGTTTAATTTCACAAAGATAATTTTATTATTTTTGTTTTTCAATTTTTGAAAAAAAAAATTAAATTGTGTTAGATTTTTATAAAGTAGTTAAAACTGAGGTTTCATTTAAAGTGGTGCTGACAAAAACACTCTGTATATACCAAATTTAATATATAATAAATGAGTTGAATACTAGTCTCGTCTCATTGGCATCGTCACAAATGAATAATTATCACAATTAATTAACAATGAAAATAAAAGGAGTTGAATTACTACCTGAACAGAAAGTTTTCTAAACAACTTCTTGTTGCCAGAGGAGAAGTGATTTTCGATCCAACTGTTGATGTCTTCAATTTTCACTTGATGTACCGCCTCAGCCTATAATAATATAAGCACAATAAATAAAATTTTCGTCAAAAGTAAATAAATGTTTTTAATAAATCAACTCGATTTTTAAGAAACGACTATTCATAGTCACGTGTGTGTCATACTGAATCACGATTACGAAACAAAAGAATTATATCAAAATCGTTTCATGCGTTTGGGAGTTACAGACAAAAATACAGATAAACACAGACACGTGAAATTTATGATACCCATTTGTTTGCTTCAGAAGTTAAAAATAAAATGCGACATCTATTACTATTAGTCAAACACACAGAAAGTGGGAGCATTTGCTATTTTACAGATCAAAATAATGTAATTACCTCAGTAAAGAGCCTATTGAACTGGTACTCTTGAAATACGATCTCACTCCAATATCTTTCAAACTGTAAATTTTATGACAATTTATATTTTATTAAATGATAAAAAAGATACATATCATAAATAAATTTATAATTGGAAGGATAAATAAGAAGGATAATATATATATATATATATATATATATATATATATATATATATATATATATATATATATATATATATATATATTATCAAATCTTATATATCATACTCATAATCATATATATATCATACATTGGCTTGTCAAACAAAATAAAAAAGTGAAAATCAATATATTCTTTATTCAATAAGGGCGAAACCTTTTTATTCGATAATTTATATAAATATGAGTTATCAGATCATGTAGATGTAGATGAAGTAAAGATCTCAAATGTTTTTATATTTTGTTATAAGCTGATAAATAATGACATCACATAAAAGAGACTTGATATGAATTCTTGATTTCAATCACTCAACACTCAACGCTTCCGGAATTTGACAGGATGTGATGGAGAATGGAGTCCTAACACTAGGTTTCCTCTGCCTACCTTACCGTGTGCGGGAGACAGGTGAAACCAGAGGTAGGCAGAGGAAACCTAGTGTTAGGACTCAACGCCACTCAACCGCAATTCCTCCAGAATACGGCAGAAAGTGAGGAACGGAGTGTCCTAACAGTAGGTTCCTTCTGCCTAGCAGGGTTGCTTTGTGCGGGATACAGCATGAAGCTGATCAAAAAATATATATAATAACAACAAAATTCGCATTGACAAGATAATGACCTCATCATTAAGTTCATTATCAGAAGTATATTTTTGTTGTTCGAGGGCGCGCCTCACTGGAGCGAGCGCCTCCTCTCCGCCCTGACGCGTGTCTTGAGCGAACTTCATCAGGAACGCCTCTATACGTTGATCTACATATGAAACGCTGTATGGAAATTGTATACAATGTTATTTTAATTATATATGTAGTTGACGAGATGTGCGAACCAAACAAGCGCGCGGTTTTTTGCGATATAAACGGTCATATATTATATTAAGTAAATGTTAAAGAAATCATGGGGCCGTAGATTTGAGATGAAGACCCTTGACAGACAGACAGTCAGACGGACGGACAACCAAGTCATCTTATTAGGGTTTCTTTTTTTCCTCAAAAGGTACGGAACCTTAAATTACATTACGCAAATCCTTAAATCAAATCTGCGCACCCATCTACAGCTAACTTCAGTGCGACCACGACTGAGTCAAATATCTATGTGCTGACAAGGACGTACCTAAATTTATCCACTTCTGTGTTGACAGTAACAGAAAAGCCCAGGACACCAAAATTATATCTGATTATATTGAACGCAGTGTAGCCGAGCTGTTCTTTAGTACGGAGCGTGTCGAACAACGGTTCCTCCATAAGCATCTACATTCGTAAATAGAGCAAAACTTCAGTAATAAGAGAAGAAATTCTATCTTTTCATTTTTATTATATAAATGAGTCTTGGAAAATACTTTAAAACTTTTTCTCATATATAAAAAAAACTAAAAAGATAATAAAAATTAGATCACATTGAATACTTTGTGTTCTGATGTGTGAATGTATGTACGCATGTGTAGATGTGCGATTACATATATATACATACATACATATATATATATATATATATATACATATATATATATATATATATATATATATATATATATATATATATATATATTCATTCAAGTTTGGTATTTTAATAAAATATTTTTTTTTATTAATATTCTTTTTAAATTAAAAAAAAATTAGCTTCACGCTGTATCCCGCACACAGCAGGGTAGGCAGAGGAAACCTAGTGTCAAGACACTCCGTTCTCCACTTTCTGCCGAATTTTTGGAGGCATTGCGTGTTGAGTGGCAGAACTCAACGCCGCTCTTTGCCTCGACACCAGAGCGAAGAAACGGAAATATAAATTTAAGTAAATATTTAATCTCGTCGAGTGGGGATAGAACCCACAACCAGTCGGATTTACAGTCACACTTTGTGCCACTGCGCCACGACTGGCCTCAATATTCTTTTTAGTCTTTACAATTTCTGTCGTTTTATTCATTATCCCTTTATGAATTAATTTATTATCTATGACTCAATTTCATTGCGTATAGTATGTAATGTAATGTACCATTATTAACTTTTGAAAATCTATTTAAACAAATATAACATTAGCAAATATATAATATATAAACTATTTAGTATTTAGTCAAACCGAAATAATTAATAGTGAAGACACAACACACAGCAAAGTGATCGTCGTATCTTACCGCAGAGACACTCTATGTGACCCATTGAAACGATAAGCGTGATGTCATATGGCTTGTACCCTTAGCCAAAAAATAGATAATTTAACACAAAGAGATTTATTAAATTTCAACCAGTGGGTACCTAGTTTCTGAGATTAGCACGTTTAACCAAACCAATTCTTCACGTTTATAATATACGCATGTAAAATGCAACATATTAATTATGAAATAAATATAATTTATGCAAAAAAATATCGAATTACATACCATAATAACCTCCAAAGTCGCTGTATCTTTAGGATTGGCTACTTCACCCTGGTAGTATGTTGTGACTCTACTGTTAGTAGACGAGGGATTAAGATTCTCAACTCGAACACGTCTCTCTCCTAATGGCAACTCATGCACCCTTATCTGTATAGAAAAAATAATAATTTTACAAAACATAATACATTGAAAGTAGTAAAAAAAAAAACTTAACCCATTTAGGATTAATTTGATGTCCATCTATTATAGTGGTGGAAGAGTCAGCGCTCTTTTATATAGCATATAGGAAAAAAATATAAACCCATACCTAACAAAAGAAGATACCTCAACAGTCCAGACGTAAGATTTTTTTTTCTTTCACGGTGTTTATCTATACTGGGTTACGTGTGACGCAGTTACGAAGAGATACTAATAACGTAAACACCTACTTATACAAAAATTCTACTAAACGATGCCGATCTGCCACTTTTCATTTTTAAAAACATACCAGAACGAGAGAGGACTATCTCACGTGGTACTTAACGCAATTGAATGAGGTGTATGCGGCGTTATTGCTTTGATAGGTTTGTGTCTGTGTGCGTCCTTCTTGGCAAATGACGTTTTATTTTACAACAGTATTTTTATTTATTATTCTTTTTGGACAAATCACTTTTTCATTTTTGGCAAAACCTCTTTTGTTTTATTAGGCTTTTATAGAGTAGTTAAAACTATGGTTTCATTTAAAGTGGCGATGACAAAAACCCTCTGTATATGCACAGACCGTTTGACCAAAACCATTATATCAAAATAATTTATAAGGCATAAAGTTGAAACTAATATCAAATTTACAGATCTAAATTCCCTTGAAAATGTTCCAAATTAAGTTGTAAAAGTTTTTAAAAGAAGCGTTGATGCATCTTTTGTCGGATTTTGTGGGAAATTCGCCGCGTAATTAAAACCTGTAGGGTTATTTACTTCTCATTTGTCAAATTCGATAATGGATTTTTTTCGAGAAGGTAAAATTTACAGCACAAATAAATACTAAGTTTAATACTCGTTTTCGATATTTTTTGCCATCTTAAATAAAGCTTCGCAGTGATTTAGATGGCTTTGATTAAAATACTGTGCAATAAGACCAAGGTAATCATAACGCAATAGGTCAACGTCGGACAGTAGACGCAACGATTGTGGGTTCGATACGAGTGGGTATCGGAAATGGGGGAAATATTATATTTTAATTATAGGTTCCGTTAGCCTAACCTGTTATTGGGAAAGCTTCAAACAGTTTTTTTTTGTTTTACAGCAAAAATATAAAATAAATTATAATTTACCTTAGGCATTTCCTTTTTAGACAATGGCTTCCAATTTATATTTTTATAAACATTTTCAGATATCGTGATAGCTTCATTCCAGGCGAGGTTGCCTTGTACAAGTACCTTAAAAAGTATTTTTTACTTTTAAATAATAAATTAAGTAATATTTATTGATAGAAATAGCACCATTTTGCTTATTTATAAAATTAAAAATTACCGGACAAGCGCGAGTCTGGCTTACTCACCGCGGGATCCGTACAAATATTGTACATTTTTAAACATTTTTAAAGAGTTATTCCACAAGTGTGTGTGTGTTATTCCACTTCCCTAAGTAGGAAGGAAATTACTTATTTAGAAAACGTATAAAAATTGAGAACGTATGGCTTAATGGTCAAAGCGCCTAATTCGTTTTCAGAAGGTGCGGGTTCGAGTCCCGTTAAGTTCAAATATTTATACGTTTCTATTTAAGTAACAATTGGACATCTCGAGCTTCTTCTGAAATTCAGGCTTAGCTTAGCCATAGCCCTTTCTTCTGATACCTCTCTTGAACGGACAGACGAACAGACGTAAAGACGGGTGGAGGGGCGGACGGGCGAGCGGATGGATGGTCAACAGAGTGATCTTATAGGGTTCATTTTTCTTTAAAATATACGGAACATTAATTATGAAAAAAAAACATTATTTCTTTATTTAAGGGAATAGGAATGTTGCGGTCTTAGGGGCGCAGCGGAACAGAGTTCAAGTTCAGAGTTCAAACGTTACAGTTATGAGCTCGTTTACAGTCTCGTGGGTGGGCTTTCATTTTCTTTTTCTGGTCAAAAGACAAAGCACATCGGGACATGCAACTTCCCGAAAATTGAGTCATAATTGGGGTGTCTTAACACAATTTTCAAGAATATCTTAACACTCTTTACCTAATCTATTTCACGTGGGATACGGCGTGAAGCTAAAAATAAACTCAGTTTCACGCTGTATCCCGCACATAGTGGTGAAAATCAACGCTAGGTTTTTGATTTGGTGCCAGAGCGAAGAAATGAAAATATTACTCCCCTTTGGGCCATGACGGCCTCTAAAACAAAAAATAACAATTAAATATTTTTTTTTATTCAAATTGTTATATCTATATATACAGTCATGTTATTCTCACCTGCAAGTACATTTTCCCTAACAACTTGTCAGTGTATTCTTTCAATTCGGGATACGTAATATTTTGTATGACGGCGGCTGTGTCCCTCGGAGATATATAGGGCTCCTGAAGTACATCCGTCCGGACATCTCTGTAACAATTATTCAATTCAGTAAATAGTTTAAATTGTATTCGCTTTGGTATTTGTTTGGTATTATTCTACAAAAAAAATAGTTAAGATTACGATTGTAGGTTAACAGGCAATATAATTTATAAAATTTTTTTTGCTTGTCACTTCCTACGAAATTTAACAATTCTAGGTCATTGAAAAATAACTCATAACAGGTTTTCTCCTGGAACAATGTCACATAAAATAGCACAAACTCTCGTATCTTTTGATTGCGTTGACTCTAAGAAAATATGTCCAGGTGATCTTGACAAAGGGTGGTCGTAAGAAAGATAGGCAGATACACAAAAAAAGGATATCTGTAAAGGTTCCGTTTTCTTTTTTATAAGTTTCATCACATATAAAGTAGTATAAATTAATGAATTGTCAAAGATTGTTATTTTAGAAGGTGCTAAATAAATAAAGCGAATTTAAGTAGGTAAGCTGTAATTATGTATGAAAAAATTTAGTTCATGTCTGGCTACATAGCTAATACAATAATTATTGTGAACTCAATGTTTTATTTACGTTATATATTTAATAATGGCGTACGGAACCCTAAAAACAAAACAAACATACGTATCCAGCGTCGGTGGGTCGATGAGCAAGTTGTAGTAGGCGCGCGCGCGATCCTCACGCACCACTTCGAACAGTTCCGGCGTGAGGCGGCTCGCGCGCATCTCGCGGGATACCAGCTCTACCAGCAGCTGGGGGGTAAATGGGGGTTGATGTGAGGATTGAACCCACGACCATATACTATATGGGGACTTCGATGGGATCTGATGGCGTAATGATGTGAGAATCTAGCCCACTACCATATCCTAGTGTGGGAATATTCGAGAGAAAATGATGTCGTAATGATGTGACGATTGATCCCACAACCACATCGTATAGTCGTGACATTCCAGGGGATCCGATAGCGTAATGCTGTGAGGATCTAACCCAATATCATACCATATGATCGAGACAATCGAGAGGATCAAATGTTGTAGGATAGTTTGATGAGAATTTTGATAGGTTCTGTTTATGGGATCCCATTGAAATTGAATAAGTCGATTTCTTTTTGTTATTAAATATATTAATTATTTTATTTAAACTCGTCCATACTTATATTGAAAATACTTTAAAGAAAGTATTAAAAAACTTTATATTTACATGAAGATTCTCGTTGTAACCGTTCACTTTCAACGTCAGTCCTTTGTCAGAAACAACCAACGAATGCGATAAGTCCGCTCTGGTCGCCGGGTACAATTCTTCCTGTTACATTGATAAATAAAACAAATTTATTTTTATATACAGTTACACAAGATAGTTTCTCGTAAACCTGCGAAATAGGTGATGCCAAATAAATAAACAAAGTTTTTAGCTAATAAAAAAAAATTAATAACTGATCCTGCATATAGCAATGTAAGTAGAGGGACTCTAGTGTTAAGACATTAATATTTTCAGACATTGCGTGTTGAGTGACGGATCTCAACGCTGTGGTTTGTCTTGTTACCAGAGGAAATTAAAATAACAGATTCACTTCAAATGAAAATAAAACTCATAACCGTCGCGTTAACAGTCGCACTTGGACAAATAATATACGAGCAAAAATTCTAAAGTAAAATAAAGTATAGTAAAATTAAAAAGACAGCTAGGTCCCTTCGAAGTAAAGGATAATATATTTAAGAAAAAATATATATATGTATACCTTGAGTCCTAGTTGTAATACATCAGTCCAGAGACCGATGAGACAAGCACTGGAACATGTCAAATAATCGATATTATATTAATTTCAAATTAATTAGAGGCACAAAGTGTGGCTGTAAAACAATAAAACAATTTCTTCGCTCTGGTGTCGATTCTAAGCGCGGCGTTGAGTTCTGCCACTCAACACTCAATGCCTCCAGAATTCGGAAATATGTAGTAAGTAGGGAACGGAGTGTCTTAACACTAGGTACCCTAAATTTAAGTAAATATTTCATCTCCTCGAGTGGGGATCGAACCCACTACCAGTCGCTTTTTACAGTCACACTTCGTGCCGCTACGCCACAACAGGCGCAAATAAATTAAAAATAATATATAATTATGTTAATTAAAAAAAATCTAAAAATCTTACTCTCGTGGCGTTAGTACGCTGAGTGGAGTAATGAAGTAGAAATACAGTAAAGCCATGGGAAGCCGATACTTGAAGTCCGGTTTGTACCACACCTCCATGTTACGATTCTTACGTAGTAAATTTGGTTGATCCAATCTGCAAAGGAAATTATTTAATTTAGAAATGAATAATATTAAATGTTTAAGATAACTTTTTCGCCGTGTCCATTCGTCATCGTCGTGGCCTCTTTGAAGTTAGCTGCAGACGATTCCGCAGATTTTATATATTACATTTTTAGCCGTAACTTTTTAGGGAAAAAAGGAACCCTTATAAGATCACTTTGTTGTCCGTCTGTCTGTTTGTCTGTCAGGACCCTTTATCTCAAGAACGCTTAGAGATATAGAGTTTATATTCAAACCATATACTCAGATCTACGACCCCATGGTTTCCTGATAACAACTGTATTTCTATATTTACTTAGAAAAAAAATATGGCCGTTTATATCTCAAGACACGCGACATTATGAAGGGAATCCTAATTCATAGGATTCTTTCAGTTAACGGTTTCGGAAAAAAACTGAACTTTACAGTAGTGATTAAATCTTAAAAAATAATAACCTTAAAGGGGACAAAGTATGGTAATAAAGCCGCTAGTTCAAGTGAAGTATCAAATGAAAGGGCTCTGGCTAATCTGAGCTTGAATTTCAGAAAAAGCTCAAGACCTTCAATTTCTTAGGAATCTTCGGTCGGCGAATCCGATTCGCCACTCAACTCGCAATGTCACGAAAACTGAGCAGAAACTGGAGAACAGAGTGTCTTAACACTACCCTGCCCATTCTACCTGCTATACGAGACACAATTTATAGTTAGGAAAAACAAATAATATTATATATTTCTATTTGTTTTATACTATAAATACGTACCTAAATTTTTTAACTGTCGCTATCAAATCACCTTTGGACAACACTTTAGTCATCTTCTTGCTTTTAGACACTTTCTTGTGAATATCTTTATCGGTACTATTATATAAATCAATGCCGAGTCTCTCCGCTTCCTCTAAGTACGCGGGCGCGGGCGGTACGAGGTCGAAATTATTTGTAATATATATATTAGTATCGGGCAAATGAAATTCTTCGTAAGGCTTCACGTTCAACCATTTATTTAACCATGGTTCTGGTTTTTCTGTAAGAATAAAAATAAATATATAACTTAACTTCACGCTGCAATCTAGCGGGGTAGTCAAAGACAACGGAGCGCCAAACGCCACGGTCTCTACATACCTCTTTGCCTCGTCCACTATCATCAACCTCTTCATACATGCCCTCCGTGGGTCCTCGTGCTTTTACGTGGCCATGCTTCAGTATTTTTGATACTATTTTCGAAGGTCAACCGAAGTCTCCCCCTACCTCGCTTACCGCTCACTTTTCCGTCATAAATCTTTTTTGCCATTCTTTCATCACTCATTCGTTCGACATGCCTAAACTAGCTGAGCACGTTTTTCTTCATTCTCACCATCACATCTTCACTAGTACCTGCCATTCTATCTATCTATATGTGTATTCATTGCGGATTCTATCAGATAAGCTGACCTCGCATATTCTACGAAGAGATCGCATCAAATCCACGGCATTCATCTTTCTTTCATTCTTCTTCTCTATAGAGTAAATGCATCAATGTATGTGGTAAATAGCAGGATTTTTTTCTGTGTTAAACGAAAATAATGACAAAACTCAAGTTACCGATCATATACCTATATCTATACTTTACTTTAGCGAGAGTGTTTGATGCATTGCTGAATCCGTATGAACAGTTCGCCGAGTAAAAATCGAACCCACGACAGTCATGCTTATGATCAGGCATTATCCCATATCATATACAGATAAAGAGATAAAATAAAATATCTAATAAACACCTATTCTTTTGTATTCAGTGCCGAACCATTCCTCTTTAGCGTCGTATTGTATCGGTGTCGAGTACTTGTTGGACATTATGATCACGTTGGCCATGTCCGCCGTCATACCATCTAGGAGTGACGTTATACCCTGCGTGAAATAAAAAAAATATATATTATTAAAAAATCTAATCAAAATCAGCTCTGCGCTATATCCCGTACTCTTACCCTGCTTGCCTACTTACCCTGCTAAGCAGAGGAAACCTAGTTTTAAGACACTCCGTTCCCTACTTTCCACCAAATTCTAGAGGCATTGCGTGTTGAGTGGGCGGAACTCAACGCCGCGCTTTTTGCCTTGATAGTAGACCAAAGAAATGAAAATATAAATTTAAAAAGATGTGTCCTTTTCTTCGAGTGGAAATCGAACCTACAAACAGTCGGTATTATATATATGTATATAGACAGACATCTCTACGCAATCAATAATTGATACCAATGCTGCTCGGCTTGGTACGCTTGATCAACTACAATGGTAGCAGAATCTAATTTAAATATTTTCGAGGGTTTGTATTTATAATATTATATAAACAAAAATTGTTTTCTAATACAAATAAATATATAAAAAAAATATTTACCTTAGGATCGAATTTATAATATAATTTATGCCCCGTAATATAATGTTCTGGCGGGAAGTAGTGCATGTTTCCCGCCAGAGACCCAACATAGTCCGCAGGCTCTGCTTCCTCCTCAAAACGGAAACTTGTTTCTCCTATTGTCTAAAAATAATTTTATAGCTGTAGAGGGTTGATGTTTCAAGATGCATTAGTGAGAATATGCCACGAGCACGATGTAATGTTTAAATATTTATTAGAATTAAGGGCAATAGCCAATACATTTGGTTATTCCCCTTATTTTTTAGCGGGATCAGTTATTGAAAGATAAAAGCCTTGTAGATTTTGTCAATTTATCTCTCTATATATAATAAGACGGTAAAAATATTTTGTCTGTACATTTGGTAATTTTAACTGAAATGGATCGAGGGACCCTTAAAAAGAAAGAAAAACAATAGAAAGCAAAAAGATTTTTTTTTATTTCTTGTCTGTCTGTCTGTCTGTATACGTATGGTCACATTTTTCTCTAAAGGTACTGAAACGATTTACTTGAAAGTTTCACCAATTGCTTTGTTTTAACTCAACTTAACAATTAATTTGTTTAAAAAAAATCGGTTTATTAAAAAAAAATATTGTCATTTGAATGAACTCAAGGCATTAGTTTGCCTGCGAATGTTATATAGCAACCGCGCTGGTAAGATTCCTGGCTAAAGAATTCGAAACGTCTTGGTTATATGACATATGACATATGACTTGGTTATATGAAAAAAATATATTCTTGTAGCCCTATTATATAATATTTCATACAATCAAATAAACTAAAAAGTTAATATGCAATTATATAAATAAATAAATAATAAATATGAATCATTAACGAAATTAATAATTTAACATTTAAGGCTGATTCTGAAGCAGTAAATTAAATTATTAACTACCATCAGCACATTTAACAGAGATTTAAAAAACATAACATAGGTAAAAAGAACGTAATGTTACAAAGATATATTCGTATAATAAATAATTCGTTTTATGTATATTTTATAAATGAAATATCAAATTTGGTCGTATTTTTTAGATCGAAACAATCAAAAATTCTTATAGAAATTGCGTAATAATAATAGCGTAAAAAACATATTAATATATTACAGATTAAAGTAATAAAAAATCATATTAGAAGTCATGTATTTGTCAATCAATTCTGCTTATTAAATCAATAATCATGTAGTTTAAGCGGGCGAAACCGCTAGTAGTTTATGCAGTTTACTAAATAGTTTTTTTTTCTATAGATAGTAGATTTGTTTTATTAGTATTTAAAGTGTTTAGTGATAGAAAGTTATCCTAATACTAGGTTCCCAAATTCCCTTTCGATAGCCTGCTGTGTACGGGTATACAATTTAAGAGCCATTTCCTTCAGATCCTACACTTACGTTAACATTGGTAAGTCGTCAGCTTTCTCGTTCGCCGTATGGATTAAAATGTAATTTCATATACGTAATGGCGAAGGCTGGCTAAATTTGCCAAGTGCAGTCTGTGAGGGGACCCAAAACTGATGATGAATTCCCGACGGGTATTATAATAAGAAGCTTGATAGCGTCTTATCGATTTTTGTGATATGCTCGGACCCTACTCTGGTAATTTGCTATTTAAAATACCGAATTTTGAAAGAAATGAAGAAAGGACGGAATGCAAAATCAGTGTAAATGGTAAGATATTAGTGCAAGTGAATGAAGTGGTACATTTGGGAAGTGTGTTCAGTAGAGATGGCAGATACGATATGGATGTGCAAAGGCGTATTGCTGCCGGTTATTTATTATTTATTATTTTTCATTTCAAATCATGCCTTAACTCCATTAGGCACCCTACAAGACAGCATATCACATGCTATCGTAGCCTTAACAAGGCATACAAAAGGATGCATTTACCAGACTGACGTCGAGGAAAACGTGCATCGGCAGGTTCATTCGCCTGGCAAATGAAGGTTCCGTGACTGATATAGTGGAACACAACAGGCTATTTCCTATAGAGAAGAGGACGCAATAGAAATATTACGAAATCAAATGACTGATCACAATCAACATTATCAACGGCCAACAACTCGGATTTGACAAAAGAAACTCCAAAATATTCAAAATAGCAAGATATTAACGTCCACTTTACACTTTAAAAAAAATCAGTTTTAATAATCAATTAAGTACAAAAAAGGCACGGCAGCAAAAGTCTGTGGCGCATAACAACTCAATTATAAAAAAAAATGTAAATAAAAATAACTTCTGCTGGTTATTATGGTATTACCATCTAGAACACCCCCCCACCCCCCATGTCATCAAATTAAGTAAAACAAAGACCTCCCCGCCCCCCTATAGCGCTTACATAATTATTCAATGGCCCCTTGAAGCTATAAACAATCTACCAATGAATGTAAAAAGTTGTGATCTACTACTATTTTTCACTTATATCTGAATGTGTCAGAGATATATAAAAATAAACAAAATTATTATAATATTACATGAATAATTCATAATTATTTTAATTTTCAATCTACCTTTAGTTCTTTATAAATTTGTTCTGATGGTCCAATCTTTTTCAACATTTCTATATACGAAAATATAGCCTCAAGCACCTGTCAACACAAAAAAACATTACACTGTTAATAATTTAAAAAATATTATTTACTTATCATAAATATATAACAATTGGTTAAATACTACATTTAAATACTACATTTACAATATTTACATTTAAATAATAATTATTATTTACATTATTCGCTTTGTAACAATATCTCAAGGACAAGACGAAAAGTGCGGAACGGAATGTCTTAACAATAGTTTGCCCCTGCCTACAAAAATTATACAGAAATCACAACACAAAGTGTGCTCCAGAATCGGCTGGTTGTGGGTTTGAACCCCACTTGAGGAAAGGAAATATTTATTTAAATTTATATTTTCATTTCTTTGCGCTGGTGTCGAGGCAAAGCGCAACGATGAATTCCGCCACTCAACTCCAAATTCGGCGGAAAGTAAGAAACGGTGTGTTAATACACGAGGTTCCTTCTGCCTACCCTACTGTGTGCGGGTACAGCATGAAGCTCATTTGTATCTTGATTTTTTTATATGAGTACCTACCTCGTCGACGTGCTCAAGTCCATTTTTAGTAAGAATAACTTCTACTGAGAACAGACTGTACATAAGAGTGTATTGTGTGCCACTTTCTGAATTACCGCTGTTGATACCGAGCGCCCATACTCTACGATAAGTAAAATAATATAATTATAGATATATTAATCATATATTGATTAATAAATGCGATGGTTGCGGGTTCGGTTCGGAACGGAGTGTGTTCACACTTAAGACAAACAAATAACAACAAATAATATACGCAGCACTATAGAAAAATCTGACAAGGGCGAGTCGAGCTCACCTACGTACAAAACTTAGAGGTCTCGAGCTTTTTTCTGAGATTCAAGCTCATCTTAGCCAGAGCCCATTCATCCTTATATATAATTTTTGTAAGTAAATATCGAAATATATTTTTTTTAATAAATCATGGAGTATGGTTTCAATGTGTTTGAATATTAATATCTCCAAGCGTTCATGAGTTAATCAAACAGATAGACAGATGGACAACAGAGTGATCTTATAAGGGTTCCTTTTTTCCTTCAAGAGAACAGAACACTAAAAAGAAAGAATATAATAAAGCAGTCTTTAGACAGTAGACAGGTATATTTAAAAAGATGAAAGGTAAAATAAAATAAATAAACAAAAAAAAATCTCTAGATAATGAAAACCCCTACAAAATTTCAAAAATTAATGTTACAAGTATATATGGTGTCTCTGAAAATATAAATATGAACTTACTTATGACGTTGAGTTCTACTACTTGACACGCAATGTCTCCAGAATTCAACGGAACGTGGGAAGCGGAGTGTCTTAACACTAGGTTCCGTCTGCCTACCAAGCTGTGTGCGGTATACTGCGTGAAGCTGATTTTAACTTACTTTTTCCTTAAATAGGAGAGGAGGCTACCGCGTCCCTCGTGTCCAAGTAGAAACGACACGTACTGGTGCGGCTTCGATTCGTATTCGGATATCACTGATCTCATGCACCATGTTAAATGAAGCTAGAATAAAAATAAATTATCTAATACTATTATATTTTTTATAAAATAATAAATATATTAGTGGAAGTAAAATTTTACGGGAACAGCATATAGGGTAAAATATTTTAAACCCATAAAGAAATTATTCAAGATACCTCAACAGTTTAGACGTAGGATTTTTTTTATCACGATATTTATCCATACCTGTATTTCATGTGAAACAGTAGCGTATAAATACATTGGTAACGTTACGTACGTAACGTAAGCACAGTTTAATACAAAAATATCACTAAAGATTAAATAATTTTGAACTTTGGCCCAAAATTACGACTACATTTCAGAATGAGACGTATATGGTTGTTTCCCTTTGATTTGTCTGCATGCTAATAATTTTGTTATATATATAATTTTGTTGTTTACTTTGTTTGACAAAATCACTTTTTAATTTATGGGGAAAAAATTATAATTGTAATAATTTTAGTATAAAACACTCTGTATAGATTGGTAGTAGTTACACATATAAATAAAAAGTACACACTATAATACAGTGGCGTAGGGTTTTTAATTTACCTTAGTACTATCGCTAACTGGTTTCACGTAATAAATGTCTTTGAATTGCGGTGTAACCATTTCTGGTTTGAAAGAGAATTTACTGAAGTCATCAGGTGGCAACTTATTTGTGGGTATTTGTCCGAACGTACATGATACATATTTTTCTAGATCTGCAAAATCCATACGGGCCTGTAAATTATGTAAAATTTAGAAATAACAAACTTTAAGTAGTAATTAAACTACATTTTTAACCTTTAAAATAGTGCTTGCATAGAAATATTCATTAAACAAAGAAATAGTTATAAAGACAAGAATCAAAAGATTTACCACTAAAGTAATTTACGGACCGATCTACGGTTGTCTATGGGTAGAGGCTTTTTGTACCTATTTACTTCACCCCCATGTATTTTCGCCGATTTTGCAATGGTTCGGCAGATATTTGAGAATTTGTGTTTTCATATTATCTGCAAGATTTACAAGCCGATAGTTTTGAAATGTTACATTATATAAAAGACTTACTATTGAGCTGTATTGACAAAAAAATTGTGACGGCCAACTCAACAGCCTCTTTATTTGTCAATTTTCTTTAAGAATCCGAACTTGTGATGTTTCCAAAAATTCACAAATTCTCAAATATCTTTCGGTATAATGGCTCTTCTATCCAATGACAATTGTTTACCCGTCGTTCATGTTGTGGTATAATAAAATATAATTTATTGTATTTTATTATACCACACATCAATAGTACTTTTATATTCGATTTCCAATTACATTTTAGGCAATTGTTTAACATTTAATTTTGTAAATATCTATGTATTTATTCTTAATAGTAAACTTTCAGAAAAGACTTTAATTTTTTACGAATGTATTTATAGGAACCGATAACAACACAAAAAGCCCTAATCAACTCAATATTTACTACCTACAAAATTAAACCCCCCCCAAAACAAAATCAATCAATTCTTTTCCAGCGTAACTTCGGAGGTATTGATATTGACCGTTTATACGAAGATGCCTATAAAATCGACTGGAGTGTAATAGACGATGCAAATACAGTTGATGAGCAAGTAAATGTTTTTAACTCATTTTAAATAAAATTTTATGATACCTATACACCAGTCCGACCGGTCGGGATGGAACATCTCCCAGTACTTCAGCTCGTTGCAAATATAAAAAAACTCCAAGATAAAAAAAACAGCGCTAAATCTAAATATGCGTCTGATTCATTATTCTCTTAAATCCATTTCAATTCGGCTTTCGCCATGGTCACAGTACGACTACTGCTTTAGTCAAGATCACCGATGACATCAGGCAGGGATAATCAAAAGATTTTGGTGCTGACTTTGTTAGACTTCAGTAACGCTTTCAACACTGTTGATTTTGATATACTACTTGCTGTACTGCGTTCTCTTAACATATCTCCTGAGGTTGTTGATTGGTTTCATTTTTACTTGTACGGACGCCGACAGCGCATTCGAGTAGAAGATTCCTATTCTGAATGGTCCTAAACTAGTGCTGGCGTCCCTCAAGGTGGCATGTTGTCTCCTCTTCTATTTTAAATTTTTATTAATTCTATATATCCTAAACCCACCTGTATGCTGACGACTTAATTTACGCACAAGGTACTCTCACTGAGCTACCTGGTACTATCGAAAAAATAAACAATGACCTTAATGAAATGTCAATTTGGAGTAAATGTTTTCTGACGATCAATCCTTCAAAAACTCAATCTATTTTGATTGGCAGAAGGTTATTGAAAAAAAAATGATAAATCACAGATAGCGCCTGTAACAATCAATGTGGTTTGTATTCCGTTTAGCGAGTCTATAAGGAACCTAGGATTAATTTTAGACCAACATCTGTCTTGGGAACCGCAAATAATAGAGGTAAGTAAAAAGGTTTACGCTGCTTCTGCGTCTCTACGAAGGCTGCGCAATTTTCTACCAATACCGACCAAAATTGCGCGGGCAAACTCGCTCCTATTATCAATTCTCGATTATGCGGATGTATGTTTTCTTGGCATTAAAGAGGAGCAATTAAATAAACATTGAGCGGCTTCAAAATCTTTGCATTAGGTAGTGACGGAACCACAATCCCACGAATATGCTGAGGGACCAAACTGATGGAAGCTTCCCAGGCGAGTGCCCCGCGATTTCCCTCATTGGCCTTTCAATGCCCCATTTATTTTAAGAAAATTATTGTATTAATATATAATAAATAATTCATCATCATCATCATCAGCCTATCCTAGTCCACTGCTGGACATAGGCCTCTCCAATGGCACGCCACAGAGCTCTGTCTTGAGCACTTCGCATCCAGCAAATGCCAGCCACTTTGCGAATATCGTCACCCCATCTAGCTGGTGGACGTCCCACATTACGCTTGCCGAGGCGTGGTCTCCACTCTAAAATGCGTTTACTCCAACGGTCATCGGTTCTGCGACAAATGTGACCAGCCCACTGCCACTTCAGCCTGCTAATCCTTTGGGCTATGTCGATAACATTGGTTCTCTGTCGGATTACTTCATTTCGAATTCGATCCTTCAGAGATATTCCAAGCATAGCCCTTTCCATAGCACGCTGAGCGACTTTAAAGTGGTGGATTAAACGCACTGTCAGTGTCCACGTCTCGGCCCCGTATGTCATAACTGGTAGGATGCACTCGTTAAAGACTTTCGTCTTTAGGCTTTGCGGTATCGGTGACGAAAAGACTTCACGCAGTTGCCTGTATGCTGCCCACCCAAGCTGTATTCTTCTGCGAACCTCCATCTCGAAGTTGTTTCTACGTAGCTGTACAGTTTGACCAAGGTAGACATATTCCTGAACAACCTCAAGAGGTACCCCATCAAGTGCAATCGGTTCAGGTATAACATGTTCGTTGAACATTATCTTAGTTTTGTCCAAGTTCATCCGAAGACCGATGCGAGCAGAAGACTCAGCCAAGGTGCTCAACATATATTGCAGGTCCTGCACGGTTTCAGCCACAATAACAATGTCGTCTGCAAACCTCAAGTGTGAGAAGAACTTGCCATCTATGTTTATGCCTCGTCCTTTCCAGTGCAGCGTCTTGAACATATCCTCCAATGCATTAGTGAACAATTTGGGAGAAATTACGTCCCCTTGTCTCACTCCTCGATGCAGGTGGATACGTTTAGACTGCTGATTTTGTACTTGGACGGTTATAGTCGCTGCATTATAAAGGCTTTCCAACAATTCGATATATCGCCAATCGACTTGGCACCGTTGCAAGGACTCAAGAATAGACCAGATTTCTATGGTGTCAAAAGCTTTCTCATAGTCCACAAACGCTAAGCACAAGGGCAGATTATACTCTTCGGTCTTCTGTATAATCTGACGTACCGTGTGAATATGGTCTATGGTACCAAAGCCTTTACGAAATCCGGCCTGTTCGACAGGCTGGAATTCGTCAAGTCTACGCGTAAGACGATTCATGATGACCCTAGAAAACAGCTTATAGACATGGCTCAACAGGGAAATTGGTCGGTAGTTCCTCAATAGGGTTTTGTCTCCCTTTTTGAAAAACAAGACGACAATACCGTTGTCCCATGCCTTTGGAGTTTTTCCCGAAAACAAGACGGAATTAAATATACGTTGGAGACATGCAATTATAGGTTTTCCGCCAGCTTTTAGTAACTCCGTCGTTATTCCGTCTTCTCCGGGAGCTTTTCCATTTTTAAGCTGCCTCAAGGCAATCGAAATTTCGTCCTGTGTTACTTCCGGCAAGTTTTCTGAGAGGTGGCGGGATAAAGTGGCTCTGGGATCGCCCAGATCGGGCTCAGGACGGGACGCTTTTGAGGTATAAAGTTTACCGTAGAAATCCTCAACTTCCGCAAGAATCCCCGGCTTAGAGGTGACAATTTTTCCGCTATAAGTGGTTAACTTTGTAAGATGGCTTCGCCCCAAGCGTCGTACAAAGACTTTTGGCCCCCGATTTTGCTCAATCGTTTCTGTTATAAAACGTGTATTGGAGCTTCGGAGGTCACGCCTTACCAGCCTTGATATTTTTTTATTCAAATCTGACAAAGCGCCAGTAGGATTTTCACGACGCCTCTGTATTAGCCGTAGGGACTCCAACGAAAGTTTGGATTTCTTTCTGGAATTTTGCGTCTGGTAGAATTTCGTCCCTTCATCACGAAGGATTCCCACCACTTGGTCGAGTTTGTGGTCAATATCAACGTCGCTTGTAGTTTCCAAGACAGCAAATCGGTTCTCCAGTTTCAACTGAAATGTTTCAGACCCAGCATCAATTCGAAGCAGATGTGGCCGCAGTGTAGATCTTATGAGACTTAGGCGTTCGAGTTTGTAGTGAATATTTAGTGTGCCTCGCACAAGACGGTGATCACTCCCGGTGTTGAACCTTGTAACTACGGAGACATCTCTAAATATTCGTCTTTTGTCTGCTATAATGTAATCTATCTCACTTCGTGTCACAGCGTCAGGGCTCCGCCACGTCCACCTCCGATTAGGATGTTTTTTAAAGAAAGAGTTCATTAAAAACAGCCCCTCTTTCTCCAGGAAGTTGATGAGCATTTGCCCCCTGTGATTTCTGCTTCCAAATCCATGTGGTCCTACTACTGATTCTCTGTTAGGTTGTACTCCTACTTTGGCGTTAAAGTCCCCCATGACAACGTTAAAATGGGCCTTTTGTGTGGTATGTAAGGCCTTTGTAATGTCTTCATACATTTCCTCCACTTCATTATCTGAGTGTGCTGAAGTCGGTGCATACACTTGAATTACCTTGAGATTATATCTTTTGGTAAGTCTAATCACAAGGTAAGCTACCCTTGTCGACACACTTGATATTTCTATAACGTTGTCAGATAGAGTCTTGTGGACCATAAACCCAACACCGCCTTGGGATCGTTGGTCTCCCTCTCTGAAATACATAAGATGGCCTGACTCTAAAGTTACAGTATCCTCCCCCTCTCGTCGGACTTCACATAACCCCAAGATGTGCCATCTTATGTTGGTCAGCTCTTCCTCAAGTTGCGCTAGATGTTCGTCGAGTCGTAGCGTGCGTCCGTTATACGTAGCCAGAGTCAGTTGGTGTTGGCGGCCTACCGTAACCCGGGGATTCTTAGCACCCCCTGCCCCGCCGTTACCAGAGCCGCCACCTTGGCTTGGAATAGCGGGGCGACCGGGAACTGAGGGCCTTTGTGTGTGGTTGTACAGTGCCATATAGGATATTGCCCATAATCACCACGCTGGGCATGCGTGTTGGTGATCGCAGAACGTAGCTTCTCGCACCGGTAACGCTGCTGCCCGTTACCAATCTAATATTTTAGCTACGTCTAAATGAAATGGTTATACCGCCATTAACCGGTCGCCAGAGCCTCGTTCGTTACTTAGCAGGGTGCACCACGTGCAGGTGAGGTTGACTGAGTGTACTGAGATGGATTTGTACTCCCTTACGCCCCTAATAATAAATAATAAATAATTAATAATTCGGTTTTTTTTTCAATCTCTTGACTGTCGCAAATGTAATTAGGTTTATATTCGGTGTGCGTAATTATGATCACATTTCCAAGTTTCAAAATAAGCTTAAGCGGCTCTCGATCCGCCTTCAGAAGAACACTCACATACTTCATCTTCTCTATTCTTTGCTGTTTAGCCCTTTCACTCCTTCTTACTTGAAGAAACAAATCATGTTTCTTCATGACACCCACTTACGTTCTTCATGCTCCAGCAACAATCTATTGCTAGAAACTCCTCTACAGTTACTATTAAAGCTGCCCCTCTATGGAATTCTTTACCTATAGATATCAGACGTGCCAAAAGTCTATATGTATTTAAAAAAAAAAGCTAAAATATCATTATTTTAATATATAACAATATTTAAATACTAAAACGGATCATTTTTTTTAATTTTTTTTTTATTGTGTTTTTTATATTTTGTGTGTACATACAGTATATGTATGTATTAATGTATGTGTATGTAATATTTATGTATATATCTTAATGAATATATATTTATTTGTTTGTATTTTATGTATTTCATGTAGTTTTATGTGTTTATTTTTTATATTTTGTAACATTACATAATTATGTAAATATTTTATTTGGTGCACCGCCCACTTTTACTCAATTCCGACATCCAAAGGTTGTCTGGAAGAGACTTCGCTTTAAGCGATATGGCCGCCTTATTGTACTTTTTTTTAAATTATTTTTAAGCTTTTACATTGCTTTATTTTTTTGTTGAGGTGCAATAAATTTTATTTATTATTATTAATAATGATAATAAATAATATATATACTTATTATATATTATTATAATGAATTTATATATTATCATTAATAATTTCAAACCCACTCAACCAACCTGTACAGCCACAGTCATTCTATGAGCGCTATATTGGCGTTTAATAAACTCATGGGCAGCTTTATTCAGTTTATCATCATCATGTATATCGTCGCGTAAGCTGCGTAGATTGCCCCAAGAAAAAGTTCTAGCAGGGTGTCCCTCCGGGAAAAGGGATGCGATGAGCTGCCTTCTACGATTTGCATCCACCGGAACGTCCAATGAGAATTCTATAATACAAAGTTTTGTGTATTATTTTTCTTTTCAACTTCATCCTGTACCCCGCAATAACCTATTAATATTAGGTATATAACCTATGGTATTGTTGTTAAAACATGCCATTCATCACTTTCCACTGAATTTTAAAGATATTGCGTGTTGATTGGCGGTTTGAATTTACCTGTCGTGTATCTATCTACTGCCGGAAATAAGAACGCAATTTTTTTGTTCTGTGTATGTATTTGTTAGATAAGCTACCACTGTAAGGAGCAATTTGACAATTAGTAGAAATATTATTTAATTGTGTTTTTGAGACAAAAAAAAGTATATAAAAAGACACCAGCCAGGTGCAATCAGGTTTTTAGTAAGCAAGTATTTGTATAACTTTTAGTAATGTAAAATAATATATATTATTTTTAAACATTTTTTAAAGTGTTATTCCACACTTAGTTCCAAATTTTTATACGTTTTCTAAATAAGTATAATATATATTATCTTTTTCTATATAAATCATTGTTATTACCCGATTGTATAGCTTCTCTTTCGCGTTGCATAGCCTCCTTCTTCACGAGTGGGCTGATGAAGAACTGACTGAATATATCCATAGCTTCTGGGAGATGTGTCTCCTGTATCTCAAAGAAAAAGGTTGTTTCCTCGAAGCCAGTCGCAGCGTTGTCGTAACCACCTTCTGTCTATTTAAAACGAGTGTTAAAAATATGATAAGTAGTCTTTTCTTTTTTTACAAAACAGATTTAATAACTTAACATAATAAATAAATATTTTTTAATATAACGAATGTCAATGTCTAATGTTCTCACATTACATCTTAAACATAGAAGATAACTGAGTGTACCTAATACATTTAACTTAATAAGATTATTGATGTTTTTAATTATTAATATATATAAAAAAACTTTGTTGTATTTGTACAAAGATTGTAATATAATATATATTTTTTCAACTTCACACTGTATTCGGCATAAAGCACTATATATTCTTTATTGCACAAAAGCATAGAAAAAACATACATTTCGAAATTTCATTCACAAAGGTGGACTTATCTCTAGAAGAGATCTCTTCCAGCCAACCTGTGGAAGTGGATAAGTGCAAAGTAGCGGGAAAGATAAGAAGACAGCGCAGTGAAGTTGAGAAATAAAAAATAGCAATAATAAATATAAAAAAAATAATAATAAAAACGGTATACATAAAGTATATAGAGGAACAAAAAGAAAATAAGGCTTTTCTATAAGATGAAGTAAAGTTATAAAAGTAAACCATATTGATAAAGATTTGGTGTCTAACGTTGCAAGAAGATGTTATTTTAAATGATTGAAAGGAATTTATGGAATGGTTTTTTCTGGATAGTTTTAGGGAGTTGATTCCAGAGGGATGCGGCGTATACAGAGAAGAATTTCTGAATCAATTTGGTGTTACTCTTCGGTACGTTAAGTGGAAGTGCATTTTTTACTCTGTCACAGTATTCGATTTCTACTCCTGAATAAAGGATCCTCGGCGTTAAATTCCAATTTACTTTATGTCTAAGTTTGCTGCTTCCAATGATAATAGATACTCTCCTCACTTTCCACCGAGTCTTTCGTGTTCTGTGGCGGAGTTCAACGCCGCGCTTTGACCTTGTTACCAAAGACAAAATTAAAATATTAATAAATAATATTTCATTCCTCTGAGTGGGAATCGAACCTACAAACATCGCGTTTCTGTCACACGCTTATGCCACTGCGTCACAACGAAAAAACACAATTAATAGATAAATTGGTAATATTTTCTATTTACCTGAACAAAGGAATCAAATTCATCCTCCTTTGGGTATTTCTCACTGCCCATGAACACCATGTGTTCTACAAAGTGCGCCAATCCCTGTATGTCTGCGGGGTTGCTGAAACTGCCGACTCCAACAGTAAGAGCACACGCTGCCTAAAACAAAACATATTTTTTCGAACTATGAATTTTCTTTTAATCGACACGATTTTTGTTTCAGGCATAATTTTGTCTTTGGATAGGGAGCACCTAGTGTATACTCTATTGCCACTATCCGTGTTGGCGTAACTCAACGCAATTTAGCTTTGAGACACTTAAGTCATAATTATTTTAATTTTATTTAATTTAAAAATTATACTACATTTATAAGTGGACATATAATATAAAATAAATAACAAATATATTATTTAGTTACTAAAACAAGAATGAAAGTATATTTGAAGTTCGGCCCGCAGGGGGCCGACTTTGCACCACCCAGCGTGGCCCTGTACCGCTAGAGAAGTAGGAAGACACAGGAAGACGTCGCACCACCAGTGGAGGTGGAGGAGCTCAAAGAGGCAGTACGCTAATCTCGACATGAGAACACCGCCCCAGGTTTGGATGGCATCCCCTGCCTGCCGCTAACTTTGGCCCTGAACACCCTAGGGCCCAGAGTGCGAGGACTATTCACTGCCTGTCTGACTCAAACCATAATTACACAGCGGTGGAAGAGCCTATAACACCATTTGTGGGGGACAGATTGTTGGGAGGGAGCTCAATGCCCGCTGCCACCACTGCGACGACTGCCTCGATAAGACGGCCAAGGACACGTTGGAGGTGTGCACAGCCTGGACGTCTTAACGTCGTGCTTTGCGCGACGTCATAGGGGACGATCTCACCCTGCCGGCCGTGGTCAAGACCGGAAAGGACAGACAGGATTAAAAGACTGGGTCGCCGGTGGGCGGCACACGTCCGCCGCCTTCCTCCATAATGAGCCAGAGGACAGTTAGCTTTGCGAAGCTGATCGCTTACTAATCTGGCTCGAATAGGCGCGCGCAGGTTACTCCCGCGCGCTACTTCGAGCAGGCGTCGAGGGGGCCCACACACCCTTGACTCCGCGTCGTGCCTTTGTCTATTTTTACCTACCAATCACCTGTAATATCACTACTACCAGCTATATAGGTCGATTTCAGAATGTGAAAACTGTTTCAAAAAGAAAAAGTATTTTTGTTTATACATCAATTAGGTCTCAATTATAACATTGTTGTAGTAAAATGTAAGTAATATATTTTGTTAGGCATAAAAAGATATGTACTTTTTAAATATACGGCATTCCATGCGAAGCGGACAGGTTAAAGGTTTAATATATTAAAAACAAACCAAAATCGAGGTGTCCGATTTTGGTTATATTAGATCTATATGTGTTCTCAAGACAGTTGCACAATATCTTGATAATATAGAGTGCTTATGAGTTATGAGGCCTCGTAATCGTGAGCGACTATTGGATACAGTCTTTTAAATTTCATTAACCACTATTAAAAAGTGGTAAAGAGAAAAAGAAAAAAAGCTTTACTTAAATAAAATTATATTGGAATAATGGGCAATAGAATAGCACTCTCCCATATCCTTCTACGTGTGTCGTAAGAGGCGATTAAAGGACTTAGAATAAGGAAGCGGGCAGCAGCGCTTTCTTCAACCATCACTGCGGTGTGTAAGGCAAGTCGAGGCCACAACACTATTTTCCCAAGAAAGTTGTCATGCAGGTACATAATAAAATACATCGGTGGCCATATAATCCACTTAGCAACCGGCACCGCTCTGCGTCCGGGGCAGACGGTGTGAAATTAGCTACTTTAAGCATCATGTGGAAATTGCTCTACGGGAATTTCTAATGTAATAAAAAAAACGTAATATTATGCATAAGATAGGTACATGGAATGTACGCAGTCTTCTCCAAACAGGGAAACTTACAATCTTAGAGAAGGAAATATCAAGGTGTAAATTGATCGTCAGTGATCGAATATAAGACTTAAAATGAAGCCTGTCAATTTAAACATAATAGTTGTATGCGCCCACCTCTACTGCAAGCGACCAGGACATGGAAACATTTTGTAAGTATTTAAAAATCATCATGGCTGGGATCCCTAAACGTAATCAGAGCACAGGCAGCATATTTAATTCATTGCGCAGGAAAATTTGGTTCGGGGCAGCGTAATAAGGGAGGAGAGGGAACAATTTGACGCAGAAAATAACTTGACGGTAGGAAACACTTATTTCAATAACCTCCGAGAAGAATTTATACCAACCAAACCATTATGATTGGGTCAAGATAGAAAACTTCAATCAGGAAGCTCTACTTAACCTGATGTAAGTAAGTAAGAAACTCTTAGTAAAAGAAAAAATATTATTATTATAGCAGAGATGTAATACCGTGTCGATATTTTTCATAATAAAATTAGCTTTGTGATAAAATCTGGCAGGCTGGAACTTTGCCTCAGGAATGGACTTACACTGCCTTCGTCTCATTACACAAAGAAGGCTCTACTAAAGACTGCAGTAGTTACCAACTATTATTTCTCATGCAAGCAAAATATTACTGCACATTTTAAACGAAAGGCTCAAATCCTTCTCTACATCACGAAAACTACGAAAATTCGATTATTTAGGGCTCTTGTGTTTCCCATATTTGTTAAGTGAGGAGAAAGAAAATAGACGCTCTCGAGATGTGGTGCTGGAAAAAGATGCTTGGAGTGTCTTGGACGGAATTTAGAATTAACAAGTTCACACTCCGCGAACTCGACATAAAACAACTTTTGTTCTCTATCGTTAATGCACGCATTCTCACTTTCTTCGGAGATATTTCTTGACAAGGAGATATTTCCACGCAACGCCATATAATTCAAGGAAAAGTTGAAGGTAACAGGCGCTCCCAATGGCCCTCTCTACGAGTGTACCAGGCAGACTGTTAACCGCGTAGAATGGCGACAAACTATGTGGCGATCCACCAACTTTTAAAAATGACGACCACGACTGCTCTGTCAAGAGCGAATCGACAAAGAAGAAGAAAAATATTTAATTTTTCATAGAAAACAATGGTTTTACTTGGCATAGATTGCTGTTAAGCAACAAGGCAGCACATCTTTATCTTGGATGTACAATAAAAAGTTATTTTTATTATTATTACTCTTTTGTATGCAAACACCCCCAGGGATTGTGCTTATTGTGTTTATATATTAAGAAAAGTAAAATTATATAGATTTATATATTAATAACAATTTCAATAATATTCTATCATTTAATATTTTTTAAAATGTAGAAGACGACAACGAGATTGTGGGTCAAAACCCCACTAAAGGAAAATGCCCTAAAATATTTTAATTTTAGCTTATATTTTAAAAATAAGATAAATAAAATAAGCTAAATATTTTAATTTTTTTACATACTATACATACTATATTAAAACTATTTGACAAATTATTAAATATAAAAAAATATTAAGCAAATTTATATATTGTACGGAGTTCAAATAGTAAGGAACTTATACAAGCAAATATATAAAAAAAATATCAAACCTATATGATATAGTTTTATTAAATGAAAGGAACTTGAATTGATTACATATTATAAAGACAACTCTGGCTTTGACTCTATTTAATCAAATATTTTAAATGATAATAATGTAACTTACCAGCTTTTCATCATCAGACTGTACTGATTTACTATCATCACTTTTCTGGTCAGTACTCTCATCTGTACTAATGCTTCCTTCTTCACTTGAACTCCCATTGCTAATAGATGGCCTACTTGGATCTGATATGAGGAGTGCAGTTAGACCATTCTCTAACCTTATTGTTCTACAACATAGTATAGATAGATATAGTAGGCAAACTTGAAGTTCAATTCATGATATAATGGTCAAATATATTAAAAATAACTATTTATATGTAAATAAATAATAAATACTATTTATGTATATATATATTTTAAATTCTACTTATAATTCTTTTATTATGCATTTGCCATAAGGTAATCAATATGAATTATATAAACAATATAATTCATTATTATATAATCATTTAATATAATTTATACATTCAATTATTTTGGCAAAGTACAAGTATTACATGGTTGCTTGCGAGGACGAAATCGGCGGCGTGGGCGCAGCCCGGGCAAGCATACGCACGGGGCGGTACTCGTGTGTATGTTTGCGGCCGTAACAGAGCGTTGAATATTTTTTTTTATTTTACATTTTCTCGAAAAGTATACGTCCAAATTACATGCTATAAAAGCTGAAGATTATCTTTCTTCGGTCGTAAGTTTCAATGTTTCACATATGAAATAAAAATCAATGAAATTCAACCTTACAATTTTCAAATATTTTTTGTTACAAAATGCCTTATTGTCACATATTTATAAGAGACAGATACATGGCATCGAGGGAGTTTATTTTAAATCTAATAAAATTGATATATGTTTGTCATACAACGTACTGACATATAATAAGCCATATAGCTTTAAATATTGCACACATGTGCAGCGCACGCGCTTAAAGCAATTCTATGGCGCTCTGTATTTATATATATATATACCAAATATATATATATATATATATATACCATATATATATATATATATATATATATATACCATATATATATATATATATATATATATATATATATATATATATATATATATTTGGTTAGATACTAAAATGCTTATTTTATTCCTTTCATTTGTAAAAATCAAAAAATATGATTAAATAATTCATGTACTTAATTTGAAAATAATTTGAAATAATATTATTAAAAAAATATGTAGGTATTTTAAAATCTTCATACTCACTTGTAAAGTTTTTTATCAGAAGCAGATTTATTAGGCTCCGACAGAACCTCTATTTTCTCCGCTTTACTGCATTCACTTAAAATTTTCTTTGACCCGTTGACTATTTCACTTATGACTTCAGCTTTAAATTTAGGAGCTCTGCGAAAACTTTTCTTTTTAAGCATTGTAATCACGATATGCTTATACTGCAATAACAAAATGTTATCATTAAATGAAATTGGATAAAAATTTTGCCAGCTTTTATTGAGTGAAAAGACAGTAAAAGGATAGCTGCACACACACACAATATTATTGTTAATACAATATTGACTTAATATTAAATATTTCATTAAAAAATTAGACACAGTCGCTCAGTAGATTTATTATAATTAGAAAGAAAGAAAAAACCGACGTACTTTATTTACTGTATTTAGCTTTCTTACAAAAGAATGAACAACTGGATGAGAAAAAAAAAGTGAGTTTAATCATTTTTATATTATTATTGAAGTACAACTAACAGACGTCACAGACGACAGATTGTGGGTTTTGTCCCGCTCGAGAAAATGAAACATTTCATATTTTTTCTTCGCTCTGGCAGCTCTAGTGCAGTGTTGAGTTCCGCCACTCCAGAGTTCGGTGGAAAAATGAACGAGGCAAAAGTATTGTTACCAACGACCACTACTTAATAACATGGGGAAGATTTTTAGGTAAGTCTAGGTATAAAATATAAAAACTAAACTAAACTAACTTCACGCTTTATCCCTAGCGGGGTAGTCAGAGAGAACGGAGCGCCAAACGCTACGGTCTCTACATACCTCTTTCGCCTCGTCCACTGTCATCAACCTCTTCATACATGCCTTCCGGGGGGTCCTCATGCTTTTTACGTGACCTTCCTCCAGTATCTTTGATACTGTGTTTTCGAAGGTCAACCGAGGTCTCCCCCTACCTCTCTTACCACTCACTTTTCCATCATAAATCTTTTTTGCCATTCTTTCATCACTCATTCGTTCGACGTGCCCAAACCAGCTGAGCACGTTCTTCTTCATTCTCACCGTGACATCCTCGCTAGTACCTGCCATTCTGTGTACCTCTTCATTGCGGATTCGATCAGCTAAGCTGACTCCGCATAACCTACGAAGAGATCGCATCTCCACAGCATTCATCTTTCTTTCATTCTTCTTCTGTAATACCCACGTTTCGCTGCTGTATAACAGAGTCGGTACCAAAACTGCATTGTGTACGGCCAAACGCGCAGCTGTGCTGACGTTTCGCCGTCTCATCAATGCAGCTAAGGCTCCGTTAACCTTGTTACCGGCAGCAATACGCCTTTCCACATCCATCTCGTATCTTCCATCTCTACTGAACATACTTCCCAAGTATACCACCTCATTCACTTGTTCTAATATCTTACTATTTACACTGATCTTGCATTCCGTCCTTTCTTCATCTCTTTCAAAAATCAGAACCTTTGTCTTATTCGCATTGAGGCTTAGACCATTATATTCACACCCTTCTTTCAGAGTGGTGATCAATGCCTGCAACTCGCATTCTGATGATGCAATAAGCACTGCATCATCTGCGTACAGCAGGCAATTCACATTCAGGTCACCTACTTTCACTCCCATATCGCTTTGTTTCACTCCTTGGAGAGTGTATAAAATATTATTTAATTCATTTCCTTAATAAAGGGATAATTATAAATAATAATTAATAAAATAATATCTTTAGGTTCCCTTTGGCTAATCTACTGTGTGCGCCATAGATCGTGAAGCTAATTTTAGTAATAAAAAGATGATTAAAAAAGTTATTTTTTTTGAAAATAACGAGCACCTTTTTTAACGCTATTTTTCACACACTCACAGCTTTGTCGCGATATGCTTCAATAGATAGTCCATAGTTCTGGGTAAGTTTTCCATATTTTAATAAATTGTATTAAATGTTGTTTTTCCATAGGAGTTATATTATTTACGCCATTAACACTGTTTTCGTCGTCCATCTGGTTTATAGTTTTTTTTTTAAGTTGTTGTAGTTGTTGTGGCTTGTCCGCAAATATCGACAATAACCCTGGCCTCTCTCCGATATTGCCGTGGCAAAAGTAGCATTTCTAGAAATCTACAATAATATTAAGACACCGGTGACACACACCCAATATTATTGACAATATTTTTTAATTAAGTTTTCTAATTAAGTATTGACGATATTGTTATATGTGTGTGTCTAGGCTTATTACGTACATGCTAATATTACACAATATTCATTTGTTAGTATAACAGAGAACAATCTTCGGCATCGAAGTGGTAACATGGATCGACGCCGTTATATGTTTTTTTTTCGAACTTGAGTTTAATGCTGTTAGCCCTATTGGCTTTTACAGCGACACCGGGTGGGTAGGGAAGAGGGTACTCTGTTCCAGAACAAAAGCAAGCACTACCTGGCTGCTTGAGAGGCTCGATAATGTTATTTGGCAGATGTTGAACTTTATAAAAGTTTTATTTATACATATATAACTGTGTATATGCTACGTGGCAGTTCTCCGAAACGCACAAATTTCAATTTTCTTGTGTTTACTCAGCTTCACGCTGTATCCCGCACACAGCAGGGTAGGCAGAGGGAACCTAGTGTTTTTAGACACTCCGTTCCCCACTTTCTGCCGATTTTTGTCGGAGGCATTGCGTGTTGAGTGGCAGAACTCAACGCCGCTCTTAGCCTCGACATCAGAGCGAAGAAATGGAAATATAAATTTAAGTAAATATTTCATCTCCTCGAGTGGGGATCGAACCCACAACCAGTCGGTTTACAGTCACGTAGTTAGTTAGTTAGTTGGTTAGTTGGTTAGTTGGTTAGTTGGTTAGTTGGTTAGTTGGTTAGTTGGTTAGTTGGTTAGTTGGTTAGTTGGTTAGTTGGTTAGTTGGTTAGTTGGTTAGTTGGTTAGTTGGTTAGTTGGTTAGTTGGTTAGTTGGTTAGTTGGTTAGTTGGTTAGTTGGTTAGTTGGTTAGTTGGTTAGTTGGTTAGTTGGTTAGTTGGTTAGTTGGTTAGTTGGTTAGTTGGTTAGTTGGTTAGTTGGTTAGTTGGTTAGTTGGTTAGTTGGTTAGTTGGTTAGTTGGTTAGTTGGTTAGTTGGTTAGTTGGTTAGTTGGTTAGTTGGTTAGTTGGTTAGTTGGTTAGTTGGTTAGTTGGTTAGTTGGTTAGTTGGTTAGTTGGTTAGTTGGTCTCCTTTCAATAGCCACAGCCCAGCGGTGGGTTAGTTAAACCGGAAGGTCGTTAACCAGTGTTAAGCCACCATGGTGGAAGCCATATTTACGGTCATTAGATAGAGCAATCGGTGGTCCTCAAGATAAAGAAGATTCGCGTTCTCTTTTGCTTACAAAATTTTTGTAATATATTGCTTATCATTTTTATTAAGAATCCAACAAAAATATGTCCACATCGTCAACCAGGGTATTACAGTTTTCTTAAAAATATATAATTTTTATTAAATGTTTACTTATGCTAGATATTTTTCTTAATGCCTATAGATCTAACATTTATCGGACATAAAATAAAATGTGTGAAATAAAACCTACAGTTTGACATCGTACAGCGTCCATTAAACGTTAGCTCCACTCCAATAAAATATTCACCACTTCCAAAAGACGTAGCGCAGTGACTGCATACGCGACGGTCGTGGGTTCGATTCCCAATCAGATGAATACATCAACGTTTTGTCAACAAGATATAGCGCGGTGTTAAGTCCACGGTCCGCCTCAACACACACACCTGGATGTCCTGGTAGGACATACTCGTAATACAGTGTTACGTGACGCTATTCAAAACGCAATATTTCACATTTGGTCGGAAAATGTATATCAAAATACCTACTAGGTTTTCTTTGCCTTCCCTACTATATGCGGAATAAATCGTGACGATGCTTTTATTTATATGTTTATAATACTTTATTCCATATGCTATCGAACAATAGAGAAAATTTGGTAAACTTGGACTTGGACTACGTGATGCTACAGCGATACTTGCGCAGGCAGGGGACGGCTCTGAGAGACCGCGACGGACGTATCCAAATTGTATACTAATTTTATCAAACTGTGATTTTGATCTTTAACTTGTATATAATGTGACCTGAACCATAAATTAAATAAAAATCAACCGCAATAGGGTAAACATTTTTATTTCATATTCAAATAATAAAGCGATCAAATAAAAAAACATTCAAGAAAATATATACCAGTACGTTACTGGTGTACGGTATCTCCATATATAATAAAAGGATAGAAAAGTCAATTCTGTACATGAAAGATATAAAAAAAATAAAAATTAGGTCGGTTAATATGTCGATTATAGAACCTAAAAAACCACTCAGCAGAATTCTTGTCTGTCTGTCTGTCTGTCTGTCTGTCTGTCGGTTTGTTTGTGCGTCAATCACGCAAAAACTACCTGACAGAAATTGATGAATTTTTGCATGGTGTTAGCCTAGGGCCTCAAGGTACATTTTTTTTGGGTTTCATTCCGAATTTCATGATAGTTTTCTTTGAAAAAAATAAAAACTGAAAAATATAAATTACCTAAAATACCGATAACTACTGTATGAAATTAAATTAATTTTGGCATGGTAATAGTTCAAAGCCTAATGTCACTTATAGGATAGTTTTTATCATGGAGTATAAAGAATTTTTTGTAGAAAAAATTACATAATTATATTTTTTAATAAAAAAAATCGACTTCTTCAAATTCAACCGGATTTCACACTCTGAACTTAACTAAACTTTCACCAAACTACCCCTTATATGTACCCTTTCTAATAAAAAAAGAATCATTAAAATCGGTTGAATTGATATTGACTTATACGTTCATTTGTCGCGCATATACATAATGTAAATTTGAGATTTATATGATTTTCTCATAGATACCATTGTTGGATATAAACTAAATTAAAATAAGACTACACGAGAGGCATTAGCTTTCAAATAAAAAAAGAATCATTAAAATCGGTTCATACAATCAAAAGTTCTAAGGTAACAAGGCTAAAAAATACAGCCCAATTGATGACCCCTTTTAAGAAGTCGGTTAATAGTAATCTGACATAATTAAATTACGACTATTTCATTTAACCACATTTTAAAAGAAGAAAGTAAATTGAGGCCGTTCGTTGCCAGGGGCACAAAGTGTAACTGTTGTGGGTTCGATGACCACTGTAACGATCCATACCAGAACTAAAATGTGTAGGTAAATAATTTAATTAATTCAAAATAATAATAATTTATAAAAAAGTAATATAAATATAACTTATAACATTATTTAATTTATAGCTTACGATAAATACAATTTTATAAATAATAGTTTAGTTTAGTTCGTTAATTACGCGTTTCGTTCACAAATAATATTAAAGTGACGTAATACACCGTAGGTAAAACACGCAGATATAAAATATATTTATTAAAAAAATATTTAATAATTATATTTAAACATTATGTATTATAATTTAAAATAAATAATATAATAATTAATATTTTAATTATTGTAAAATATCATGTTGGCTGAATAATCTACTGTCAACGTCAAAGTCGGGAGATAGGAAAGAGAGGGGAGGAAGATGGCGGACGCGTCTGGGGAAGGATGGATGTTTTAAATGTTTAGTGAAGTTTAATTTATAATTAACATATATTTAGTTATATTTAGTATTTTAAAAGCATGTGAGATTATGTTTTCAATTGTGATATAAGTATTTGAGGTTGCTAAGATAAGTCATAAGTGCTTTCACTATTTACGAATGTTTGCTTTGAAATGCTTCGTCGGTAAGTTTTTAATAGATTATTATTAAAACAAAGAAGAGTGATATTAATGCATATAATGCCGTCAATATCCAGAGATAAATATTATTTATTTAGTAAATGGAAATAAATAGATGAAGATGTTTTATGAGGTATGTAAAATTACGATTATATTAATGTACGCAGAATGTCTGCCGCCATCTTTGTTAGATGCGTGCATGGGAATTGTGAAATGAGAGTAAAATAGGTTTGGTGAATTATAATAACTTATAAATGTAATTTCTATATATATTAGTAAATATTTAATACGTTACTATAAAAGGAAATATAAATATAATAGTATCACTTATAATATGATATAAAACTATTATATCAAAATATATATTTACAATTTATAAATATTATATAACATGAGTCTGTTTAATGTCCTACAATAAAAGTAATCTGTCAATATTTTTTATATATTACTGTAATTAAATATAATAGACATTAAACATTAACCAAATGTTAATTATTTACGATTTATACGACTGTTAGAGTTCATTGACCCTTGTTTTAGTATTGACTTATATTATAGTCACAACCGACTGCTGCTTGGCTTCGCCGGTACTAATGTGCTTGGCTAAGTGAATTGCTGTGGCATTTAATTTTATAAATGTTATATTTAGATAGTGTCGCGGTGCCTTGCGGTGCTTCGACATTAACACTTAGTGTATGATGGATAGGTGTGTGATGCTACTTTATGTCCTGGAACTCTGGTGTATGTAGTAGTGTCCGCCCGTTTCATATGGGTGTGTGGTGCTATTTTATGTCCCAGCTCTGGTGTACATATATAGTAGTGTCCGCTTGTTTGTCTAACACTTGGTTTTATCGTAGATAACATAATGTGTCAATCGACTGATGTCGACGACATACTTATAATATATAGCCGGGCGTCACTGGTGCTGACATATTTGATATAAGCGAATTGCCTATATATATTAGTAAATATTTAATATGTTACTATAAAAGGAAATATAAGTATAATAGTATCATTTATAATATGATATAAAACTATTATATCAAAACATATATTTACAATTTATAAATATTATATAATATGAGTCTGTTTAATGTACTACAATGAAAGTTATCTGTCAATATTTTTTATATATTACTTTAATTATATATAATAGACATTAACCATTAACCAAATATTAATTAATCACGATTTATACGACTGTTAGAGTTCATTGACCCTTGTTTTAGTATTGACTTATATTATAGTCACAACCGACTGCTGCTTGGCTTCGCCGGTACTAATGTGCTTGGCTAAGTGAATTGCTGTGGCATTTAATTTTATAAATGTTATATTTAGATAGTGTCGCGGTGCCTTGCGGTGCTTCGACATTAACACTTAGTGTATGATGGATAGGTGTGTGATGCTACTTTATGTCCTGGAACTCTGGTGTATGTAGTAGTGTCCGCCCGTTTCATATGGGTGTGTGGTGCTATTTTATGTCCCAGCTCTGGTGTACATATATAGTAGTGTCCGCTTGTTTGTCTAACACTTGGTTTTATCGTAGATAACATAATGTGTCAATCGACTGATGTCGACGACATACTTATAATATATAGCCGGGCGTCACTGGTGCTGACATATTTGATATAAGCGAATTGCCTATATATATTAGTAAATATTTAATATGTTACTATAAAAGGAAATATAAGTATAATAGTATCATTTATAATATGATATAAAACTATTATATCAAAACATATATTTACAATTTATAAATATTATATAATATGAGTCTGTTTAATGTACTACAATGAAAGTTATCTGTCAATATTTTTTATATATTACTTTAATTAAATATAATAGACATTAACCATTAACCAAATATTAATTATTCACGATTTATACGACTGTTAGAGTTCATTGACCCTTGTTTTAGTATTGACTTATATTATAGTCACAACCGACTGCTGCTTGGCTTCGCCGGTACTAATGTGCTTGGCTAAGTGAATTGCTGTGGCATTTAATTTTATAAATGTTATATTTAGATAGTGTCGCGGTGCCTTGCGGTGCTTCGACATTAACACTTAGTGTATGATGGATAGGTGTGTGATGCTACTTTATGTCCTGGAACTCTGGTGTATGTAGTAGTGTCCGCCCGTTTCATATGGGTGTGTGGTGCTATTTTATGTCCCAGCTCTGGTGTACATATATAGTAGTGTCCGCTTGTTTGTCTAACACTTGGTTTTATCGTAGATAACATAATGTGTCAATCGACTGATGTCGACGACATACTTATAATATATAGCCGGGCGTCACTGGTGCTGACATATTTGATATAAGCGAATTGCTTAGTAGTGTTGGATTCTGCTGCTGAGTTTGTTCCGCCAGTTCTTCTCAGCACTGAGGTTCTTTACTGAACTGGTAGTAGAATCGTGCCTACTTGGAGTCGCTGGCTATTCTAGCGATCACTGAGTATTTTCAATTAATGATTTCTATATTACATTCCCACAATTCTGAGTCAAGTATCAGTTCAGACAAACAGCTGCAGGGTGTGTGCTGTGCGTGTATTCTACGACGGTTCTGTTTAAAAGAGGCGTTACAATAACAATGAATATAAATTATATTAACATTGAAACTGTGGCATATAATAAGAGCACATAGGAAATAATTATAATCTGGAATATACTATATAAACGAAATCATACGGAAATAATAAACACGCCACATTACACATAGAGCATTCAATGTTATTAAGATACGATAACTAAATATATAGTTTTAAGAAATATACACGAGAGTTGAATGGGTATATTAATGTAATGCCCTCTAAAGAAACAAACTGAAGTGGATTCACATAATCGGCCGCCTAGCGGTAGGGAGTTCGATCTGATATGTGAAACAGAGAGTTATATGTTATGTAATTATGGCTACGGCCTACATATGATAATCTCAAGTCCATTGCAAGTATGTATATTAGACTTCGGTCTTTGAATCAGTTGTTTATTAATTGATCTTACGCAAAAGCATTACAAGAATCATAAATATAAACTATTCCGATTCGTCCCGGAGGGTTCAGAGCCGAACGGCCGGAGTCCACGGTAAGTGGCGGGTGCGGGGCCACTCACTATCCCCATTTAGTTATAACTATCAGTAATGAGTAGATATAACAGAGAGGAGGATAGGACGTCTTCGATATACCTAAGAAATGTCACGGAAGATTAAAACGGACAGACTATGATATGTTATTTATTTATATATTTTATTTTATATTACATTTATGGTACATTTCATATTCATATCGTTACCTCTGAATCTCTAAAAGAACTTGGATTACTTACGATCACTACGAAAGGGTTCTAACTATATTAGACGTATCACGAGCCATACTAAGATATTAAAATTATTATCTTAATAATTTTATTTAAATGTTTTATTGAGTGTAGGGTGGGATATCAGTTACACCACGCAAGGAAACTATTTAAATTTATATTTCCATTTCATCGCTCTGGTGTCGAGGTAAAGTGCGGCGTTGAGTTTCACTACTCAGCACGCAATGCCTACAGAATTCCGAGAAAAGTAGGGAACAGAGTGTTGTTGTTAACACTAGAGGTCCTATGCCTACCCTGCTGTGTGCGGGATACAGCGTGAAGCTAAAAAAAGAAGTATAATCAATATTTGTTCAGTCTACCATAATTATTATTTCAAACGTCAACGTTGGTGATATTAACAAACATAATAAAGTAGGTATATTTTACGGAATTAGCTCATATGGCGATGTGTAGAATAAAAAGTATATGTATTTGGAAAGTAAATTCTGATTGTGAGTTCATAGTTTATAAAAGTTTATATTGTGTTTAGATGGATCACGTGGTGATGTCAATACGTTTTAATGTCATCTTATGTTATCTGTTAAAATAGCGTGAAGCTGATTAAACTTAGTGTTATATTCAAAAGAAATTAATTGTATGTAATACATAATATGTAATTTATTAATACGTTTCAAGTATGAAAAAAAGAAAAAATGCAATATAATTGCATTTGTGTTTCCTTCCTATATTTTGTATTTCTATTATTTATATCGATATATCAGGAACGTAAATGCGGGAACAGAGTTGCATGCCATTTTAGTACAGAGTAACCTCTAAAAAATGTATTTACTAAACTGAATAAAAAGAATGTGTGATTCCTCTATACAATATATTATTCTATATTATACATAAAACAGGTTAAAACTGTGCATATGAAGGTCCTCCTGTAGTATAACTATTTTCAATTACTATCAACACTACATTGTCGATACTAATGTGGTATTACAATACATTTTCAAATTTTTCCGCCATTATGATAACATAGACAATTTTTTTAATTTGGAAAAATAATATATTAACTATAAGAACGTTGGTAGTTTTTCAAAAGGTATAAGAATAAAAAATTGCCTTAACTATGCTTCTTCGCAAGTGGTTGTAATAACTATTGGTATCTATTTTCCAAAAAATCACTATAAATATTAAATATGCTCAATTATACAGAGTTTTTTTGTTAGGACCACCTTAAATGAAACCACAGTTTAACTACTCTATAAAAGCCTATTACATATTAAATTAAAAACCCGAAAATAAAAAAGTTATTTTTTCAAACAAAATCTCCATATATAATAAAAGGATAGAAAAGTCAATTCTGTACATGAAAGATATAAAAAAAATAAAAATAAGGTCGGTTAATATGTCGATAAAAAATTAATATGTTTAAAGTTAATATGTCGACTAAAACTTGACGCTATGACGGTACAGTTGAGAGAACTGAGATTTCTGGTTGTAGCACTAGTTATATTTTAATTAGGTTAAATTCCCACTAAGTGGAAGAATATATTTATTTTTCTGCCCGTAAAAACAAACGAAGCCTAGCCTTGTGTTCCGCTATACTATCTAAAGAAATTGGAAAGTGCAAAATTGAGTAAGTGCACCACTATCTTATTTGAAATTCTTTCTTCTCTCCATTATAAATATTCATAGGATTGAAATGTAATAGTGACGTCTTTGAACAATAGTATATGTTCATAACTGTTAAAGTTAATTATCGAACAAATGGTTTACAATTCTGATGATACAAAGACATTCTGCTTCAGCTGATAATTTAATTAAAATGTCTACCGGATGATCAATTAGCCTGCAGTTTACGTTTTAATTGTTATTATGTATGATGTTACGTAACGTTTCTTTACGTTTATTTATTTATATACATATTACATTTAATGAATTAAATATATTTTATAAAAGGTTCACATATGTGATAACATGTTCACACATGTGGTCCACATATGTGACCACATATTCACACATGTGGTCCACACACGTGACCACATATTCACACATGTGGTCCACATATGTGACCACATGATCACACATGTAATCTTCATATGTGACTACATATCACACATGTGGTCTACATATGTGACTACATATCACACATGTGATATGCCCATGTGAATACTTATTCACACATGTGGTACACATATATGACCACACGATGCCACATGTGGTCCACATATGTGGCCACATGATCACATGTGGTCCACATATGTGAGCACATAAACACACATGTGGTCCACATACGTGACCACATATTCACACATGTGGTCCACACACGTGACCACATATTCACACATGTGGTCCACATATGTGACAACATGATCACACATGTAATCTTCATATGTGACTACATATCACACATGTGGTCTACATATGTGACAACATATCACACATGCGATCTGCACATGTGAATACTTACTCACACATGTGGCTCACATATATGACCACACGATGCCACATGTGGTCCACATATGTGACCACATGTTCACATATGTGGTCCACATATGCGAGCACATATACACACATGTGGTCCACACACGTGACCACATATTCACACATGTGGTCCACATATGTGACCACAAATTCCCACGTGTAGTCCACATAAAAGACCACATATTCACACATGTGGTCCACATATGTGACCACATTTTCCCACATGTAATCCACATACGCGACCACATATTCACACATGTGGTCCACATATGTGTCCACAAATTCTCACATGTGGTCCACATGAAAGACCACATATTCACACATGTGGTCCACATATGGGACCATATATTTACACATGTGGTCCACATATGTGACCACAAATTCCCACATGTGGTCCACATATGTGACCACATTTTCCCACATGTGGTCCACATACGCGACCACGTATTCACACATGTGGTCCACATATGTGACCACACATTCTCACATGTGGTCCAAATGAAAGACCACATATTCACACATGTGGTTCACATATATGACCACACGATGCCACATGTGGTCCACATATGTGACCACATGTTCACATATGTGGTCCACATATGCGAGCACATATACACACATGGGGTCCACACACGTGACCACATATACATACATGTGGTCCACATACGCGACCACATATTCACACATGTGGTCCACATATGTGACCACAAATTCTCACGTGTGGTCCACATGAAAGACCACATATTCACACATGTGGTCCACATATGTGACCACATTTTCCCACATGTAATCCACATACGCGACCACATATTCACACATGTGGTCCACATATGTGTCCACAAATTCTCACATGTGGTCCACATGAAAGACCACATATTCACACATGTGGTCCACATATGGGACCACATGTTCACATATGTGGTCCACATATGCGAGCACATATACACACATGTGGTCCACACACGTGACCACATTTTCCCACATGTGGTCCACATACGCGACCACATATTCACACATGTGGTCCACATATGTGACCACATTTTCCCACATGTAATCCACATACGCGACCACATATTCACACATGTGGTCCACATATGTGTCCACAAATTCTCACATGTGGTCCACATATGTGACCACATGTTCACATATGTGGTCCACATATGCGAGCACATATACACACATGTGGTCCACACACGTGACCACATTTTCCCACATGTGGTCCACATACGCGACCACATATTCACACATGTGGTCCACATATGTGACCACAAATTCTCACGTGTGGTCCACATGAAAGACCACATATTCACACATGTGGTCCACATATGTGACCACATTTTCCCACATGTAATCCACATACGCGACCACATATTCACACATGTGGTCCACATATGTGTCCACAAATTCTCACATGTGGTCCACATGAAAGACCACATATTCACACATGTGGTCCACATATGGGACCATATATTTACACATGTGGTCCACATATGTGACCACAAATTCTCACATGTGGTCCACATATGTGACCACATTTTCCCACATGTGGTCCACATTCGCGACCACGTATTCACACATGTGGTCCACATATGTGACCACACATTCTCACATGTGGTCCACATGAAAGACCACATATTCACACATGTGGTCCACATACGTGAGCACATATTGACACATGTGGTCCACATATGTGACCACATATTCACACATGTGGTCCACATATGTGACTACATATTCACACATGTGATCTATATATGTGACTACACATTCACATAAAAAATTTTTTACTACACGAATAAACTTCAATAAAAGTTTTATAATTTAAAAAAGTTTATTTTTTATGTAGGCTGTCTCCTATCTGAAGTGTAGTTAAATGGAAAAACTAGGAGGACCAGTGTGTGTGTCAGTGATGACCTATTGCGTTGAGAGACAAGGTCCTTCATCCTTAGCCTCATTCGCAGGCTCCAAGTCAGCTATGGAGACAGCTATTTCTCAAAGCTACTGAATTAGAAACGATGGTACGACGAAAGAAGGTTACCGACACATTGTTTCGGTAAATGAGCGATGTATAAATGCACTTTGTCACGAAAGGTATTTTAAATTTGTATTGAAACGAACTGAAAAGTCAAAAATTAAAAGGAGTTATAAAATTTAATTTATCACATGAATTCACAAAACAATCTATACCTATTTTTTATTTTAAGAATTAAAAAAATTATGTTAGTTTTGTCTTGCCTGACCTTGTCGCACTCATTATCTTATTAATGTGATTAATCTCCATATATAATAAAAGGATAGAAAAGTCAATTCTGTACATGAAAGATATAAAAAAAATAAAAATTAGGTCGGTTAATATGTCGATTATAGAACCTAAAAAACCACTCAGCAGAATTCTTGTCTGTCTGTCTGTCTGTCTGTCTGTCTGTCGGTTTGTTTGTGCGTCAATCACGCAAAAACTACCTGACAGAAATTGATGAATTTTTGCATGGTGTTAGCCTAGGGCCTCAAGGTACATTTTTTTTGGGTTTCATTCCGAATTTCATGATAGTTTTCTTTAAAAAAAATAAAAACTGAAAAATATAAATTACCTAAAATACCGATAACTACTGTATGAAATTAAATTAATTTTGGCATGGTAATAGTTCAAAGCCTAATGTCACTTATAGGATAGTTTTTATCATGGAGTATAAAGAATTTTTTGTAGAAAAAATTACATAATTATATTTTTTAATAAAAAAAATCGACTTCTTCAAATTCAACCGGATTTCACACTCTGAACTTAACTAAACTTTCACCAAACTACCCCTTATATGTACCCTTTCTAATAAAAAAAGAATCATTAAAATCGGTTGAATTGATATTGACTTATACGTTCATTTGTCGCGCATATACTTATTGTAAATTTGAGATTTATATGATTTTCTCATAGATACCATTGTTGGATATAAACTAAATTAAAATAAGACTACACGAGAGGCATTAGCTTTCAAATAAAAAAAGAATCATTAAAATCGGTTCATACAATCAAAAGTTCTAAGGTAACAAGGCTAAAAAATACAGCCCAATTGATGACCCCTTTTAAGAAGTCGGTTAATAGTAATCTGACATAATTAAATTACGACTATTTCATTTAACCACATTTTAAAAGAAGAAAGTAAACTGAGGCCGTTCGTTGCACAGGGCCACAAAGTGTAACTGTTGTGGGTTCGATGACCACGCAAGGATACGAAATATTTATTTAAATTTATATTTCCATTTCATCGCTCTGGTGTCGAGGTTAAGTGCGGCGTTGAGTTTCACTACTCAGCACGCAACGCCTACAGAATTCCGAGAAAAGTAGGGAACAGAGTGTTGTTGTTAACACTAGAGGTCCTATGCCTACCCTGCTGTGTGCGGGATACAGCGTGAAGCTAAAAAAAGAAGTATAATCAATATTTGTTCAGTCTACCATAATTATTATTTCAAACGTCAATGTTGGTGATATTAACAAACATAATAAAGTAGGTATATTTTACGGAATTAGCTCATATGGCGATGTGTAGAATAAAAAGTATATGTATTTGGAAAGTAAATTCTGATTGTGAGTTCATAGTTTATAAAAGTTTATATTGTGTTTAGATGGATCACGTGGTGATGTCAATACGTTTTAATGTCATCTTATGTTATCTGTTAAAATAGCGTGAAGCTGATTAAACTTAGTGTTATATTCAAAAGAAATTAATTGTATGTAATACATAATATGTAATTTATTAATACGTTTCAAGTATGAAAAAAAGAAAAAATGCAATATAATTGCATTTGTGTTTCCTTCCTATATTTTGTATTTCTATTATTTATATCGATATATCAGGAACGTAAATGCGGGAACAGAGTTGCATGCCATTTTAGTACAGAGTAACCTCTAAAAAATGTATTTACTAAACTGAATAAAAAGAATGTGTGATTCCTCTATACAATATATTATTCTATATTATACATAAAACAGGTTAAAACTGTGCATATGAAGGTCCTCCTGTAGTATAACTATTTTCAATTACTATCAACACTACATTGTCGATACTAATGCGGTATTACAATACATTTTCAAATTTTTCCGCCATTATGATGACATAGACAATTTTTTTAATTTGGAAAAATAATATATTAACTATAAGAACGTTGGTAGTTTTTCAAAAGGTATAAGAATAAAAAATTGCCTTAACTATGCTTCTTCGCAAGTGGTTGTAATAACTATTGGTATCTATTTTCCAAAAAATCACTATAAATATTAAATATGCTCAATTATACAGAGTTTTTTTGTTAGGACCACCTTAAATGAAACCACAGTTTAACTACTCTATAAAAGCCTATTACATATTAAATTAAAAACCCGAAAATAAAAAAGTTATTTTTTCAAACAAAATAAATAATAAAATTATCGTTGTAAAATAAAATACAATTTGTCAAGAACGACGCTTGCACATAAAAACCTATCAAAGGGAAACCGCCGCATACGCCTCATTGCGAAATCGAGTCGTAGGTATTGGCGGCAAAATTTAAAGTTCTAAACATTTTAGTACTATTTTTGTAGTAGTATGTGTTTACATTATTGGTACCTATGCGTAACCGCGTCATACGAAATATAGATATGAATAAACATTGTGAAATAAGAAAAAAAACCTACGTCTTCACTGTTGATGTATCTTAAAAACTATTTTACCCTATATGCCCAATTGTAACTGTAACGTGACGTTGTGGGTCCGATCCACACATGCAGGATTGAGTTATAATTTAATAATATTTTCATTTCGCACATCAGTCAAACATTATACCCTTATATCTTTAGCGTGATAAAGCGTGGATCTGGTTTTAACTTTATGTGAACCGATTAAAATAAAGTCCAGTCCAGTTGAGGCCAGTCGTGGCGCAGCGGCACAAAGCGTGACTGTAAAACCGACTGGTTCTCTGAGTTCGATCCCCACACGAGGAGATGAAATATTTACTTAAATTTATATTTCCATTTCTTCGCTCTGGGGTCAAGGTTAAGCACGGCGTTGCGTTCTGCCACTCAACACGCAATGCGTCCAGAATTCGGTAGAAAGTGGGGAACGGAATGCTAGTCAGAGGGAGGAACCTAGTATTCTAGGTTCCTCCCTCTGACTAGCATGAAGCTGCTTAAAATAAAACTAATGCTTAATATTTAAGGGCAGTTTGCCAGAATACAAACAAAAAAAGTATTTAAATCGGTTAAGCCGTTTCTGAGATTATCGTAAAGAAACGCACATATAGTAAGTATCGATAAGTTGTGTTTTTATTTCAAACATTCAATTGAAGATTCTTATGGGAGGTACGAAAATGCGACCTAAAGTTTTAACAACTTTCTTATAAAAAATCTTCATTACATTGCAAACATACATTATAAGTATATCAAGACACGAACATAATTCAGTGTGTTAAGTAAATAGTTCTGTGGTTTAAGCGGGCGAAGCCGCGAGCGGGTCGCTAGTATAAAAGTAAAAATTTAAGTCATTAATATAATAATACTACTATATGTATGTATATTGAAGATATATCAATTGTGTATATATAATTTATTTTGCTGTTTCATTTTAGATAAATATTAAATATTTTTAAACATTTTTTAAAGTGTTATTCCACACTTAAGAAAGAAATAAGTAAATATTAAATATTTTGAATCACGAAATCTATATTTATTTATTATGCACATAATAACAATATTAAAATTACATACATTATTTGAAATCTCTTTTAAGACATAATACCACCATCCAAAAAGGTCAAAAGATAATTCAGTAATAGTCAAATTGTGTCAACTATATTATTATATACATATAATCTTTATTAGTAAATTTCTAATATATATATATGTATGTCTACATCATAAGTCACGAGCCTCAAAAAGAATTCTGATACATTTTCGAAAATAACAATATTAATACAAAAATGAGCAATATTAAAAATGTTTTATGTATGCACAAATAAAAAAAATAAAACTATTATATTCCATTTAGCACTTCAACGAAATAATTGATATATTATATAACTTTCAATAAAGATTTATAAAATAGTGATGTAACGAATTTACATTTTAAACATATATTTTTCGATATTAAAATCATATTCCTTATGAAAGAAATAGATTTTTATATTATTATTGACCTAATATTTTAATTATTTTTTTTATTTTCGGGGGCAATTTTTTTGTAAATAAAATTTCTAGGGTGGGCACCGGACAATTCTGGGGTGGGAACTGACCATCCGGTCCCTCTGCCTACTCTTTCTACGTCCATGATTAGCAATCAGGCAATTCAGCTTTAGGAACTTTAATAATAGGTAAATTCTTTTTGAATTCATCGATATCCATGATAAAGTTCTTCTTGTCTTCTTTTGGGTCTCCGGAATCGGTTGCGTTTAAGTAATGGAGTTTCAAGCTCTTTGCTTCTGTTTCGTCACTTGTTTCATTTCCATTTTTGGGCTTGTTTCCGACAATCTGAATTAAAAAATAATAGAAAAATTAAAATATTTCTAGAGACCATCGAGGCACAGTGTTGGTTTGTAAGCGAATGGGTTGTGAACACAATTCCTAATGGAACCTGAATATTTTGATATACGAGTACTCGTAGTTCTTGCTCTGATAACGAAACAAACCACGGCGTTGAGTTGCGCCACTCATCACACAATTTCTCTAAAATGTTTATATATATATGAACATATAAATTGGAGAATTTATTTGTAATGCACAACAATAATTTTTGTAAACATTTGTTAACATGCAATGTTAGTATAATAAATTATTTAGTTCAGCGTGTGTGGAGCTGTGCAATCAGTTTAAGTTATTGTTTTGAGGAAAATACAGGATGGAAGGCGTCAGCGCTCCTTTTACGGGAACAGCATATAGGGTAAACTATTTTAATCCCATACCTAATGAAATTAATTAAGATACCTCAACAGTTTAGACGTAGATTTTTTCTTTATTTTACGATGTATATCCATACTGTTATTTCGCAGTTACGTATAAATATTATCGAGAATGGGCATTTGTAATAATCGTGAAAATCAAAGAACTTATTAGATATCAATAATGTAAACACATACTACTACAAAAATACTACTAAAGGTTAAACAACTTTGAACTTTGCCGCCAGTACCTACGACTCGAATTCGGAATAAGGCGCATGCGCATTCCCAATGATAGGGTTGTCTACGTGCGTCTTTTTTTAAAAAAATGCATTTAATTTCACAACGATAATTTTATCATTTATTTTGTTTAAAACAATCACTTTTCCAATTTAAAATAAAAGTTAATTGTGTTAGGCTTTTATAAAGTAGTTAAAACTGTGGTTTCATTTAAAGTGGTGCTGACAAAAACACTCTGTATATACCAAATTTAATATATAATAAATTTGGTCCAAATTTGGTCCAAATTTGGTCCAAATTTGGTCCAAATTTAATATATAATAAAGTTGAATACTAGTCTCGTCTCATTGGCATCGTCACAAATGAATAATTAGCACAATTTATTAACAATGAAAATAGAAGGAGTTGAATTACTACCTGAACAGAAAGTTTTCTAAACAACTTCTTGTTGCCAGAGGAGAAGTGATTTTCGATCCAACTGTTGATGTCTGCAATTGTCACTTGAGGTACCGCCTCAGCCTATAATAATATAAGCACAATAAATAAAATCTTCGACAAAAAATAATAAATATTTTTAATAAATACACAAAATATAGCCATGTAGTGCAGTATTACAAAATAAAAAAAAGGAAACCCCACCTTAAACTTCAGACAACTATTCATAGTCACGTGTGTGTCATAGTGAATGACGATTATGAAACTAAAAAACTATAACAAAATCGTATCATCTGTTTGGGAGTTATAGACAGAAATACAGATAAACACACAGACACGTCTAACTTATAATACCCATTTGTTTGCTTCAGAGGTTAAAAATAAAATGCGATATATATACCCATTAGTTAAACAGACAGAAAGTGGTAGCATTTGTAATGTATAATAATATATTTTTTACTGACCAAATAATATAATTACCTCATTAAACAGCCTATCAAACTGGTACTGTTGTTTTACGATCTCGCTCCAATATCTTTCAAACTGTAAATTTGATGACAATTTAAATTTTATTCAAATAAATTACATATCATAAATAAATTTATAATTGGAATAGTAAATAATTTTATAAAATTATAATTTGTTTATCCTTCCAAAAATAATAGTTTAATTTTTGTCTATTGTAACAAAACTTATAATATATTATGTTTTATTGGCTTTATGTTACATTGCTTGCCAAACAAAATGAAAAAAGTAAAAACCAATATGTTCTTTATCCAATAAGGGTGAGAACTTTTTATTCGACAATTTACGCAGATGCCAGTTATAAGATCATCAATCAGAAGATCAAATAAAGTAATAGTTAGTGTGAAATAACGATCTTAAACGTTTATATATTTTATGAGAAATTGATAAATAATGACATAATATAATAAAGACAATTTTCAAAAACTAGACAATTTTATAAAAAAAAAGAAACTAGGCAAAATAATTATATCAATTATAAATTGGTCTTAAGGCCATTTGAAGCGCAAGGGGATCGAACGGGAAACGAAATATTTAATATTTTCGAGGCAAAGTGCGGCGTTGATTTCCACCACTAAACACGCAAAGCCTCCAGAATTTGACAGAATGGGATGGAGAACGGGCTCCTCTAGACACTAGGTTTCCTCTGTCTACCCTACTGTGTGCGGGATACAGGTGACGATAAAAAATGTACGAGTAAATAATAACAACACAATTCACATTGACAAGACAATGACCTCGTCATTTAGTTCATTATCAGAAGTATATTTCTGTTGCTCGAGGGCGCGCCTCACTGAAACGAGCGCCTCCTCTCCGCCCTGACGCGTGTCTTGAGCGAACTTCTTTAGGAACGCCTCTATACGTTGATCTACATATGAAACGCTGTAGGGAAATTGAATATAATGTTATTAATTGTATATAATATCAAAAAATAAATAAATTAATTAAATTAGCTTCACGCTATATCCCGCACACAGCAGGGTAGGCAGAAGGAACCTAGTGTTAAGACACTCCGTTCCCCACTTTCTGCCGAATTTTGCGAAGAAATGGAAATATAAATTTAAGTAAATATTTCATCTTAAAAAAATATTTACTTAAATTTATATTTTCATTTCTTCGATCTGGTGTCGAGGCAAAGCGCGGCGTTGAGTTCTGCCACTCAACACGCAATGCCTCCAAAATTCGGCAGAAAGTGGGGAACGGTGTGTCTAAAAACACTAGGTTCCCTCTGCCTACCCTGCTGTGTGCGGGATACAGCGTGAAGCTGATTTATTTTATTTTATTTAAGTAAATATTTCATCTCCTCGAGTGGGGATCGAACCCAAAACCAGTCGGTTTTACAGTCACACTTTGTACCACTGCGCCACGACTGGCCTCCTCGTATAATATTATTATATATTATATATCTAGTAGAAGAGATGTGGCCGTGCTGGAGTTAGAATTTCACTTTCACATTTTATTAGATAGCCAGAATCTTTTCGACTGATATCTCACCTGAACTAGCGGCTTTAATACCAAATTGTGCCCGCCCTTTTAAGGATATTATTTGTTTAAACATACACCTACAAATGTATAGTTTTTATATCCTGAACTGTAGGTGCTGTCTGCCAAATTTCACAATTCCAGGTAAACTGTAAGAACTCTATTAATTTTCATTCCCTTTGAATTTCAAAATACACGTTTTTGCGATATAAAACGCCATATCTTTTATTAAGCAAAAGACTCTTGACAGACAGAATCAGAGCGGACAACAAAGTGATTTTATTAGGGTTTTTTTTCTCAAAAGGTACGGAACTCTAGTTAACGGTAAGAAAAATCTTCAAATCAAATCTGCGCACCCATCCACAGCTAACTTTAGTGCGACCACGACTGAGTCCAAATATCTACTACGGTTATCAAGGCCACTACTAAAACCAAAATGTGCTGACAAGGACGTACCTAAACTTATCCACTTCCGTGTTGACAGTAACAGAAAATCCCAGAACACCAAAATCGTATTTGAACTTATTGATCACTTTGTAGCCGAGCTGTTCTTTAGTACGGAGCGTGTCGAACGCCGGTTCCTCCATAAGCATCTACATTCGTAAATAGAGTAAAATTTCAGTGACAAGTAAAGAAATTCTATCTTTTATAAATGTCCTCAAAAATACATTAAAACCTTTTTCTCATATATAAAAAAACTAAAAAAATAATAAAAGTTTGATTACTTTGTGATCTTATATAGAAATGTATGTTGTCATCTATAGATGTGTGATCACATGTGTCGATATGTGTCCTTACGTGATGTGTGGATCCATAACTTAACGTGTAGATGTTTGATCTCATATATGGATGTGACATATGAATGTGCGCTCTGGTGTGAATGTGAGGATGTGTAATATCATATGTGTATGTAACCGTGTGTGTGTGTATGTGGACTTTTTTGTGCATGTGTGATCACGTGTGGATGTACTTTAACCTGAGTGGATGCGTCATCTCATAGCTTTACAATGACGAAATTGGCATATATATATATATATATATATATATATATATATATATATATATATATATATATATATATATATATATATATATATATATATTCAAGTTTGGTAATTTAATAAAATATCAATTTACTAACATATTTTTAGTCTTTAAATTTTTTGAGGTGTCAACTATAATCCCTTTATGAATTATTTTATTATCTATGACTCAATCTCATCAGGTACCATGTATCATTATTAATTTATAAAAATGTATTTAAACAAATATAATATTGGCAAATACATAATATTGGGAACTATTTAGTATTTAGTCAAACTGAAATAATTAAGAGAGTAAGACACAAGACACAGCAAAGTGTACGGCATGTCTTACCGCAGAGACACTCTATGTGACCCACTGAAACGATTAGCGTGATCTCATATGGCTTACAGCCTTAGCCAAAAAATAGATTATCCAACTCAAAAATATTTATTCAATATCAATCAGTCTGTGCCTGGTTTCTAAGATTAGCGTTTAACAAAAAAAAAAAACTTCATTTATTCATACATTCTTCATTTTATCTATATACTATTAATATAGATAAAATGATGCAAATAAATCTAATTTATAAAAAAAATTATCTAAATACATACCATAATAATCTCCAAAGTCGCCGTATCTTTAGGATTGGCTACTTCACCCTGGTAGTATGTTGTCACTCTACTGCTAGTAGATGACGGGTTAAGATTCTCAATTCGAACGCGTTTCTCTCCTAATGGCAACTTATGTACTCTTATCTGTTTAGATAAAATAATAATAAAAATATATATATATATATATATAATAAAATTAAACCTAGTATAAAAAGAAACTTAACTTTAAAATTAATTTGATGTCTTTTTATTTATGTGGTGGAAGAGTCAGCGCTTGGAACACTTTCTGTGTTCCAAATTAAGCTGCCCAAAGTTATTAAAAGAGTTGATGCATATTTTGTCGGATTTTATAGGTAATATTATAGGGTTATTTACTTCTCATTTGTCTTCATAATGGATTTTTTTCAAGAAGGAAAAACATTACAGCACAAATAAATGCTACGTTTAATACTCGTTTTGGATTTTTTTTGCCATCTTAAATAAAGTTTCGCAGTGATTTAGCTGGATTTAATTAAAATGCTGTGCAATAAGACGGAGTTCATCATAATGCAATGGGCCAGGGTCAGACGGTAGACGCAACGATTGTGCATTCGATCCCCACTCGGGGGAAATATTGTATTTTTATTATACACAACGGAGTGACTCAACACTAGGTTCCGTTAGCCTAACCGGCTCTTGGGAAAGCTTCAAGCAGTTTTTATTTGGTTTACAACATATATATAAAATAAATTATAATTTACCTTAGGCATTTCCTTTTTAGACAGTGGCTCCCATTTTATATTTTTATGAACATTTTCAGATATCGTGATAGCTTCATTCCAGGCGAGGTTGCCTTGTACAAGTACCTTAAAAGTATTTTTTACTTTTAAATAAAAAAGTAAGTAATATTTATTTATACAAATAGCACCATTTTGTTTAGTTATAGTAATAAAAAAAAATCGAAAAAGCGCGAGTCAGGTTCGTCTCGAGGTTTTTTTTGAAATTCAGGCTTAACTTAGCTATAGCCCTTTTATCTGGTACTTCACTTAAACTAGCGGCTCTAATATCAAATTTTGCCCCCCTCTTAAGGCTATTATTTTTTTAGTATTTAATAACAAATGTAAAGTTTCCAGAACTAGTTTTTCCTGAACTAGTATTTCCAAATTTCATAATTGGTAAAATAAGGTCAACGAGTAGTTAATTTTAACCCTATTAATTTAGATGTCCCTTATAGCGAAATACGCGTTTAATACTATATAATTGGCCACATCTTTTTTTAAGTGAATGTAGAAATGAGTTTTTTGTCAGGAAATTATGGGGCAGGCAGACAGACAGACAGACAAAAATGATGAAAAAATATTTTTTTTCTTAATTTTTTATAACGACTAAATAAAGAAATAACTTTCTTTTACATTTCAGTGAATAGGTAAGTTAAGGTCTTGGGGGCGCAGCGTGACAGAGTTCGACTGTAAACGTTATTGATATGGGTTCGATTCCCACTCGTAGGTGTAAACTACTTTCACGAAAAAAAGCACAGCGAAACATACAATGTCCCGAAAATTGAATCATGATTGGAGTGTCTTAATAAAATGTTCAAGAATATTTTAAGACTCTCTGCCTACCCTATTACACGCGGGATAAGGCGTGAAGCTAAAAATAAACTCAGTTTCACGCTGTATTCCGCACATAGTGATGAAAATCAACGCTATGTTTTTGATTTGGTGCCGGAGCTAAGAAATGAAAATATTATATTAATAAATAAAAATTTACTCCTCCTTGTACCATGACGGCCTCTAAACAAAAACTAATAATAATATATTTTTTTAATTCAAAGTCATGCTATTCTCACCTGCAAATACATTTTCTCTAACACTTTGTGAGTGTATTCTTTCAATTCGGAATACGTAATATTTTGTATGACGGCGGCTGTGTCCCTTGCAGATATATAGGGCTCCTGAAGTACATCCATCCGGACATCTCTGTAACAAGTATTCAATTCAGTAAATAGTTTAAATTGTATTCGCTTTGGTATTTGTTTGGTATTATTCTACAAAAAAAATAGTTAAGATTACGATTGTAGGTTAACAGGCAATATAATTTATAAAAGTTGAGAAATCCAAGTTTGCGAAGTAAGTGGAGAAAGTTTTTTTTAGTCCATTTTACTTGTCTACTTAGCTGGTAATAAATATTTTATTGTGAACTCACTGTTTTGAGGTACGGAACTTTAAAAATAAACATACGTATCCAGAATCTGCGGGTCCATGAGCAAGTTGTAGTAGTTGCGCGCGCGTACCTCGCGCACCGCCTCGAACAGTTCCGGCGTGAAGCGGTTCGCGCGCATTTCGCGCGACACTAGCTCTATCAGCAGCTGGCGGGTAAATGGAGGATTATGTGAGAATTGGACCCACGACTATATACTAGTGTGGACATTCGATGGGATCTGATGGCGTAATGATGTGAGGATTGAACCCACTACCATATCGTATAGTCGAGACATGCAAGGGCATCCGAGGGCTCAATGATGTCAGGATCGAACCCACTACCATATCGTGTATTATGTCCGAGACATTCGAGGGGATTCGATGTATATATTATAGTCAAAATAATAATTCGACAATTGAGAAAATGTAAATTTAATATTAATATATCGACGGCAGCAAAGAACATGAAGGCAACTGCATTTTTGCCAGAAACGTTTTTTTACATAATTCAACTCAGAATTCCATGTCTTATCTTATAATTTTTTTTTTTCACAAAAAAAACATTGTTTTTAACTCCGATTTTCTCACGTACAAAAAGACATATACCCATTTTTTTAAGAAATGCCTAAGTAAACTCGGATATATACAATAGTCCGTTTGTACGTGGGGCGATTCGGCGCGTTCACATGTTATAAGCAAAGGTATCTGGCACTTGTTCGTTTCTAGTTTGTCCGATCATCAGTTATCTCACTATATATGCATTGTTTAATTACTTTTTAGTGTTATCAAAGTATGAATAATGTAGAAAATTGTGCATTTATTACAATATATGTAGGTAATTTATTAATATGTAAATAATTATCGTGAATTTTGAAAAAACAAACGTGATTTTCTTTTATAACAGCGGGGGCCGAATCTTATTCATCAATAATAGGTTGATGCAGTCAAACGGCAACAGATATGATTTTTTTTGAAAATATGTAGTTTTCCGAATGTTTTGGTAAAGATTCTCTTTAACGTTGGAACTACTTGGAAAATTGATGATGTTGGCCATCCAAATATTTCGACAACAAGTTTTAATATAGAAAACTCAGCTAATGACGACGCGAAAACATTATTACAGATATCCAAATCAAGATCAGTTACTCCTGTTTCTACAGACTATGCTTCCTTTGCTTCTAGTCCTATTAATTAGTCCCTAACCAAATAAATCCGGTTACATGACTTAATGAAGTAATCCAAGATAACATTCCATTATTTATTACTACAGTTTCATGGGGATCTAAAATCAGAAGTCAAAAAGCTGGCACAGTACGAGCCAACAAAAGTCAAAAAGTTTCAACAGTAACTTTTAATTTCCAAGAAATCTTTCTACCCCTTATGGTGAATAAAGTTCCATTTACTATAAACATTTACGTTTTAATTTCACAATTTTGATATAGGAAACAAAGAGGATTATGTTATATGTTGGCCGAGATCGTTGCTTGCTTGTATAATTATATAGTCAAAGTAAGAATTAAAGGTAAACAATCTGATAACTGTGGATGCCAAAAATGTAATCGATCAGTATTTCTAATGTACTTGTATAATGCAGAAAAGTTTAAAGTACATGTATGTCATAGATTCTTAAAAAAAATGACAGGTAGGAGAAAGATTTTAATAACGAAAAGGTTAAATGGAGTCCGATTAGAAAGATAAAAGTGGATCCAAGTGTTATTAATCCATATGTAATTCATTACAAATATCATTTAAATGAAGCTCAATTGATTGATTTTATTAATATGCTTGTGGTCGCTACCATATATGCAAATACCAGTAATAGACAAAATAACGCTGAGGCCTACAAAGTGCTTACACCAATGCCTTACTAATAACAACAAATAGCAATATACAAAGATTCGATTTCTCTCTGTGAACAGAATTTATTTTCTTGAAGATAACACATTTTTTATAAAAATATAATTCATACAGCAATAGAAAATATGTTTTCTGAAAACTGAATAAAAAGACAGATTTATTACTTAGTAATTGTAAACTTTTACTATAATTTACTATAAGAAAAATGCTAAGATGGTAATCGCTTGTGATATTATTTAAATAAGGTAATTCAAACATCAATAAATTAAAAATTATAGGGGCAACATACAGCTTTCTGTAGATTTACTCAAATGACATAAGAATGATTGAGACATTCTGTCTTCTCTATAAAAAAAAGCTTGTATAAGATCTAATTATTTTGTATGCAATATAGTATTGTCTTTTAAATGCGTTCGATTATTGCGATAAAAAATTGCTTTTATTATTTAGAACACTGAACTAATATACGTTTCGGTTAACTATTAAAGATTAAGGTTAAATATTACGTATGGTCGATTGTTTATGATAAAAATTTTGTTAATTATCTACCTTAGTTTATGCATTACAGCTTTTTATAAATTTTTATTGTTTTATTAGGCACCTGAAACTTATAACAATCTAAATATATCTGCAATTATCGGAAGCTACAACTTTATAATGGCGAAGTATTTTGAGACAACTGCAGTATTTTAGTGGCAATCATATCTACATGTTTTTTATTGATGAAATTAGTTATATATAATCAAAAAGAATAGTAATAACATAACATTATATATATAAAATTATTTAAGGATAAGTAATTACCGTGTCCCAAGTAAAAACGAATATATGGCAGTTGACTCAGTTTGTTAGTTATTTCGAGCGGACTAGATAAAGATATCTACCGTATTTTTAAAACTAATAAGCTTATTGAAAATTAGCCTATACTAAATAGTATATAATCTTATAACAATTAACTATTCCAAATTTGAGAAAGATAGCTTTTTTATTGTAAAAGTAATAACTTACTAAAAAGTTTTGAGGAGAGCGTTTTTAAGAAAATAATGTTATTACATTCTCAAAACTTGTGATTTTGTTGATAGCCGTTTGCTCTTTGCTGCCGTCGATATTTTAAGGATTATGATACAAATCAAATCAGCTTCACACAGCAGCAGCGTAGGCAAAAGGAGCCTAGTGTTAATACACTCCGTTCCCCATATTCTTCTGAATTTTGGAGGCATTGCGTGATAAGTGGCGGAATTCAACGCCACGCATTGCCCCGAACCAGAGCGAAGAAATGTAAATATAAATTTAGATAAATATTTCATCTCTTCGAGTGGGGATCGAACCTTATCACGCATTATGATTATAATAATAATAACGTTATGAGTTTTTTCAATCGATTCTTTTTATTTGAAAGCTGGGGCGTTCTGTGTGTGCTATTTAAATTTGGTCCATTTCTGACAATGGCTTTCATGAAAATATCACGTAAGTCTTATTTGCACGTACACATACAAATGGACGAAGACAATAGACTTCAAGGGTACTTTGATGAGAATTTAGTTAAGTTCAAATAGAACCCGTGTTCCAGTTGAAATTGAAGAAGTGGGTTTTTTTTTTGTTGTTAAAAATTGTAATGATTTTATTTAAACTGGTCTATACTTATATTGAAAATACTTTTAAAAAAGTGTTAAAAATTTTATTTATTTATTTTATTTGGGTCTTTATTACACTAACAACATTTAATACAAAAGAAGAAAAACAATTAGACAGAAAAGCATTGGTGTAAGGGCGCCCTTATCACCGCAGGTGATCTCTTCCAGGCAACCCCAACAGTAAAAAGATCATAAAACACAGGATTTTAGGTTGGTGTACAAATGAACTAATTATCTACAATAGACTTTTTTAAAAATTATATGCTATATATATAATACATAATAATTTACTTTTATAAATATATAATAAAAACATAAGAAAAAAGATAATGATAAAATAATTAATATATAGACTTACATAAACGATAATTACATACATGCAAGTAAATATTATAGAGTAAGGGAATAGTTTTAGATGCGACGCTTAAATATGCAAACAGACTTAGCCGCTCGTATTTCACGTGGAAGCGCATTCCAAAGTACAGCTTTAACGGCAAAGGAGTCTCCATATGTTTGAGTGCGGCTAATTGGTAATTTTAATTTATTATCACTATGTCATCTGAGATTGAGAGAATGGTTGGAGCCGAGGAAACTAAACTGTTTGCGGTCATATAAGTATGAACGAAACCACTCGAAACCATTGTCAGAGATGTTAATAGACTTCAGAACAGCAAGAAGTATATCAAAATCTACAGTATTAAAAGCGTTGGAGAAATCTAATAGGGCGATAATACTAACTTGCTGATTGTTGAATCCGTGCCTGATCACAAATTTTAATTAGTGCCGTGGTCGTACTGTGACCCGAGCAGAATCTTGATTGAAAAGGACAGAGAATATGGTGATTGGAGAGATGTGAAGAGAGTTGAGTTTTGAAATAAAAGTAAGGATTGAGATAGGACCGTAATGGGAAAAAGAAGTAGGATTTGAAATTTTAGGTATAGGGATACCGTAATCAGTACGCCAGCTAGAAGGAAAGGTATCAGAGGAAAGAGAATAGTTAAGAATATGACTAATAACTGTGAGGATATGATCAAAGGCTAAGCATACCATCTTATGGCTCAACCCGTCAGAACCGAGCGCCTCCGAGGTAACTGCCAATATATGTTGTTTAATTTTCTTACATGACACGGATAAGAAATCGAAAACTGCAAAGTTTGATTTTGAGTTTGGTGAGAGCGAAATAAGAGTATCAGATTTAGTGGCATGATCTAATACAGAGACTGAAATGTGCATTTAAAGATGCAATGCCAACTGAACCATCAACCAAGGAGGATTTACGATCCCGGCCAATTTCCATAGCGTCTAAAAACCTCCAAACCTTAGCACAGTTCTTATTGTCGACGGACGTGTGAATACATACATTCGCTGAGCAGTTCGGCACAGTTGGTTACACTTGTTCCGTAAAGCCCTGTATTTGAGCAAGTTTTCTGCCGTGGGGTTATGTTTATATTTTAACTAAAAAAAAATAAACTAAAAATGTTATATTTACATGTAGATTCTGGTTGTAACCGTTCACTTTCAACGTTAATCCTATGTCAGAAACAAACAACCAATGTGATAAGTCCGCCATAGCCGCCGGGTACACTTCTTTCTGTTACAATAGAAAAATAAAATAAAATAATTTCTACAAAGTTTCAAAATATAATATTTTCTCGTACAACTGCAACATGTAGTTGGTTGCAAAATAAATAAATATACTGCTGCGATAAAGAATAAATAAATAAAATCAGCTTCACACTGTATCCCGTACACTGCAGAGATTTAAACACTTAGGTAAAATTAAAGAGAGCTTTTTTTTAAGTAAATAATAATATATTTAAGAAATATATATTTATATGTCTACCTGAAGTCCTTGTTGTAATACATCAGACCAGAGATCGATGAGACAAGCGCTGGAACATGTCAAATAATCAATATTATACCCATTTCAAATTAATTAGTGTGACTGTAAATTGTAACTGTAAAACCGATTGGCTGTGGGTTCGATCCCCACTCGAGGAGATGAAATATTTATTTTAATGTATCGCTCTGGTTTCTAGGCAAAGCGCGGCATTGATTTGAGACGTGACGACTACGGTTGCCGGTTCGATATCGGAAATAAAATGTTTAATATTTTCATTTTCTCATTCAGTTAACGAAGCGAAGCGCGGTGTTGTGTCCACCACTCAACACGCAATGCATCAAGAATACAGTGGAAATTGAAGTGCCTTAATGGGGCACGGAGCGTGTTAGAACTAGTTTCCCAGATTCCCCTGCCTACTAATCTGGAGTATAGGTAGATGAAGGTAAAAAAATAATGGTAATATTTTTTTCCTAATTTTATAATATAATGTTGTATTAGACAACAATTACAACAAATTGAAATTCTGAAAGATACTAGACGGGCTTGCCTAGTTTGGGGCCAACGATATGAAATGAGTTGAAATTGTATTGGTATTGGTTATAAATATTTTGATTTTTATTTTAAAATCTAATTCTAAACATATTTAAATATGATAAATTTATATATAATTATGTTAATTAAAAAAATCTTACTCTCGTGGCGTTAGTACGGTGAGCGGAGTAATGAAGTAGAAATACAGTAAAGCCATGGGAAGCCGAAACTTGAAGTCCGGTTTGTACCACACCTCCATGTTACGATTCTTACGTAGTAAATTTGGTTGATCCAATCTGCGAAAAAAAAATTTAGAAACTTTTAAATCATTTACATTATCTTTTTAATTATAGTACGATCTAGAAGTTGTGGCCTTCTTGAAGTTAGCTGCATATGACTCCGCAGATTTTATATTTAACTTTTTTAGCTGTACCTTTCTAGGGAAAAAAGGAATCCTAATAAAATCACTTTGTTATCCGTCCGTCTGTATGTCTATCAAGACCCTTTATCTCAGGAACGCTCAGAGATATCGTGTTGAAATTCAAACCATATACTCAGATCTACGACCCCATGATTTCCTAATAAAAATGCATTATTTCTTTATTTACTTAAAAAAAAGATATGGCCGTTTATAAAGAAAACTATAGGTTAATGGTTAAATCTAAAAAGGGGACAAAATTTGGTATTAAAGCCGCTAGTTCAAGTGAAGTATCAAATGAAAGGGCTCTGGCTAAGCTGAGCCTGAATTTCAGAAAAAGCTCAAGACCTCCAATTTTTAACGGAGCCCGATTCGTCACTCAACACGCAATGCCTCAAAAACTGGGGAAAGTGGAGAACAGAGTGTCTTAACACTACCCTGCCAATTCCACCTGCTATATGGGAATACAATTTAAAGTTAAGAAAAAACTAATAACATTATAAATTTCTATTTGTTTTATACCGTAAATACTTACCTAAAATTTTTAACTGTCGCGATCAAATCACCTTTGGACAACACTTTAGTCTTCTTTTCGCTTTTAGACACTTTTTCGTGAATATCTTTATCGGTACTATTATATAAATCAATGCCGAGTCTCTTCGCTTCCTCTACGTACGCGGGAGCGGGCGGTACGAGGTCGAAATTATTTGTAATGTATATATTTTTATCGGGCAAATGAAATTCTTTGTAGGGCTTCACCTTCAACCATTTATTTAACCATGGTTTTGGTTTTTCTGTAAGAAGAAAAACAAATATATTACTGAACTTAACTTAGTTTCACGCTGTATCCCTAGCGGGGTAGTCAGAGACTCTACATAGCTCTTTCGTGCCTCGTCCACTGTGATCAACCTTCTCATCTTTGCTCTCCGGGGGTCCTCATGCTTTAAACGTGACCTTCCCCCAGCATCCTTGATATGTGTTTTCGAGTTTCGAGTTTTCGTTAAAGAGGTCTTCCCTTACCTCTTTTACCACTTACTTTTCCATTATAAATCTTTTTTTCCATTCTTTCATCACTCATTCGTTCGACGTACCCAAACCAGCTGAACCAGCTGAACACGTTCTTCTTTCCTCTTCCCGTAACATCTTCGCTAGTACCTGCCATTCTGCGTACGCAGTATTAATTGTTCGAATTCGATCAAATAAGCTGGCCGCATATTCTATGAAGAGATCGCATCTCAACGGCATTCATCTTTCTTTCATTTTTTTTTGTAATACCCACAACATATAACAAATATATTTTAGTGAATGCGACAAGATTGTTCGTTCGATTCACACTCGACAAAACAATGATATGTGGTAAATAGCAGGAGTTGTTTCTGTCTTCAACAAAAATGGTGATAGAACTCAAGTCAGTAATCATATACCTTTACCTACACTTTACTTAAACGACGATATTTGAAACATTGCAGAATTCGTATGAACAGTTCGTCGAGTGAAAATCGAACCCACGACCGTCATGCTTATAATCAGACACTATCCCACATCTTACACAGATAAGGAGGTAAAATTAAATATGTAATAAACACCTATTCTTTTGTATTCAGTGCCGAACCATTTCTCTTTAGCATCGTATTGTATCGGCTTCGATTGCTTGTTGGACATTATGATCACATTGGCCATGTCCGCCGTCATACCGTCTAGAAGTGATGTTATACCCTGCGTAAAATAAAAAAATATATCCAAAAAACAAATCAAAATCAGCTTCACGCTTTCGAGGGTTTGTATTTATAAATATTATATATATAAAAAAATAAATTGGGAACGGAGTGTCTTAGCGAAAGGCCACGCGTATTATACCCTTCAATTGGTTCTCTATTACAAAATATATATATAAAAAAAAAAATTACCTTAGGATCGAATTTATAAAACAATCTCTTCCCTGCAATATAATGTTCTGGCGGGAAGAAGTGCATGTTTTGGGCAATAGCCTCCACATAGTTCGCAGGTTCTGCTTCCTTTTCGAAACGAAAACTTGTTTCACTTATTGTCTGAAAATAATTTTATATTATGGTACAGTACGGTCGACGAATCGTGGCCAGTTGGTCGATATTTTAAGGTGCATTAGTGAGAATAGGCCACCAGCACAATGCAATGTTTAAAGATTTTTTTGCTGAAAATATCTTATAAATAAATAAAACATGTAAATAAACATAAGGGCAATTGCCAATCCATTTGGTTATACCCATTATTTTTAGCGAGTTCGGTTATTGAAAGATAAAAGTCTAGTACATTTTGTTGACTTAAAGTTTATATTGTTTATACAGTAATCATACGAATGTTTTATTAGTATTTCAAGTGTTTAGTGATAGGAAAGTATATTATTACTAGGTTCCCAAGTTCCCTTTCCCTACCCTGCTCTGTGCGGGCAATTTGGGAGCCGTTCAAGTATTACGTAAGCAGAATTATTCTAATTGTTTTACTCTCCCCTCGTCTATGTCATCAAAAGAACCGAAAATGTAATTTCCTGTACGTAATGGCGAAGGCTGGCTTAATTTGGCAAGTGCAGTCTGTGAGGGGACCCAAAACTGATGAGTTCCGGACGGGAATAAAAATAAAAAGAAGGATAGCATCTTATCGATTTTTGTGATGTGCTCGGACCTTACTCTGGTAATTTGCCACTTATAATACCTAAAGGTTCGGTTAAACTTCCTTTTTGAGACCTTAGGATCCTTACGTGACCAGAGCGTCATCCCAGATTTCATATGCCTTGTTTCGTTTTCTAAAAGCAGCAAGTTTACAAGACGTGTCAAATCAAGGCTGTAACTTGCCTCTTATTAGCACTACAGTACTGATAAGAGGCAAGTTAGGAACATAAAGTTCTGTGCCCTGCAAACTGGCCCCCAGAGATAACATGAGTAAAATCATCTGACTTATAGTGCCAATCTGTACTTGCTTCTAAACGAATACTAAACCTATTCATTATTTGTGGGAGTCCCCGAAATTCAGTTCGAAAGTCAATTAGGAGTGTTAATAAGATAAGAGTCAATTAATATATTAACCTAATATATGTTGATAACCAGTTAGCGTTATTTTTTGAAGGATTACTTTTAACAACGAATTATTTAATATTGTTATTGGTGTCTGCGTCATACGAAATACAGGTATGGATAAACATCGTGAAATGAAAAAAAAAATCTATGTCTAAACTGTTGAGGTATCTGGATTAATTAGTTTAGGTATGGGTTTAAAATATTTTACCCTATATGCTGTTCCCGTAAAAGGAGCGCTGACACTTCCAATATGAATATTACTATTATATGTAACGTCTACAAAACATAACCGTTGCGATTTGTGAACACTCCTGGACATATGGCAATATATTAAAAAAAAAATATGCTGTTTATTGCACCATCTGACCACTCTCCCCTCATGTCATCAAAAATAAGCAAACCAGAGACCTCCCCGTCCCCCTACAGTGCTTATGTAATTCTTGAACGGCCCATTGAAGCTATAAAAAATCTCAAATGAACGTAAAAAGTAATGATCTACTACTATTTTTCACTTATATCGGAATGTGTCAGAGATATATAAAAATAAACAACATTATTATAATATTACATGAATAATTCATAATTATTTTAATTTTCAATTTACCTTTAGTTCTTCATAAATTCGTTTCGATGGTCCAATCTTTTTCAACATTTGTATATATGAAAATATAGCCTCAAGCACCTGTTAACACAAAAAAAAACATTACATTAACAATAATTAAAAAATATTATTTACTTACAACAAATATATTACAATTGTTTAAATACTATATATTTAAATAATAATCATTATTTACATTCTCCGCTTGGTAACAATGTCTCAAGGACAAGATGTAAAGTGAGGAACGGAATGTTCGGAACGGAATTAATAATAATATATTTATTCATCAAATTAAATTTAACAAATCTTTATAATCACATGAGGCCAGAGAGCGCAAAATCGACTAGTTGTGGGTTCTATCCCCACTCGAGAAAAGGAAATATTTATTTAAATGTATATTTTCATTCTTTCGCGCTGGTGTGTTCCGCTACTAAACACGCAATGCTTCCAAAATCCGTCGAAAGTAGGGATCGGTGGGTTAAGACACTAGGTTTCCTCTGCCTGCCCTGCTGTGTCCGGGATACAGCGTGAAGCTGATTATAATTTAGATTTTTTCATAATTATTTATTGCCTATATTGAATGCCTACCTCGTCGACATGATCAAGTCCATTTTTAGTAAGAATAACTTGTATTGAGAACAGGCTGTAAATAGAAGTGTAATCTATGCCACTTCCTGAATTACCCGCGTAGATTTCAAGCGCCCATAATCTGTGATAAATAAAAACTATTATCATAGATATATATATTTATTATAATAAATTGATTGATAAATGCGATGGTTGCGGGTTGGATTCGGAACGGACTGTGTTTACACTTATGAAAGAAACAATTACCAACAAATAATATATGCAGCACTATAAAAAAAAACTTGACAAGCGCGAGGCGAGCTCGCCCACTGAGTGTTCCATGCCAAAATTAGAGTTCTCGCACCTTTTTCCAAAATTCAGGCTCATCTTAGCGAGAACCTTTTCATTTGATACCTCACTTGAACTAGCGGCTATACCACCAAATGTTGCCCTTGTAAGATTATTATGAATATATATATATATATATATATATATATATATATATATATACATATATGTATGTATAGTTTTCAAATGTTTTTCCTAATTAAAAAACTTTACTGCCAAATTTAATAGTCCTAGTTTAACAAGAAGTACCCTATTAACTTTGATTCCTTTTGTAGTGTCGAAATACGTATTATTTTGCGTTTATAAACAGCCATATCCTTTATCTAAGTACATGTAGAAAGATGTTATTTTTCCAAGAAATCATAGGGCCGTAGATTTGAGTGTATGGTTTGAATTTCAACTCGATATCACCAAGCGTTCTTGAGATAATTCAGACTCAATACGGCTATATTTAAAAATATGAAAGGAAAAAAAAGTAATTTGGTCAAAAAATAATTCTCTATATAATCAAAATCTCTACAAGAGGAGACTGAAACGATTCCATACATTTTTGGACCCAGAATGTAAAGACATGAAAATGGTATGATTTAATAGATTTAGGTGTATCATTTCCTCCCTGAAAACTATATAAACTTTGGCAATCTGAGAGCTGAGTTATTAGAGATTTGATAAAAATGAGGTTAAGTACGCAGCACAATTCCTTGAGCATCAACTTCTATAAAATAGGCGATTACCGAGTTGTTAAAGCATTAATGCTTATTAATTATAAATAAAACACATTTTAATGAATATTTTATTCTTCTACTATTATTATTAAAATGTCATCTAAGAAGTGTGGAGGAGGAAATTATTTTGGTACCTAGCCCAACTAATATAATACTCATAACATGAGACCAGCCTACCATTCGTTTTCCTACAATACAATTGCAGTATTTCATAACAAACGTTTCAGTCTCCTTTCAACAATTAATATTACAAGTATATATAGTGTATCTGAAAATATAAATATACGTATATATGAACGTACTTACTAACATGGGGAGCGGAGTGTCTTAACACTAGGTTCCTTCTGCCTATCAAACTGTGTGCGGTATACTGCGTGAAGCTGATTTTAACTTACTTTTTCCTTAAATAAGAGACGAGGCTACCGCGTCCCTCGTGTCCCACTAGAAATGTCAAGTACTCCTGTGGCTTCGATTCGTATTCGGAAAGCAAAGATCTCAAGCACCATGTTAAATGTAGCTAGAAGAAAAACAAACGAATATCACGTATTTTTTATTAAATGTATACACTGTCTTTGTCTTCTTTTTTGTCCACTTTTGAGTGAAATCACATTTATTACTATTCTATAAAAAAATTATACAATACATTTTCAAATTTTTCATTTCAAATTTTATAACAATCAAATGCGGATTTATGAAAAATCCATACAAATTTTCAACCTCTATTCCATTCCTTTATGGTTAAGATTTATCAATATCCCTTTGGAATATTTTTCTACGGAAACATCTTCCTTTATTATAATATATATAAAAAAAGAAATATAATATAAAGAAGATATATATATATATATATATATATATATATATATATATATATATATATATATATATATATATATATATATATATGTATAGAATCTACATACATATATATATAAAATGTAGTAGTTATTATACATATAAAAAAAGTGCACACTATAATACAGTGGTGTAGGGTAAAACACTATTTTTAATTTACCTCACTAGTATCGCTAAGTGGTTTCACGTAATAAATGTCTTTGAATTGCGGTGTAACCATTTCTGGTTTGAAAGAGAATTTACTGAAGTCGTCAGCTGGCAATTTATTTGAGGGTATTTGTCCGAACGTACATGATACATATTTCTCTAGATCTGCAAGATCCATACGGGCCTGTAAATTATGTAAAACTTTGAAATAACAGACTTATTATTAGTACTTTTTATAAACCTACAAAAAATATGCGTACATAGAAAAATACGTTCAACAAAGAAATCATTATGAAGACAATAATCAAAAGATTTTAACACTTGAAGTATTTTAAGTAGTCTAAGATATTGCGTTCAGAATATACCGTTTGCAACTCGAACGACAGATCAACGGTTGTCTATGGGTAGAGGATTTTAGTACCTATCCATATTACCCCCATATATGTAAGTTGATTTTGCAGTGAGAATTTGTGATTTTTTGGAAAAAATTTAATTCTTGAAGAAACTGTTGAGTCTGCGGTCGTGATTTTTTTTTCTATATATATCTCAGTAGTAGGCCTTTTGTATAATGTAATATTTCAAAGGTATCGGCTTATAAATCTTGGAAATTATATAGAACCCAAAATAATTTTTAAAATAAGCTAAATTTTATCAAAAACTTTCAAGGGATGGCCGTCGTTACCAAAATAAAATACTGGTGATTTTTATCTAGAAGCAATTTTAAAAACTATTAGTATAAAATAATCTTTGAAAGTTTCGTAGGTGCAGGTCAATGACAAAATATTAAAAAATAAAATCGAATCAGGAATTGTGATCTTTCCAAAAAATCACAAACTCTCAAATATCTTTCGAAACACTGAACATCGGCGAACATGCAATGGGGTGAAATGGGTCTTTTACACATAGACAATTGTTGATCCGTCATTTATGTTGTGATGGTGCATATTAAAATATAATTTATTGCAACATCAATTGTATGTTTATATTCGATTTTCAATTACATTTGGGACAATTGTTTAACATTTAATTTTGTAAATGTCTATATGTATATGTATTTATTCTTAATAGTAAACTTTCACCGAAGTCATTCATCTTTTACGAATGTATTTTAATTTATAGGCACCAATACCTACACAAAAAATCCTAATCAACCTAATATTACGATTAATTTCAAACCCACTCAACCAACCTGTACAGCCACCGTCATTCTATGAGCGCTATAATGCCGTTTCCTAAACTCATGCGCAGCTTTATGCAATTTATCATCATCATGTATATCGTCGCGTAAAGTACGTAGATTGCCCCAAGGAAAAGTTCTAGCTGGGTGTCCCTCCGGGAAAAAGGATGAGATAAGCTGGTTTTTACGATTTATATCCCCCGGGGCGGCCAATGAGAATTCTATAATAGAAATATTGTATATAAATTTTTCTTTTCAACTTCACGCTGTATCCCGCTATAACCTATTAATATTATATAGCCTATGGTCCTTTTGTTAAAACATTCCATTCATCACTATCCGCTGAATTTCAGGGACATTGCGTATTGATTGTCGGAACTCTACGTCGCACTTTGTCTTGTTACTAGAGCCACAAAATGAAAACACGTTTTTTTCTTGTGTGTATGTATTTGTTAGATAAGCTATCACTATAAGGAGCAACATGACATAATTCGTAGAAATATTATATTATTTAATTGTGTTATTATACACGTGATGAATTAAACATTATCTAGTTGCCTAATACTTTCGAGGCAAAAAATATTTTAAAAAGATACCAGCCAGGGTTTTAGCAAGCACTTGTATATCTTTTAAAAATATAAAATAAAATATATTATCTTTTTCTATATAAATCATTGTTATTACCCGATTGTATAGCTTCTCTTTCGCGTTGCATAGCCTCCTTCTTCATGAGTGGGCTGACGAACAACTGACTGAATATATCCATAGCTTCTGGGAGATGCGTCTCCTGTATCTCGAAGAAAAAGGTTGTTGCCTCGTTGTCAGTGAAAGCATTGTTATAACCGCCTTCTGTCTATTTAAAACGAGTGTTAAGAGAAAGTAATTAGGTATTCTGATTTTTATATTACAAAACAGATTCATTATTTTAACATAGCACATACATATTTTTTAGTCTAATTAAAGTCAATGTTTAATGTTAAATATGAAACGTTACAATGAATACATAGAAGATTACTGTGTGCATCTAATACATGTAATATAATAAGATATTTGATTTGTTTCATTTTTAATAGATATTAAATAGCAAAGTTGTTGTATTTGTAAATATTGTAATATTAATATATATTTTTATTTCAATATAAAGCAGAGTAGGCAGAGGAAACCTATAGTGAGACACTCCACTTCTCACCTTCCACCATTTTTTTTGAGTCATTACTTGTTCTGTGGCAAAGTTCAACGCCGCGCTGTAACCTTAATAATAATAATAATAAACCCGCAGGGCAGCTGTTGGGGAGTGGCGACCCCACGGACCTGAGTCCTCCGGAGGGGAATTGTAATCTAATCCGCCTCTGGCTTGATTTTATTGGCCGGCAGAGTGGAGCGCAAGAGCTATATGCTCGAAAGGGTGGAAGTGCTCAATCTGCGTAATAGCGGGGAAACCCGCTCACGAGCTCCTCGTGATGGTGAAACCGGTGCACACCTCTCTACACCCTTAGCCGACCACGCCGATGTTGCGCCCAAGGCACTACGCCGCTTTGTGGTGGCCCATCTAGTGGGAGGCGAGTCACCGTCCGCCAACCATTCAATTTGAGCCTATTGTAAAGGCGGACGTCCGTTAGTCTCACTCAATAGCCCAGTAGCCAATCCACCCAAATTTCATTCCATAGTCCTAGTTTAGATTTCCACATTTTCCATAGTTTCTACGCATTAACCGGCGACCATCTCTGGACAATTACCTGTGGTTACCCAGAGATGGATCCCGGCTGATGCGTCACAGTAAAACATTTTTATATTCTCTAATGGGCCTCTACGTGTTGGAACTGTGTCCCCACGCAAGCCTTCCAAAGGACCGGATTCTTTTGAACCCGTGAATTATGAAAGAGAAACATAATAATAATACTTTATTGCACATGAAAAAAAATACACAATTTACATAAAAAAAGAGACATGTAGGTATTTATGTAGGTACTTAAATTAATATGTGCAATGGCGGCCTTATCACTATAAGTGATCTCTTACAGGCAACCATTAAGAGTGCAGGACTTTATGTAAGAGGATACAGTCAGGCGCAAAAAGTATTACTTAACATTAAAAAAAAAAATCATAATAATTAACAAACATAAAAGTACATACATACAAATACATACATACATACAAACATACATACAAATAAATACATATATACATACTAAAATAATACGAAAATGCATATATACGTACATATTATATGACCATATTATAAGTGTTGTTCTAGGTAGTAATTTTTAAGCCTACGCTTAAAAATATTTACCGATGCAGATCGTCTAACTTCACCTGGCAGCACATTCCAAAGTCTTACTGTTTAAACAGTAAAAGAGTCTCCATAGCATTTAGTGTGACATAATGGGACTTATAGGAGATTGTTGTTGCGGGAACGAAGGTGTTGGGAGTGGAGGGTGTTCGACCCCAAGAACTTAAATCGTTCTTTGAGGTACGAAGGAGTGACAGGATGGTAAAGGATTGTGTAAAGGAGTGTGAGAGAGTGTAATTGTCGTAGGTCTTTTACAGGGAGCCATTTAAGCTGAGTACGATATCGTGTTACGTGATCAAACTTTCGCAATCCAAAGATAAATCGGATTACGACATTCTGCATGCATATCTAAGTAACACGAGTCAGCATAATCAAGTATAGGGAGAAGAAGAATTTGAGCCAATGAGATTTTAGTCCTTAATGGTAGTAGGTTCTTCCATCTTCTCAAACATCTTATAGCACTGAAGATCTTACGGCTGAGCTCGGCAATTTGAGGCGACCAGGAAAATGTGCTGTTCATTCTGACTCCCAAGTTCTTAACACTATCGCTAAGTTCTAAGTAAACATTATCAAAAAAGATTTGAGGAAGATTTGATTTTATTTTAAATATCTGCTTAGAATGTCCAAACATACATACGTTAGATTTACTTGAGTTAATAGATAGTCCAAACGATTTACTCCAAGGACTAATTACGTGTAAATTTGAATTAATCTCATCTATTACTCTGAGTATGTCATTGGCAGGTACCGTTTTATAAATTTGTAAATCGTCGGCGTAAAGATGATATGATGTAGATAAATGTGGAGTGAGCGTGTTAATAAAAATGCAGAAGAAAAAGGAAGACAGCACACCTCCTTGCGGAACGCCTGAGCGCCTGACTGACATTGAGAAGTATGCTTCCCGTCAAGCTTAATGCTTTGAGTGCGGCCGTGAAAATATGAGCAAAACCATTCAGCAGCTATTGGAGAAATATTAATGGACATTAGAATGGCTAAAAGGATGTCGAAATCAACTGTATTGAACGCATTAAAAAAATCTAATAATGCAAGTAAAGTAATTTGTTGGTTATCAATGCCATATCTAATGTCATCACATATTTTGTTAAGTGTTGTTACTGTACTATGGCCAGGATGGAAGCCGGACTGGAAAGAGGACAGGATATTTTTTTTATATAGGAACAGATATAACTGGTCGTGCGCAATGCGTTCAAGTACTTTGGAAAGGAAAGGAAGTATGGAAATTGGACGATAGTTTGAAAAGGAAGTGGGGTTGAATATTTTTGGAATAGGGATTAATAGTGCATGATGCCAAGCATCAGGAAATTCGTAAGAGGATAAGAATCAGTTAAAAATGTGACATATAACTGAATTGAGGGTTAACAAGATCATGCGTCGGCTTACGTTGTCGCTACCTGTCGCATCAGATTTAATAGCCATCACATGCCTTCGTACTTCTTCTGGAGTAATAGATGTAAATAGAAAGGGGGTAGTTCTTTAACAACCAGGAAGTAGTGATAGTGATTGGAGGGTTTTGATTTTAGTATTACTATCCATCCGCTTGACAATTGAGAAAAACATATATAGGCTTTCTAAGTCCACGCAGTTGCTTATGAAAGATGAATGTTTTGTACGCCTGCCACCTATACCCATCGCATCCAGAAATTTCCATATTTTTTTAGAGTTGTTGCTATCAATGTATGCATGAATGTAGCTACGCCGAGCATCTCTGCAAGTCTTATTACATCTGTTTCGTAGTATTTTGTACTTATGTAAGTTTTCATCAGTAGGATTTTTTCTTGTATTTAGACTTTGCATTATTGCGTTTGGCCATGAGTAGCTTAATATCCTTAGTCAATCACGGAGCAGGGAGACGTTTTAATTTAAAAGGCTTAAGAGGCGCATGCATATCGAATAGTTCGATTAAAAGAGAATTAAAGAGATTTATTTGGTCGTTGACAAACTTAACGCTAAATATACAATCCCAACCGATACTATTTAGATCATGCATGAATTGTACATTATCAATGTTATTAAAGCATCTTCGCATCACCACTGTAGGTTTAAGCTTAGGTGGATGGATTTTATAAGAGAGGTATATTAAATCGTGATACGAAAAAGCTTCGGCTAACATTTGTTACCAGAAAAAAAAATTCCTTCGAGTGGGAACCGAACCCACAAACATCGCGTTTCTGTCACACGCTTATGAGACTGCGCCACAAAGGCGTCAATTAATACATAAATCGGTAATATTTTCTATTTACCTTAACAAACGAATCATATTCATTCTCCTTTGGGTATTTCTCGCTGCCCATGAACAGCATGTGCTCTACAAAGTGCGCCAATCCCTGTATGTCTACTGGGTCGCTGAAACTGCCGACTCCAACAGAAAGCGCACACGCTGCCTAAAACAAAATATATTTTTTCTAAGTATGTATTTTCTTTTAATCAAAAGATTTTTGTTTCAGGCATAATTTTGTGTATAGTATTGTAGACAAAGAAAAACTAATGTAGTAAAGGTGTATTGTAGTAAAGGTGTTGTAGCCTTTTTAAAATTATTTTTGTTTAACAAAATCGAAGTACGTTTTAGTTTATGGAAAATTATTTTTTACTTTTTAGTAGTGATGTTACTTTTCGGCAAAAAAGAGGAACATGTTCCAGCTGTTCCATTTCGGATTCGGAAAATGAATGATTATGATGATTATCCAATAATTTAAGTCAACACATTCAAAACAATTAAGATTCAATCAAGAGTCAATGCAATCAAGATACGTGTATATATGCAAAGATTTTGTTGCTTTTATGAAACTCAGCGCGTAAATAAAACCTAATGGGTACTTTCCTCTTTAAGTTTTTTACCATGGTTACTAAGCTAGTACCAAAGTACTCGTTAAGATGAATCATACTAACCCTAATTCGATGAAATCATGTCGCTTAGTTACCCTATTTTTATGGACATAGAGCTGGACTCTATCATTAGACCCTGGTAACCATCAAGCATTAAAGTATTCCATGAGATGAATCACATAAGACCAAATTCGATGGAATTATTGAACTTATTTACTGAGTTCTTATGGACATTTTCCAGCTCTATCATCAAACACCAAAGTACCCGTTTAGATGAATCATACAAGCCCAAATTCGATGGAATTTTTCGATGGAGCATTTTCCAGGTCCGTCATAAGACCCTGGTGACCATCTAGCACCAAAGTACTCGTTAATACGACTCATGCGAGCTCAAATTCAATGGGATTATGTCAGTTAAGTACTGAATTCCTAGAGCCATCTTCGAGTTTCATCTTCAGACCCTGATTACTAGCACCAAAGTAACTGCAATATAATCCATCTTCCTTTCCTTTTGATACCCATATTGGGCTAGTTGAACAAAAACATGTACGCAAGCCGCCATGTCGTACTAGCGACCATGTTGGATTTGAGTTTTTTAAGGTATTGTATTCTACAAGTTAAATCCTTTTGTTTAAATTTGACATTCATATTGGTTATTTTGAAATATGTAAGGTGGAATATTGGATTGACAAAAAAAATTGCATTATCATGGGTAACAAAGATACAAGCCAAATTTCAGCTCAATCAAAAAATGAGAAGTGGGTAGAGATTCAGCTTGCAAGATTTGACTACAAACAAACAAACATCGCGACAGTTGAAGAAAATTAATATTTGATAAAATATCACAGTTTTAAAATGCGCTGTCTGTGCCTTCTCCGCCCGCGACCTTCTTCTCGACCCGCGTACTTAATTATTTATTAAATCAAAATCAAATGAAATCAGCTTCACGCAGTATCCCGCACAAAGCAGGATAGGAAGAAGGAACCTAGTTTTAAGACACTCCAAACTTTGCGCCGTGTTCTGGAAGCATTTTGTGTTGAGTGGCGGAACTCAACGCCGCGCTTTGCCTCGACACCAGAACGAAGAAATGAAAATATAAATGTAAATAAATATTTCATTTCCTGTGGGGATTTACAGTCACACTTTGCGCTACGACTGGAACGATACCTAAGTTAATAAAGTTTGTTTAATACTTAGAAAACTTTAAGTTACCAACTGTTGACCATCAACAAACTGCTCAATAATAGAATCTCAACAATAATAGTATCTATCGTTCAAGATAACAAGATACTTGAGTAGATCAATGTCTTATTGCATAATTTATACTATATATACTTACTATACAAAAGAATTTGACAAGGTATTCAGAATAAAAAAAATATTAAGCTATTTTATATATCGTGTGCAGTTAAAATAGTAAATAATTGATGTATTAACAAACATATTTTAAAAACTATATGATATATTTTTATTAATGAAAGGAATTTGAATTTATTACATATTGCAAAGACAGCTTTGACTTTGACTCTATTTAATTAAAAATTTGAAATTACAATAATGTAACTTACCAGCTTTTCTTCATCAGATTCGGCCGTTCTTTTGATACCGTGTCCATCACTACTAGCAGACTGTACTGATTTACTACCATCACTTTTCTGGTGAGTACTCTTATCAGTAAAACTGCTTCCTTCTTCACTTGAACTCCCATTGCTAATAGATGGACTACTTGGATCTGATATGAGGAGTGCAGTTAGACCATTCTCTAACCTTATTGTTCTAAAATTTAGTAAGCAAACTTGCAGTTCAATTCATGACATAATGGTCAAATGCATTTAAAACTAGCGGCCCACTCTCGACTTCGCACCCATACTACTAAAGCTAAAGCATATCCTTATAAAATTTCCTTGATGATGAAATAACTTTCGTTGGTAAGTTTCAATATCTTTATAAAATAAAAAACGTTGAAATATCACTTTGCAATTTTCAATTATTTTTTGTCACAAAATGCTTTATGGTATTTTATTTATAAAACGTAGTTATACGGTATCGCGGACTTTTTTTTAGAACGAATAGAATAGAACATTCCTTCTTCTTATATTTTAATATATTTTCACCAAAATGTTATATATATAGCACATCTGAAGAACGTAGCTTTTATACAAAACCATTAAGAAGTAAATTAGACAAGTAGACCCATGGATCTTAGCAAACAAACAAATAAACTCTTCCGCTTTATTATATTATTATATACAATATGTGTGCAGTTAAAGGGTACTTACTATACTGCCGTTTTCGTTAGGTAGTAAAATGCTTATTTTATTCCTTTCATTTGTAAAAATAAAAAATTATAATTAAAAAAAAATGTCAGGTGATGATTAAAACTTAATGTTATATATGAAAATAATTAGATTTAACTTTATAAAAAATTATGTAGGTATTTTAAAATCTTCCTACTTACTTATAAATCTTTTTATCAGATGCAGATTTAATAGGCTCGGAGAGAACCTCAATTTTCTCATTTTTACTGCATTCACTTAAAATTGGCTTCGTCCGATTGACTTCTTTACTTACTAGTTCAGGTTTAAATTTAAGAGTTTTACGAACATTTTTCCTTTTAGACATTGTGATGAAGATATGTTTATACTGCAATAACCAGATGTTATTGAATGAAGTTGAACAAAAATTTTGCCTTTTATTGTGTTAAACGACAGTAAAAGGCTAACCTCACACACACAATATTATTGACAATACAATATTGACCATAATATTGTTTAATATACGGCCTCGCATACTAAATAATATTTCGTCAAACAAAACTAATGCAGTCACTCAGTATGTAGCTTTATTTGCATGCGTACGTGTTAAGCTGGATAGAAAGTTACGTTACTTTATTTATTGTACTTGTATTTAACTTATTTACAGAAAAATGGAAAATTGATCATTTCAATATTATTGATGCAGTACAACTAACAGAGGTCAGAAGCAACAGGTTGTGAGTTGTTTCCGCTCGAAGAAATGAAATATTTAATATTTTCATTTCTTCGCTCATGTCGAGGAATAGCGCAGGGTTGAGTTCCGCTACACCAGATTTTTTTATAGCACAATGCACTGACATATATGTAACTGTTTCAGTAGCGCACGCAGTTTAAGTAATGCGATGACGATGACGATTAAACTTAATGTTATGTAGCCTTTAGCACTCCTGAGGAGCTGAGCTTTCATACAAAACAAAAAAAAATACCAAATTCGGACAGTACTTCCAGAAATCTTCGCCCTTAAACAAACAAATCAACTCTTATGCTTTATTATATTAGTATAGTTTTATACTATAAAAACATACCTAAAATTTTTAACCGTCGCTATCAAATCACATTTCAGTCATCGAATATCTTTAGCGGTACTATTATATAAATCAATACCGAGTCTCTCCGCTTCCTTCGAAATTATTTGTAATGTATATATTTATATAAGGCATAGTTCTTCGAAATTATTCGTAATGTATATATTTTTGTAAGGTAATAGTTTTGGTTTTTCTGTAAGTTTTCTGTAAGTTAACGCGACAGATTGTGCGTTGGATTCACACTCAAAAAACATTGATATGAGGAAATATCTACACTTTCTACTTTGGCGACGGTTTTTGTGACTTTGCTGAGTGCGTATGTTCGCCCAGTGAAAATTGAACCCATAACTGTCATGCTTGTAATGATATGCATCATGACAGATAAAGAGGTAAAATTAAACATTTAATAAACACCTATTCTTTTGTATTCAGTACAAAAATTACGAACCATTTCTCTTTAGCGTCGTGTAGTATCGAGTGCTTGTCGCCCATTGTGATCACGTTGGCCATGTTCGCCGTCATACCGTCTAGAAAGGAATATAATACCCTGTGTGAACTAAAAAAAATATTATTATCCATCATATTTATAAATATATGAATATATTTATTTAAAATTGTAAAACATTTCAATAATAATTTTAATGGAACAGTGTAGACAACTAATTTATGTACCATTTAGGAAGGAATTTATTCGAGAATTCAGAAGTTTTCTTGCAACAAAACATATATTAACTATTTATTAATATTAATTTATTCTTTCTATAAATAAATAAATCCGAATGTTGCCTATAAATATGTATTTATAAATTTTAAAAGATTAAGTGCATGTTAATTTGTTAACTTAGTTATTTGTCCTGTCATATGCCGCTTAATTCTCTAACTGCACAGTACGTCATAAACTTAAATACCATTCTCACTATCTAGATATCTGGCACTTCACTACTGTGCGATTTCGTAAAATTTCTTACACGCGCCACGCATTCGTTGAATGGCCTATCTGTGGCAATTTTTTCCGGTTGATAACACTTGAGTACCAGAAACGTGTCTATCTCCACCTCAATGGCCAGCACCTGTAGCTAGTCTGGTATTACACGAGGTAAATAGATACAGTGAAAATTTTCATTTAATGACAAACGAAAGTATTATCAACACAAAAAAATCACTTATTTACAGGTTTTTATTATTTACGGACAAATTCTTAAAATATAATTAAATTGATGAAGCAGTCATTAAAAACGGTTCATGAACTACGTGAGAAAAGTTCAGTAAAAGTAAATACTATACTGATACTCATTTATGACACAACAAATGACAGTGCAAAGTGTGAGCGATTGCATGTATCTAACATACAATAAACGTTCAATAGGATGACACCTAGTCGAATCCAGTAGGTACTTCGAATCTAAAATCAACTTTGCGAATTGTCAAAATACCACACGTTGTGACGTCATAACTTCCTTGCGTGAACTGGCATACTTATTTCATAAAACCAATGAATTCTTGTGTAATTATATTAAAGTTTTTTAATAAATTTGTACGTCGAAATAATTTAAATTTCAGATCGGAGCATACTCTACTACTATCCATGTAGCAACTCTTCTCACTCACTGCGCGATGAGTAACGTCTCACCACCCTTTAAAATTAAAATCGTTCGCGAACTATATTTAGGCCTCTACGGACTACTGGTGGTCCGCAGACCACTGATTGGGAACCACTGCTCTCTGCCCTCTGCTCTCACTAAGGGAAGGATGCCATCTGGCCCACTCGACTTGTGGATGTCCAAAGAGGACAGAGCTCGCCCAACAGCTATTTGTTTGAACTTCCGGACGGGACAGCTCTCGAACTTCTTGCTCTAGGTTCTTTAAGTGGCAATTTGCCACTCAAAGAACCTAGAGGCTTTTTTTTATAATACATGGTTTGACACATAAATCTCCCCTCTTGTGGAAATAAATAAATAAAATAAAAACCTTTTGACATAAATTCAAATATTTTTTATTGAAATATAGTGCAAAGAATGCCATTTACAATAACATATTACATTAACAACGAGTTTTCAACAATACATTACTCAAATGTCCGCCTCCGTTGTTAATGCACTCTGTAAGCCTCTCTCGGAAATTTACCATTACTATGCGAATCATCTCGGGTGGAATGGCAGCAACCTCGTTTCTTATCGCCTCTTTAAGAGCTGGCTTTATGTTTCGAAGGCGATGGCGATCCTTGAATTTGAGATATCCCCACAGGAAGTAGTCGCAGCGAATCAAGTGTCGGCGACCGTGGAGGCCACCCAATATCACCTCATAAGGAAATAACGTGTCCAGGGAACAAGTTTCTAAGAACTGCAAGTGAGCGACGAGATGTAGGTGCCGTTGCTGCGTCCTGCTGAAACCATACATTTCCTGCTGAAACCATACATCTTCTGCTTCATTCTTCTCTGAAGAAAATTTTGTAATATGTTACAATAGCGATCACTATTTTCTGTAACAGTCACGTCGTCCTTTTTAAAAAAAGGACGGTCCTAACAGATCTAACTTAAAAATTGCGCACCAAACTGTAACTTTTGGGCTATGCAGTGGACGTTGGTAAAATTCACGAGGATTGTTTTCAGACCAGTAACGGAGGTTTCGTAGTTTTGTTTATTTATCGCACCTGTAACATGAAAATAAGCTTTGCCTGAAAAGAACACAACATCCGTGCAACGTACATTTTAACAATCCGCTATTTTTAATAAACTCCTTGACTACGAATGCATGGTGCTCACCCGACCAAGCCATGGCTCATACTGACAGCGGCACGTACAGACGTTTTCAGAGTGACCTCTCTCACCACTCTGCTACACTTCATCGCGTAGCTGTGCGTCTTTACAATCGGAGGGATCTATGTGCCGCACTCTGTATAAAGCTTTGACCTTTATTTCCCGTCCCACCGATGTGATCGGAGACATTGTATGTCCAATGTGTTCATTTACTTCTCAAGTTTAAACGTACGAAAATTTCAAAATTATTTTAACTAATTTTCTTAATTTCAGTTTGAACTATCAAATGTACTCTAGATCTTATTGCTAATTTTAATACAGACACACATGCGCCAATTGACGACAAACCACACAACAAAAAGACAAAGAGACAAACATACAAAAAAAAGCGAGACAAACTTGACGACGAAGACAACAATTTCACAATAACGGCCGAACAAACGAATATACCGACCGCGACGGTCGCATTCATATGGTATACTAATTTTATGAAACTGTGATTACTTTTTGATTAGTGCGATCTGAACCATAAATAAAAAAAACAACTGCAATTGAAAAAACATTTTTATTTCTTTTTCAAATAACAAAGCGATCAAACAAAATAACATTCAAGAAAATATATATTTTCTTACCAGTGAGTTATATAAAATATTTACAATAATTGCTGATTTCATATTTAGTGTATCGTATAAAAGTAAAATTTCAAGTCAATAAAATTCCGTCCATTACTATTTAACACATGTCAGTTGCGTATACATAATTTACTCTTGCTATTTCATTTCAGATAAATATCAAATATTTTGAAACCTATTTGAAATGTATTATGCACATAATAACAAAATTAAAATTACATTAAAATATAATATCACCATCTAAAAAAGTAAAAAGATAATTCACTAACAGTAAAATTGTTACTGAATTGTATATATATTATATATATAATCTTTATTAATAAATTTCTAATATACATATGTATATCTACATCATATGTCACGTGCCTCAAAATTCGAATACATGAATCAAAAATAACAATATTATACAAAAATTAGCAATATTAGAAATATTTTATATTACATACTTCAACAACAAACAAAATAAATTGAAATATTATATTAACACTTTGAATAAAAGATGTATAAAATAATGACGTAACGAATTTAAATTTAAAATTCGTAAAAGCAAATATAGTTTTTTTTTTAATTTTAACCTGGTTTTTTTATACTGACATTCGTAAGATAAGATTCATTACATCGCTGGTAAAAATAGCATATATAAAGCGTACATATATTTTTACCTTTTTTTAGCTAATATTTTAATATTTAAATGCATTATATATTCAGTTAGTACCGTTAGCGTATCTTGATTTAGATTTTTCTGCGAGTGGGGCCTGGACTTTAGCTATGAACAGATATGTTTGTGCCGATGTTTTTTTTTAATTTTTCGGGGGCAAATTTTTGTAAGTAAAAGTTTTGGGGTACTATAACCAGACAATTCTGGGGTGGGCACTGACCATCCGGCCCCTCTCCCTACTATTTCTACGCCCATGATTAGCAATCAGGCAATTCAGCTTTAGGAACTTTAATAATAGGTAAATTCTTTTTGAATTCATCGATATCCATGATAAAGTTCTTCTTGTCTTCTTTTGGGTCTCCGGAATCGGTTGCGTTTAAGTAATGGAGTTTCAAGCTCTTTGGTTCTGTTTCTTCACTTGTTTCATTTCCATTTTTGGGCTTGTTTCCGACAATCTGAAGTAAAAAATAATAGAAAAATTAAAATATTTCTAGATACGATCGAGGCACAGTGTTTTTTTGTAAGCGAATGGGTTGTGAACACAATTCCTAATGGAACCTGAATATTTTGATATATTCGTGCTTCTTACTCTGATAATGAAACAAACCACGGCTTTGAGTTGCGCCACTCATCACACAATTTCTCTAAAATTTGTCGGAACATATAAATCGGAGAGTTACATTGGATTGGATTTATATACATGTAATGCACAACAATAATGAATATTATTTATAATATTTGTAAACTTGCAATGTTAGTATAATAAATTATTTAGTTCAGCGTGTGTGGAGGGAGCTGTGCAATCAGTTTAAGTTATTGTTTTGAGGAAAATACAGGATGGAAGCGTCAGCGCTCCTTTTACGGAAGAGCATATAGGGTAAACTATTTTAATCCCATACCTAATGAAATTAATTAAGATACCTCATCGTTTAGACGTAGATTTTTTTTAACTTTACGATGTTTATCTATACTGTTATTTCGCAGTTACGCATAAATATTATCGAGAATGGGCATTTATCGAAATCAGCTGTGTGTGAGCATACTGTGAATAAACCAGCATTTTTTTCAATAGAGAGGATGGCTGAAAAGTTTATACCACCTGGGACCCACTCATAAAATCATTGAAGTCCCAAACCCACCATACCAGAGGGCAAGATACTATCAGCTCAATCTGCAGGAATCCAGGGCATTACGCGAGGCAATTAAGAAAGAAAATTTGATATAATATGTCAACTTACAGACGTATGCCACCTCAGTCTACCCGTGACCACGGACTACTTCAAAGTGTTCCAAACGTCGGTTTTCCAAAATGTATAATCTTAAATATACGCAATTAATCCGGTTAAAATAGTTTCATTTAAAATGTGTAATAATCGTGAAAATCAAAGAACTTATTAGATATCAATAATGTAAACACATACTACTACAAAAATACTACTGAAGGTTAAACTTTGAACTTTGCTGCCAATATCTACGGCTCGAATTCGGAATAAGGCGTATGCGGTGGTTTCCCTTTGATAGGTTTGTCGACGTGAGATTTTTTTTTTGAAAAAATTGCATTTAATTTCACAATGATAATTTTATCATTTATTTTGTTTAAAAAAATCACTTTTCCAATTTTAAAAAAAAGTTAATTGTGTTAGGCTTTTATAAAGTAGTTAAAACTGTGGTTTCATTTAAAGTGGTGCTGACAAAAACACTCTGTATATACCAAATTTAATATATAATAAATGAGTCGAATACTAGTCTCGTCTCATTGGCATCGTCACAAATGAATAATTAGCACAATTAATTAACAATGAAAATAAAAGGAGTTGAATTATTACCTGAACAGAAAGTTTTCTAAACAACTTCTTGTTGCCAGAGGAGAAGTGATTTTCGATCCAACTGTTGATGTCTCCAATTTTCACTTGATGTACCGCCTCAGCCTATAATAATATAAGCACAATAAATGAAATGAAAATCTTCGACAAAAGTAAATAAACATTTGTAATAAATACAAAATATAGCCATTATAGCGCAGCGTTATAAATTAAAAAAACGACTATTCATAGTCACTTGTGTGTCATAGTGAATCACGGTTCCGAAACAGAAGAATTATATCAAAATAGTTTCATCCGTTTGGGAGTTACAGACAAAACTACAGATAAACACACAGACACGTCAAATTTATGATACCCATTTGTTCGTTCAGAGGTTAAAAATAAAATGCGATATCTATTACTATTAGTTAATGTAATTACCTCAGTGAAGAGCCTATCGAACTGGTACTCTTGAAATACGATCTCACTCCAATGTCTTTCAAACTGTAAATTTTATGACAATTTATATTTTATTCAAATAAATTACATATCATAAATAAATTAATTGGAAGAATACATTAATTTATATAATTTATTATAAAAGATAAATAAATTTATTCATACTTTTTATGAATTTATTTATTTTCAGTTTTTTGTTTTGTTTGGCAAGAAATTGTACAGACAACAGATAAAAAAATAAACTTATATATAAAAAAAATATTTTTGGAAAGATAATTATTTATTTATTTAATTTATATATATATATATATATATATATATATATATATATATATATATATATATATACATATATATGTGGGGAACGGAGTGTCTTAACAGTAGGCTTCCTCTGCTTAGCAGGGTTGCTGTGTGCGGCTGATGATATAGCGTGAAGCTGATTAAAAAAATATATAATAACAACAAAATTCATATTGACAAGACAATGACCTCATCATTTAGTTCATTATCAGAGGTATATTTCTGTTGCTCGAGGGCGCGCCTCACTGGAGCGAGCGCCTCCTCTCCGCCCTGACGCGTGTCTTGAGCGAACTTCTTTAGGAACGCCTCTATACGTTGATCTACATATGAAACCCTGTATGGAAATTGTATATAATGTTATTTTAATTGTATATGCAGTCGACGAGATGTGAGAACAAAACAAGCGCGAATCGGTTTTTTGCGCGATATAAACGGTCATATCTTTTATTAAGTAAATGTTCAAGAAATCATGGGGCCGTAGATTTGAGATAAAGACTTGACAGACAGACAGTCAGACGGACGGACAACCAAGTCATCTTATTAGGGTTTCTGTTTTTCCTAAAAAGGTACGGAACCCTATATTACAGTACGCAAATCCTTAAATCAAATCTGCGCATCCATCTACAGCTAACTTCAGTGCGACCACGACTGAGTCAAATATCTATGTGCTGACAAGGACGTACCTAAATTTATCCACTTCTGTGTTGACAGTAACGGAAAAGCCCAGGACACCAAAATTGTATCTGATTATATTGAACACAGTGTAGCCGAGCTGTTCTTTAGTACGGAGCGTGTCGAACAACGGTTCCTCCATAAGCAGCTACATTTGTAAATAGAGCAAAACTTCAATAATGTGGTGTCACATGTGCGGATTCATAACTTAACGTTGACCTTAAATGTTTGTTCTTATATATGTACCTCACATGTGAATGTGCGCTCTGGTGCGAATGTGTGGATGTGTAATATCATATGGGGATGTAACCGTATGTGTGAATATGTGTACTTTTTTGTGCATGTGTGATCACGTGTGGATATACGTGTGGATATGTAATGTCATAGTAGTAACTTTGGTAATTTAATAAATATATAAATCTATATAAACAAATGTCATATTGGTAAATGTATAATATTGGAAATATATAATATTTAGTAATTAGTCAAACTGAATTAATTAAAAGAGTAAGACACAAGACGCAGCAAAGAGATCGTCGTATCTTACCGCAGAGTCAGTCTATGTGACCCATTGAAACGAGTAGCGTGATTTAATATGGCTTACAGCCTTGGCCAAAAAATAGATAATTTAACACAAAGAGATTTATTCAATTCCAACCAGTGGTTACCTAGTTTCTGAGATTAGCACGTTTAACCAAACAAATTCTTCATGTTTATAATATTAATATAGATAAAATGCAACATATTAATTAGCAAATAAATCTAATTTATAAAAAAAAAATTCTAAATACATACCATAATAATCTCCAAAGTCGCTGTATCTTTAGGATTGGCTACTTCACCCTGGTAGTATGTTGTCACTCTACTGTTAGTAGATGACGGGTTAAGATTCTCAATTCGAACACGTTTCTCTCCTAATGGCAACTTATGTACTCTTATCTGTTAAGATAAAATAATAATTTTTAAAATATATATATATTAACATGGAACCTAGTAAGGAAAAAAACACTTAACCCACTTAAGATTAAGTCCATATAAAGCCTTATTAAGCTGAAACTAATATCAAATTTCCAGGTCTACATTCCCTTGGAACACGTTCTGTGTTCCAAATTAAGCTGTGAAAGTTATTGAAAGAGCGTTGATGCATCTTTTGTCGAATTTTGTAAGAAATTCGCCAAGTAATTAAAATCTATAGGGTCATTTACTTCTCATTTCTCTAATTTCATAATTCACAAGGATTTTTTTCCATCTTAAAGATTTAGCTGGCATTAATTAAAATGCTGCGCAATAAAACCAAGGTAATCGTAACGCAATGAGCCAGTGTCAGACGATAGACGCAACGATTGTGGATTCGATCCCCACTTGGAGGAAATATTGTATTTTAATTATACACAACGGAATGACTCAACACTAGTTAGCCTAACCGGCTATTGGGAAAGCTTCAAACAGTTTTTATTGGTTTTACAGCAAACATATAAAATACATTATTATTTACCTCAGGCATTTCTTTTTTAGACAGTGGCTTCCATTTTATATTTTTATGAACATTTTCAGATATCGTGATAGCTTCATTCCAGGCGAGGTTGCCTTGTACAAGTACCTTAAAAAGTATTTTTTTACTTTTAAAATAATAAATTAAGTAACGTTTATTGATACAAATAGCACCATTTTGCGCTTGTCCGAACTAGTAATAACGAAAAAATTCGGACAAGCGCGACTCAGGCGGGGAGCCTGCCGAGAGCCTTTTAAGGTTATTACTTTTTTTTTAATTGTAGGTCAACCCGAAGTACCAAGTTGCTATATCAATGGCCACATCTTTTTTTTAAGTAAATGTAGAAATTATCTTTATTTTTTATCAGGAAATTATGGGGTAGACATACAGACAGACAGATAGACAGACGGATGACAGTAAAGTGATTTTATGTGAAAAAAGGGATCCCTTTTTTTCTTAAAAGTATGGAACACTAAAAATCAAGAAAAATTATATTATTTCTTAATATTTTTTTTTCTTCTTCATTATTTATAACGATTAAATAAATAAATATTTTTTTCCATTTAAGTGAATACGAATGTAGTAGAGGTCTTAGGGGCGCAGCGGGGCAGAATTCGACTGTAACGGCCCGCTTGTTATTTAGCCAGCGACGGCCTGTTAAAACCTGTTTATACGGCAAAATAACGAAGAACTGGTAAACCGAACAATTCGGCCGAATATCCGGTTCGGTTAATTTTAAACCGAATAGTATTCGGTATTCGGTTATTCGGTGTAAACACGATTCGGCACATCTCTATAAATGATATTCGTATAGTTCAAGCGGGCGAAGCCGCGTCTGGGTCCGCTAGTTAATAAATAAAAATTTACTAATTTTTTCCTTCTTGTACCATGACGGCCTCTAAACAAAAAATAATAATTATGTGTTTTTAATTCACAGACATGCTATTCTCACCTGCAAATACATTTTCCCTAACAACTTGTTAGTGTATTCTTTCAATTCGGAATACGTAATATTTTGTATGACGGCGGCTGTGTCCCTCGGAGATATATAGGGCTCCTGAAGTACATCCGTCCGGACATCTCTGTAACAAGTATTCAATTCAGTAAATAGTTTAAATTGTATTCGCTTTGGTATTTGTTTGGTATTATTCTACAAAAAAAATAGTTAAGATTACGATTGTAGGTTAACAGGCAATATAATTTATAAAAGTTGAGAAATCTAAGTTTGCTTGTGCCCATCGTGCAGTTTTTGGATTTTTTGGAGCTTGTCACTTCTTGCGAAATTTTACGGTTCTAGGTGTAAAATAATTTATAAGACTTTTTTTTTATTCCGGTGACAATTTCACACAAAATAGCATAAACTATCGTTTCTGTAGATTGCATCGAAGATAATATGTCCCAACAGACAAAAAGAAAACCAGATATACAAAAATCGGATATCTATAAGGATTCCGTTTTCTTCTTTATAAATTTCACATATAAAGAAGTATAAATTAATGAATTGTCAAAGATTGTTATTTTAGAAAGTAATATAGTAAATTCAAGTAGGTGAAATAATTGATGACAAATTTAGTCCATATTAGGCTACTTAGCTGATATAATACTTATTGTTTTTAACTCAGTGTTTTTGTTTACGTTACATAATTAATAATAAGGTATGAAACCCTCAAAACAAACGTACATACCTATCCAGATTCGGCGGGTTGATGAGGAAGTTGTAGTAGGTGCGCGTGCGATCCTCGTGCACCGCCTCGAACAGTTCCGGCGTCAGGAGGTCCGCGCGCATCTTGCGTGACACCAGCTCTGTCAGCAGCTGGGGGGTAAATGGGGGATATGAGAAGGTTGAACCCACGACCACGTACTAGTGTGGGTATCCCCACACTAGTCGATCCCACACCACGTCGTATAGTCGAGAGATTTGAGGGGATCAAATGGCGTAATGATGTGAGGATCGTACTCACTACCATATCGCATGATCGAGACATTCGAGGGGATCCGATGTTGATATGTAAAAGCTGTGGCGTTGGGCTGAGTCTTAAATTTGAGCTAAAAATTGACGATGATTTTTTTATCGGAAAAAATACACTTTAAGGGTAGTTTAATACGAATTTAGTTAGGTTCAAACAGAACCTGTGATCCAGTGGAAATTAAAGATGTCAGTTTTTGTTGTTGTTAAAAGTAATAATAAAATCAGCTTCTCGCTGTATCCCGCACACAACAGGGTAGGCAGAGGGAACCTAGTGTTAAGAAACTCCATTCCGCACTTTCTGCCGAATTCTGGAGGCATTGCGTGTTGAGTGGCAGAACTCAACGCCGCGCTTAGCCTCGACACCAGAGCGAAGAAATGGAAATATAAATTTAAGTAAATATTCCATCTCCTCGAGTGGGGATCGAACCCACAACCAGTCGGTTTTACAGTCACACTTCGTGCCGCTGCGCCACGACTGACCTCTAAAAGTAATAATCTCCATATATAATAAAAGGATAGAAAAGTCAATTCTGTACATGAAAGATATAAAAAAAATAAAAATTAGGTCGGTTAATATGTCGATTATAGAACCTAAAAAACCACTCAGCAGAATTCTTGTCTGTCTGTCTGTCTGTCTGTCTGTCTGTCGGTTTGTTTGTGCGTCAATCACGCAAAAACTACCTGACAGAAATTGATGAATTTTTGCATGGTGTTAGCCTAGGGCCTCAAGGTACATTTTTTTTGGGTTTCATTCCGAATTTCATGATAGTTTTCTTTAAAAAAAATAAAAACTGAAAAATATAAATTACCTAAAATACCGATAACTACTGTATGAAATTAAATTAATTTTGGCATGGTAATAGTTCAAAGCCTAATGTCACTTATAGGATAGTTTTTATCATGGAGTATAAAGAATTTTTTGTAGAAAAAGTTACATAATTATATTTTTTAATAAAAAAAATCGACTTCTTCAAATTCAACCGGATTTCACACTCTGAACTTAACTAAACTTTCACCAAACTACCCCTTATATGTACCCTTTCTAATAAAAAAAGAATCATTAAAATCGGTTGAATTGATATTGACTTATACGTTCATTTGTCAAGCATATACTTAATGTAAATTTGAGATTTATATGATTTTCTCATAGATACCATTGTTGGATATAAACTAAATTAAAATAAGACTACACGGGAGGCATTAGCTTTCAAATAAAAAAAGAGTCATTAAAATCGGTTCATACAATCAAAAGTTCTAAGGTAACAAGGCTAAAAAATACAGCCCAATTGATGACCCCTTTTAAGAAGTCGGTTAATAGTAATCTGACATAATTAAATTACGACTATTTCATTTAACCACATTTTAAAAGAAGAAAGTAAATTGAGGCCGTTCGTTGCACAGGGGCACAAAGTGTAACTGTTGTGGGTTCGATGACCACGCAAGGAAACGAAATATTTATTTAAATTTATATTTCCATTTCATCGCTCTGGTGTCGAGGTAAAGTGCGGCGTTGAGTTTCACTACTCAGCACGCAATGCCTACAGAATTTCGAGAAAAGTAGGGAACAGAGTATTGTTGTTAACACTAGAGGTCCTATGCCTACCCTGCTGTGTGCGGGATACAGCGTGAAGCTAAAAAAAGAAGTATAATCAATATTTGTTCAGTCTACCATAATTATTATTTCAAACGTCAACGTTGGTGATATTAACAAACATAATAAAGTAGGTATGTTTTACGGAATTAGCTCATATGGCGATGTGTAGAATAAAAAGTATATGTATTTGGAAAGTAAATTCTGATTGTGAGTTCATAGTTTATAAAAATTTATATTGTGTTTAGATGGATCACGTGGTGATGTCAATACGTTTTAATGTCATCTTATGTTATCTGTTAAAATAGCGTGAAGCTGATTAAACTTAGTGTTATATTCAAAAGAAATTAATTGTATGTAATACATAATATGTAATTTATTAATACGTTTCAAGTATGAAAAAAAGAAAAAATGCTATATAATTGCATTTGTGTTTCCTTCTTATATTTTGTATTTCTATTATTTAAATCGATATATCAGGAACGTAAATGTGGGAACAGAGTTGCATGCCATTTTAGTACAGAGTAACCTCTAAAAAATGTATTTACTAAACTGAATAAAAAGAATGTGTGATTCCTCTATACAATATATTATTCTATATTATACATAAAACAGGTTAAAACAGTGCATATGAAGGTCCTCCTGTAGTATAACTATTTTCAATTACTATCAACACTACATTGTCGATACTAATGTGGTATTACAATATGAATGAAATTTTTCCGCCATTATGATGACATAGACAATTTTTTTAATTTGGAAAAATAATATATTAACTATAAGAACGTTGGTAGTTTTTTAAAAGGAATTATTATAGAATAAAAAATTGCCTAAACTATGCTTCTTCGCAAGTGGTTGTAATAACTATTGGTATCAATTTTCCAAAAAATCACTATAAATATTTAATATGCTCAATTATACAGAGTTTTTTTGTTAGGACCACTTTAAATGAAACCACAGTTTAACTACTCTATAAAAAGCCTATTACATATTAAATTAAAAACCCGAAAATAAAAAAGTTATTTTTTCAAACAAAATCTCCATATATAATAAAAGGATAGAAAAGTCAATTCTGTACATGAAAGATATAAAAAAAATAAAAATTAGGTCGGTTAATATGTCGATAAAAAATTAATATGTTTAAAGTTAATATGTCGACTAAAACTTGACGCTATGACGGTACAATTGAGAGAACTGAGATTTCTGGTTGTAGCACTAGTTGTATTTTAATTAGGTTAAATTCCCACTAAGTGGAAGAATATATTTATTTTTCTGCCCGTAAAAACAAACGAAGCGAAGCCTTGTGTTCCGCTATACTATCTAAAGAAATTGGAAAGTGCAAAATTGAGTAAGTGCACCACTATCTTATTTGAAATTCTTTCTTCTCTCCATTATAAATTTTCATAGGATTGAAATGTAATAGTGACGTCTTTGAACAATAGTATATGTTCATAACTGTTAAAGTTAATTATCGAACAAATGGTTTACAACTCTGATGATACAAAGACATTCTGCTTCAGCTGATAATTTAATTAAAATGTCTACCGGATGATCAATTAGCCTGCAGTTGACGTTTTAATTGTTATTATGTATGATGTTACGTAACGTTTCTTTACGTTTATTTATTTATATACATATTACATTTAATGAATTAAATATATTTTATAAAAGGTCCACATATGTGACCACATGATCACACATGTAATCTTCATATGTGACTACATATCACACATGTGGTCTACATATGTGACAACATATCACACATGCGATCTGCACATGTGAATACTTACTCACACATGTGGTGCACATATATGACCACACGATGCCACATGTGGTCCACATATGTGACCACATGTTCACATATGTGGTCGACATATGTGAGCACATATACACACATGTGGTCCACACACATGACCACATATTCACACATGTGGTCCACATATGTGACCACATGATCACCCATGTAATCTTCATATGTGACTACATATCACACATGTGGTCCACATATGTGACCACATTTTCCCACATGTGGTCCACATACGCGACCACATATTCACACATGTGGTCCACATATGTGACCACAAATTCTCACGTGTGGTCCACATGAAAGACCACATATTCACACATGTGGTCCACATATGTGACCACAGGATCACCCATGTAATCTTCATATGTGACTACATATCACACATGTGGTCCACATATGTGACCACATTTTCCCACATGTAATCCACATACGCAACCACATATTCACACATGTGGTCCACATATGGGACCATATATTTACACATGTGGTCCACATATGTGACCACAAATTCTCACATGTGGTCCACATATGTGACCACATTTTCCCACATGTGGTCCACATACGCGACCACGTATTCACACATGTGGTCCACATATGTGACCACACATTCTCACATGTGGTCCACATGAAAGACCACATATTCACACATGTGGTCCACATACGTGAGCACATATTGACACGTGTGGTCCACATATGTGACCACATATTCACACATGTGGTCCACATATGTGACCACATATTCACACATGTGGTCCACATATGTGACCACATGATCACACATGTAATCTTCATATGTGACTACATATCACACATGTGGTCTACATATGTGACAACATAACACACATGCGATCTGCACATGTGAATACTTACTCACACATGTGGTTCACATATATGACCACACGATGCCACATGTGGTCCACATATGTGACCACATGTTCACACATGTGGTCCACATATGTGACCACATGATCACACATGTAATCTTCATATGTGACTACATATCACACATGTGGTCTACATATGTGACAACATATCACACATGCGATCTGCACATGTGAATACTTACTCACACATGTGGTTCACATATATGACCACACGATGCCACATGTGGTCCACATATGTGACCACATGTTCACATATGTGGTCGACATATGTGAGCACATATACACACATGTGGTCCACACACATGACCACATATTCACACATGTGGTCCACATATGTGACCACATGATCACCCATGTAATCTTCATATGTGACTACATATCACACATGTGGTCCACATATGTGACCACATTTTCCCACATGTAATCCACATACGCGACCACATATTCACACATGTGGTCCACATATGTGTCCACAAATTCTCACATGTGGTCCACATGAAAGACCACATATTCACACATGTGGTCCACATACGTGAGCACATATTGACACATGTGGTCCACATATGTGACCACATATTCACACATGTGGTCCACATATGTGACTACATATTCACACATGTGATCTATATATGCGACTACACATTCACATAAAAAATTTTTTACTACACGAATAAACTTCAATAAAAGTTTTATAATTTAAAAAAGTTTATTTTTTATGTAGGCTGTCTCCTATCTGAAGTGTAGTTAAATGGAAAAACTAGGAGGACCAGTGTGTGTGTCAGTGATGACCTATTGCGTTGAGAGAAAAGGTCCTTCATCCTTAGCCTCATTCGCAGGCTCCAAGTCAGCTATGGAGACAGCTATTTCTCTAAGCTACTGAATTAGAAACGATGGTACGACGAAAGAAGGTTACCGACACATTGTTTCGGTAAATGAGCGATGTATAAATGCACTTTGTCACGAAAGGTATTTTAAATTTGTATTGAAACGAACTGAAAAGTCAAAAATTAAAAGGAGTTATAAAATGTAATTTATCACATGAATTCACAAAACAATCTATACCTATTTTTTATTTTAAGAATTAAAAAAATGATGTTAGTTTTGTCTTGCCTGACCTTGTCGCACTCATTATCTTATTAATGTGATTAATCTCCATATATAATAAAAGGATAGAAAAGTCAATTCTGTACATGAAAGATATAAAAAAAATAAAAATTAGGTCGGTTAATATGTCGATTATAGAACCTAAAAAACCACTCAGCAGAATTCTTGTCTGTCTGTCTGTCTGTCTGTCTGTCTGTCTGTCTGTCTGTCTGTCTGTCTGTCTGTCTGTCTGTCTGTCTATCGGTTTGTTTGTGCGTCAATCACGCAAAAACTACCTGACAGAAATTGATGAATTTTTGCATGGTGTTAGCCTAGGGCCTCAAGGTACATTTTTTTTCGGTTTCATTCCGAATTTCATGATAGTTTTCTTTAAAAAAAAACAAAAACTGAAAAATATAAATCACCTAAAATACCGATAACTACTGTATGAAATTAAATTAATTTTGGCATGGTAATAGTTCAAAGCCTAATGTCACTTATAGGATAGTTTTTATCATGGAGTATAAAGAATTTTTTGTAGAAAAAATTACATAATTATATTTTTTAATAAAAAAAATCGACTTCTTCAATTTCAACTGGATTTCACACTCTGAACTTAACTAAACTTTCACCAAACTACCCTTTATATGTACCCTTTCTAATAAAAAAAGAATCATTAAAATCGGTTGAATTGATATTGACTTATACGTTCATTTGTCGCGCATATACTTAATGCAAATTTGAGATTTATATGATTTTCTCATAGATACCATTGTTGAATATAAACTAAATTAAAATAAGACTACACGGGACGCATTACCTTTCAAATAAAAAAAGAATAATTAAAATCGGTTCATACAATCAAAAATTCTAAGGTAACAAGGATAAAAATACAGTCCAATTGAGTCTTAACACTAGGTGTCCTATGCCTACCCTGCTGTGTGCGGGATACAACGTGAAGCTAAAAAAAGAAGTATAATCAATATTTGTTCAGTCTACCATAACTATTATTTTAAACGTCAACGTTGGTGATATTAACAAAAATAATAAAGTAAGTATATTTTTTGGGATTAGCTCATATGGCGATATGTAGAATAAAAAGTATTTGGAAAGTAAATTCTGTTTGTGAGTTCATTGTTTATAAAAATTTATATTGTGTTTAGATGGATCACGTGGTGATGTCAATACGTTTTAATGTCATCTTATGTTATCTGTTAAAATAGCGTGAAGCTGATTAAACTTAGTGTTATATTCAAAAGAAATTAATTGTATGTAATACATAATATGTCATTTATTAATACGTTTCAAGTATGAAAAAAAGAAAAAATGCAATATAATTGCATTTGTGTTTCCTTCCTATATTTTGTATTTCTATTATTTAAATCGATATATCAGGAACGTAAATGCAGGAACAGAGTTGCATGCCATTTTAGTACAGAGTAACCTCTAAAAAATGTATTTACTAAACTGAATAAAAAGAATGTGTGATTCCTCTATAGAATATATTATTCTATATTATACATAAAACAGGTTAAAACAGTGCATATGAAGATATCCTCCTGTAGTATATCTATTTTTAATTACTATCAACACTACATTGTCGATACTAATGTGGTATTACAATACATTTTGAATATTTTTCCGCCATTAGGATGACATAGACAATTTTTTTAATTTGAAACAATAATATATTAACTTAAGAACGTTGGTAGTTTTTCAAAAGGTATAAGAATAAAAAATTGCCTAAACTATGCTTCTTCGCAAGTGGTTGTAATAACTATTGGTATCTTTTCACCAAAAAATCACTATAAATATTAAATATGCTCAATTATACAGAGTTTTTTTGTTAGGACCACTTTAAATGAAACCACAGTTTAACTACTCTATAAAAGCCTATTACATATTAAATTAAAAACCCGAAAATAAAAAAGTTATTTTTTCAAACAAAATAAATAATAAAATTATCGTTATAAAATAAAATACAATTTGTCAAGAACGACGCACGCACACATAAACCTATCAAAGGGAAACCGCCGCATACGCTTCATTGCGTTATCGAGTCGTAGGTTTTGGCGGCAAAGTTTAAAGTTCTAAACATTTTAGTACTATTTTTGTAGTAGTATGTGTTTACATTATTGGTACCTATGCGTAACCGCGTCATACGAAATATAGATATGAATAAACATTGTGAAATGAGAAAAAAACCTACGTCTTCACTGTTGATGTATCTTGCTTAAATTCTTTAGGTACGGGTTTAAACTATTTTACCCTATATGCCCAATTGTAACTGTAACGCGACGTTGTGGGTCCGATCCACACATGCAGGATTGAATTATAATTTAATAATATTTTCATTTCGCACATCAGTCACACATTATACCCAATATCTTACACTAAGTTGCCCTACTAAGGGCGGGATAAAGCGTGGATCTGGTTTTAACTTTATATGAACCGATTAAAATAAAGTCCAATCCAGTTGAGGCCAGTCGTGGCGCAGCGGCACAAAGTGTGACTGTAAAACCGACTGGTTCTCTGAGTTCGATCCCCACACGAGGAGATGAAATATTTACTTAAATTTATATTTCCATTTCTTCGCTCTGGGGTCGAGGTTAAGCACGGCGTTGCGTTCTGCCACTCAACACGCAATGCGTCCCGAATTCGGTAGAAAGTGGGGAACGGAGTGTCTTAATACTAGGTTCCTCCCTCTGACTAGCATGAAGCTGCTTAAAATAAAACTAATACTTAATATTTAAGGGCAGTTTGCCAGAATACAAACAAAAAAAGTATTTAAATCGGTTAAGCCGTTTCTGAGATTATCGCACATATAGTAAGTATCGATAAGTTGTGTTTTTATTTCAAACATTCAATTGAAGATTCTTATGGGAGGTACGAAAATGCGACCTAAAGTTTTAACAACTTTCTCATAAAAAACTTCATTACATTGCAAACATACATTATAAGTATATCAAAACACGAACATAATTCAGTGTGTTAAATAAATAATTCTGTGGTTTAAGCGGGCGAAGCCGCGAGCGGGTCGCTAGTTATTAATAAAAGTAATCATTATTTTATTTAAACTGACATATACTTATATTGAAAATACTTTAAAAAAAAAATGGTAACAAAGTTTATATTTACATGTAGATTCTGGTTGTAACCGCTCACTTTCAACGTTAATCCTTTTTCAGAAGTATACAACGAGTATGATAAGTCCGCCATATTCGCCGGATATACTTCTTCCTGTTACGATTGAAAAAAATATACAAAATTATTTTTTTATACAGTTTTACAACATAGTTTCTCGTAAAACTGCAACACGTAGTGTGGTGCAAAATTAATAAATAAAGTTTTTAGCTAATAAAAAAAGCTGATAAAGATATAGTTCAGTTTCACGCTATAGCAATGTAGGTAGGGAATCTAGTGTTAAGTTGTTTAGTTAGTGTTGTTATTTTCAGATTGTGTTTTGAGTGACGAATTTCAACAGCGTGAAGCTGATTTATTTTGATTTATATAGTAAAATAAAAAAGACAGCTGCTTTTGAAGTAAAGAATAATATATTTAAGAAAAAGAAATGTATACCTTGAGTCCTTGTTGTAGTACATCAGACCAGAGATCGATGAGACAGGCGCTGGAATATGTCAATTAATTAATATTATATCAATTTCAAATTAATTAGAGGCTGTGGCGCAGGAGCACAAAGTGTGACTGTAAAACCGACTGGTTGTAGGTTCGATCCCTATTCGAAAGGATGAAACATTTATTTAAATTTGTATTTGCATTTGTCCGCTCTGGTATCGAGGCAAAACGCGGCTTTGAGTTCCACCACTCAGCAGGCGTTGCCACCAGAATTGGCACCCGGAACCAACGTGAAGGTGATTTATTTATTGATATTAGTTTCTTTCTGATTAATTCTGATTGAAGCTGAACTAAGTGTCATTTCCTATTGTATCATTTTCATCTATTTAATATTGAGCCCTTTGTGGTGTATTAATGCAAGGATGCGACTACGGTTGCCGGTTCAATACCCACTCGGGGAAATAAAATGTTTAATATTTTTATTTCCTCACTCAGGTAATGAGGTGAAGCGCACCGTTGTGTCTCAAGTGTACGGTGGAAGTTGAAGTGCCTTAATTTGGCACAGAGTGTGTTAGCACTACGTTCCCAGATTCCCCTGCCTACCTATGTGGGATCCCCCGCATAGGTAGGGGAATATGAAAAAAGGAATAATTATATTTTTTTCTTTATTTATTAATATTAAAATTAAATTAAATTAAATTAGCTTCACGCTATATCCCGCACACAGCAGGGTAGGCAGAGGGAACCTAGTGTTAAGACACTCCGTTCCCCACTTTCTGCCGAATTCTGGAGGCATTGCGTGTTGAGTGGCAGAACTCAACGCCGCGCTTAGCCTCGTCACCAGAGCGAAGAAATGGAAATATAAATTTAAATAAATATTTCATCTCCTCGAGTGGGGATCGAACCCACAACCAGTCGGTTTTACAGTCACACTTCGTGCCACTGCGCCACGACTGTCTTCTTTATTTATGGATAATGCTAATACAACAATTACAACAAATTGAAATTATGAAAGATACAAGAAGATGTTAATTAAAAAACAAAAATTTACTCTCGTGGCGTTAGTACGCTGAGTGGAGTAATGAAGTAGAAATACAGTAAAGCCATGGGAAGCCTAAATTTGAAGTCTGGTTTGTACCACACCTCCATGTTATGATTCTTACGTAGTAAATTTGGTTGATCCAATCTGCAAAGGAAAATATTTAATTTAGAATCTTTTAAATGTTTTAGATAATCTTTTGATCCACGTGTCGTGGTCTCCTTGGAGTTAGCTGCATATGACTCCACAGATTTTTTGGTTTTTATAAGATCACTTTGTTGTCCGTCCGTCTGTCTGTCTATCAAGACCCTTATATTTCAGGAACTCTTAGAGATATCGAGTTGAAATTCAAACCATATAGGCCGATCTACGGCCCCATGATTTCCTGATAAAAAATGTGTTTTTCTATACTTTCTTAAAAAAACGATATGGCCATGTATAGTGCAAAAAACCCGTATTTTGACACTATAAAGGAAATCAAAATTCATAGGGTTCTTCCGGTTACCCTAGAATTATGAAATTTGGCAGCTAGCATTTACAGGTAATAGTAGTTCAAGTAGAAATGAAAAATATACATTAGTGGTTAGATCTTAAAAAATAATAGCTTTAAAATGGGGACAAAATTTGATATTATAGCCGCTATTTCAAGTGAGGTATCAAATAAAAGGGCTCTGGCTAAGCTGAACCTAAATTTCAGAAAAAGCTTGTATGGAGGTCCTGCCATTTTTTACGGAACCCTAGGCGAGCCCGATTCACCATTCAACACGCAATGTCTCGAAAACTGGGCGGAAAGTGGAGAACAGAGCGTCTTAACTCTACCCTGCCCACTCTACCTGCTATACGAGACACAATTTATAGATAGGAAACAACAAATGATATTATATATTTCTATTTGTTTTATACTATAAATACGTACCTAAAATTTTTAACCGTTGCTATCAAATCACCTTTGGACAACACTTTAGTCTTCTTCTCGCTTTTAGACACTTTTTTGTGAATATCTTTATCGGTACTCTTATATAAATCAATGCCGAGTCTCTTCGCTTCCTCTATGTACGCGGGCGCGGGCGGTACGAGGTCGAAATTATTGGTAATATATATATTTTTATCGGGCAAATGAAATTCTTTGTAGGGCTTCACCTTCAACCATTTATTTAACCATGGTTTTGGTTTTTCTGTAAGAATAAAAACAAATATATAACTGAACTTAACTTATTTGCTCGCTGTATGCCTAGCGGAGTAGTCAGAGAGAACGGAGCGCCAAACGCGAAAGTCTCTACATACCTCTTGCGCCTCGTCCACTGTTTTGCCACTCACTTTTCAATCATAAATCTTTTTTGCCATTCTTTAATCACTCATTCATTCGACGTGCCCAAACCAGCTGAGCACGTTCTTCTTCTTTCTCACCGTGACATCCTCGCTAGTTCCTGCCATTTTGTTTATTTAAATGTGTTTTCATTGCGGATTCCATCAGTTAAGCTGACTCCGCTTACTATCCGCATCTACGAAGACATCGCATCACCACGGCATTCATCTTTCTTTCATTCTTTTTCTGTAATACCCACAACACAAAAAATATATATATTAGTTAAATAGTTCTCAATAGTAAATGTGTCCAGGCTGTGCGTGTGTGTGTCATGGTAAATAGCAGGAGTTGTTTCTGTGTTAAGCAAACATAGTGACAAAACTCAAGTTATTTATCGGTGACGGTGTTTGAAGCATTGCTGAATCCGTATGAATAGTTCGCCGAGTGAAAATCGAACCCACGACCGTCATGCATAAGACACTATCCCACATATGATGTGGATAAATACACAGATAAAGAAGAATTACATATATAATAAACACCTATTCTTTTGTATTCAGTGCCGAACCATTTCTCTTTAGAGTCGTATTGTATCGGTTTGGAGTATTTTTTGGACATTATGATCACGTTGGCCATGTCCGCCGTCATGCCGTCTAGGAGTGATGTTATACCCTGCGTAAAATAAATATATATATATATATTAACCAAAAATCTAATCAAAATCAGCTTCACACTGTATCCTGCACACAGCAGAGTAGGCAGAGGGAACCAAATGATAAGACACTCCGTTTCCTAATTTCCGCCGAATTCTGAAGGCATCGCGTGATGAGTAGCGGAACTTAACGCCGAGCTGCGAAGAAATGATAATATACGAGTAAATTTAGATAGATATTTCATTTCCTCGAGTGGCGATCGCACCCACAACCAATCAAAGTTTTACACACTTTGTATTTGTATATATATATATATATATATATTTCATTATCTTTTAAAATTTTAATATTAATACAGAATGACATCCCTCCGCAATCAATCATTGATACCAATGTTGCTCGGCTTGGTACGCTTGATTGACTACAATGGTAGCAGTATCTAATTTCAAATAGTTTCGAGGGTTTGTTTTTATAATATTATATAAAAAAAAATGGGAACGGAGTGTCTTAGAGACAGGCAAATATATAAAAATATACAAAAAAAATATTTACCTTAGGATCGAATTTATAATATAATCTATGTCCCGTAATATAATGTTTTGGTGGGAAGATGAGCATGTTTTTCGCTATATAATTCACATAAACCGCAGGATCTGGTTGCTCTTCGAAACGGAAACTTGTATCTCCTATTTTCTAAAAATAATTTTATAGTATGGTACAGTACGATAGACGAGTCGTCACCGCGAAAGTTAGCTGTAGATGGTTGATGTTTCAAGATGCATTAGTGAGCCAATCCATTTGGTTATTCCCCTTATCCTTAGCGGGATCGGTTATTATTAGTGAGTATGTTTTATTAGTATTTAAAATAAAATCAGCTGCACGCTGTATCCCGCACACAGCAGGGTAGGCAGAGGGAACCAAGTGTTAATACACTCTGTTCCTCACGTTCTGCCAAATTCTGAAGGTGTTGCGTGTTGAGTGGCAGAGTTCAACGTCGCACTTTGTCTCGACACCAGAGCGAAGAAAAGGAAATATAAATTTAAGTAAACATTTCATCTCCTCGAATGGGGATCGAACCCACAACCAGTCGATTTACACTCACACTTTGTGCCCCTGCCGTTCATATTCTTCGAAAAAAAAAATTCTGCCGATTATATATAACGTCCACAAAACATAGCCGTTGCGATTTGTGAACACTCCTGGACATATGGCAATTTGTTAAAAAAAATATCTTCTGCAGCTTAATTACTTATCTCATTATCATCTAGACCCCCTCCCACCCCCTATGTTATTAAAAATAAGTAAATAAAGATCTCCCTGCCTCCCTATAGTGCTTATGTAATCCCTGAACGGCCCCTTGAAGCTATAAAAAATCTCAAATGAACGTAAAAAGTAATGATCTACTATTATTTTTCACTTATATCTGAATGTGTCAGAGATATATAAACATTATTATAATATTACATGAATAATTCATAATTATTTTAATTTTCAATCTACCTTTAGTTCTTCATAAATTTGTTCTGATGGTCCAATCTTTTTCAACATTTGTATATATGAAAATATAGCCTCAATCACCTGTTAACACAAAAAAAAAAACATTACATTAATAATAATTAAAAAATATTATTTACTTACAATGCATATATTACAATTGTTCAAATACTATATTTAAATAACTATTATTATTTACATTCTTTGCTTGGTAGACCGTTAATAACAATGTCTCAAGGACAAGGACGAAAAGTGCGGAACGAGGTGTATTAACAATTGTTTCCCCCTGCCTACAAAAAATAAATAGAAATCTTGATTTTAATTTTTTACAATCATATGAAGCCAGTCGTGGCGCTGGAGCACAGTGTGCTCCAACTGGCTCGACTGGTTGTGGGTTTGATCCCCCCTCGCGAAAAGGAAATATTTATTTAAATTTATATTTTCATTTCTTCCCACTGGTGTTGAGGCAAAGCGCGACGTTGAGTTCCGCCACTCAACACACAATGCCTCCAACTTCTGCTGAAAGTAGGGGACGGTGTATTAAGACACAAAGTGCCCTGTGCTTATCCTGCTGTATGCGGGATACAGCGTGAAGCTCAGTTTTATTTAGATTTTTTCATAATTATTTCTTGAATACCCACCTCGTCGACATGATCAAGACCATTTTTTGTAAGAATAACTTGTACTGAGAACAGGCTGTACATAGAAGTGTATTCTGTGCCACTTTCTGAATTACCCGTGATGATACCAAGCGCCCATACTCTACATAAACAAAAAAATATCATTACAGATATATTAATTATAGATTGATTAATAAAAGAAAGTAACAAATAATATATGCAGCACTGTAAAAAACCGGACAAGCGCGCGAGTCGAGCTCACCTACTGAGGGTTCCGTACAAAAATTAGAGGTCTTGAGCTTTTTTCTGAAATTCAGGCTCATCTTAGCCAGAGCCCCTTCATCTGATACCTCTCTTGAACTAGCGGCTTTAATACCAATTGTTGTGCCCCCTGCTGCCCCGAGGCCAGTCGTGGCGCAGTGGTACAATGTGTGACTGTAAAACCGACTGGTTGTGGGTTCGATCCCCACTCGAGGTGATGAAATATTTACTTAAATTTATATTTTCATTTCTTCGCTCTGGTGTCGAGGCAAAGCGCGGCGTTGAGTTCTGCAACTCAACACGCAATTCGGTGGAACGTGTGTGACGGTGGTTAATACTAGGTTTTAATACTAGGTTCCCTCTGCCTACCATGCTGTGTGTGGTCTACTGTGTAAAGATGATTGTAACTTACTTTTTCCTTAAATAGGAAAGGAGGCTACCGCGTCCCTCGTGTCCCAGTAAAAACGACAGGTACTGGTGCGGCTTCGATTCGTATTCGGATATTAATGATCTCATGCACCATGTTAAATGTAGCTAGAAGAAAAACAAATTAACCATCACTTATTTTTTATAAAATTGTAAATATATACAGTGGGGAAGCGTCAGCGCTCCTTTCACAGAAACAGCATGTAGGGTAAAATATTTTAATCCCATACCTTAAGAAATTAATCAAGATACCTCAACAGTTGAGACGTAGGATTTTTTTTTTATTTCACGATATTTATCTTTCGTGTGATGGAGTTACGCATAGATACCAATAACGAAAAAATATTATACTACAAAAATACCATTAAAGATTAAACAACTCTAAATGTTGCCAAAAATACCTACGACTAGATTTCGTTAAGAGGCGTATGCGGTGGTTTATTATTGACAAATGGTTAGTTATTGACAAATGGCGTTTTATTTTATAACGATAATTTTGTTATTTATTTTGTTTGAAAAAATCACTTTTTTATTTTTGGCAAAAAATATTGTATTAGTAAATATTGTAGTTAAAACTGTGGTTTCATATGAAGTGGTTTGACAAAATCACTCTGTAGATAATTTGTAGTAGTTACACATATAAATAAAAAATGCACACTATAATACAGTGGCGTAGGGTTTTTAATTTACCTCAGTAGTATCGCTAACTGGTTTCACGTAATAAATGTCTTTGAATTGTGGTGTAACCATTTCTGGTTTGAAAGAGAATTTACTGAAGTCATCAGCTGGCAATTTATTCGAGGGTATTTGTCCGAACGTACATGATACATGTTTCTCTAGTTCTGCAAGATCCATACGGGCCTGTAAATTATGTATATTATATTATTTTTACAAATTTCCAAATAAATATTTTTCTATCCTAAGTGTGGATTAACACTTTAAAAAAATGTTTAAAAATAGTTAATCTTGCCAAACGATCATTCTTAGTAATTATCTGTGGGTAGCGGAAATTTGTAAAAATGTCCCTATAGAGATGCTAACAACATAAATAAGTTGTAACAAGCGTATAAAAATTTCGACGTAGCTGGGCGAGAACGCATGGCTTAGTGGTCAGAGCGCCTGGTCGGTTTCCAGGAGGCGCGGGTTCGAGTCCCGCTGCGTTCAAATTTTTATACGTTTTCTAAATAAGTATATTTAAATCGTTTTGTTCACATATTTACTCAATTGTTTTAATTTTTTATTGAGTACAAATATTGTCTAGTAGCCCTAGGAATACAATGTAGCTTATTTAAAAACGATTTTTGTTTCCATGTTATTTGCAACATTTATAAACCAATAGTTTTGAAATATTACATTATGCAAAATAGATACTATTGAGCTATGTTTGTGTTTCTTCAAGAATCTGAATTTGTGATGTTTCCAAAAAATCACAAATTTTCAAATATCTTTCGAAACATTGAAAATCGGCGAACATGTAAAGGGGTGAAATAGATCTTCTACCCATAGATAATCGTTGATCCGTCGATCATGTTGTGGTCAATCATATTAAAAAAATATTTTTTGTAACATCAATTCTATTTTTATATTCCATTTTCGGCTATTGTTTAACATTTAATTTTGTATATATTTATATATTTATTCTTAATAGTACACTTTTCACAAAAGTCTTTCATTTTTCAAGAATTTCTAGGAACCGATAACTAAATAAAAATTGGGATTTTTTGTGTATTATCAACCTAACATTATATATTTATATATTATTATTCATTTCAAACCCACTCAACCAACCTGTACAGCCACAGTCATTCTATGAGCGCTATAATGGCGTTTCCTAAAGTCAACAGCGGCTTTATGCAATTTCTCATCATCGTGTACATCGTCGCGTAAGCTACGTAGATTGCCCCAAATAAAAGTTCTAGCAGGGTGTCCCTCCGGGAAAAGGGATGCGATGAGCTGGTTTCTACGATTTGCATCCACCGGAACGTCCAATGAGAATTCTATAATAAAAATGTTGCGTATTTTTTTTTTTTTCATCATCACTCTGTATCCCGCTATAACCGGTTCTATAGTTAAAACACTCCACTTATCACTTTTTGGATTTTAAAGATATTGCGTGTTGAGTGCCGGAACTCTACGCCGCACTTTGCCTTGTTTCTAGAAAACGTTTCAGCAACAAAACGTTTCTACTAACAGCTGGCTCTAGAACCAGGAAATGAAAAATTTAAATCTATACGTAAAGAAATAAATCAAGATACCTCAACAGTTTAGACGTAGGATTTTTTTTCATTACACGATGTTTATCCAAATCTGTATTTGGTGTGACGCAGACCCATAGGTACCAATAACGTAAACACATACTACTAATAGTTAAACAACTTTGCCGCCAATAGCTACGACTCTATTTCTGAATGAGGCGCCGCATACGCCTTTTCGCTTGCGGTTCTCCTTTGATCGGCCTATGTGTGCGTGCGTCGTTCTTGACAAATGGTGTTTCATATTATAACAATAATTTTTGTTTAAAAAAAAATACTTTCATTTTTGGATGTTTTTTAAATTGTATTAGGCTTTTATAGAGTAATTAAAACTGTGGTTTCATTTAAAGTGGTGGTAACACTTCCGTCCTGTATATGAGTACTCGTAAATCATTGTTATTACCAGATTGTATAGTTTCTCTTTCGCGTTGCATAGCTTCCTTCTTCATGAGTGGGCTGATGAAGAACTGACTGAATATATCCATAGCTTCTGGTAAATGTTTCTTCTGTATCTCGAAGTAAAAGTTTGTACCCTCGGGATCAGTGGAAGCATTGTCGTAACCACCTTCTGTCTGTTTAAAAGGAGTGTCAAAAAAAATTATAAGTAGTCTTTATTTATATTACAAGAAAAAGAAAATTGATGTTTATAATTTTTAATATATATTAAAAAACTTTCTTATATTTGCACAAAGATTGTAATATTCATAATTTTTTTTTCAACTTTACAATGTATCCCGCATAAAGCACGGTAGGTAGAGCGAGCCTATAAGACACTCCACTCCTCATTCCCCACCAATTTTTTTAAGTCATTACGTGTTCTATGGCGGAGTTCAACGCCGCACTTTTACCTTGTTACCAGAGAAGAAATTAAAATATTAATAAATAATATTTCATTCCTCCGAGTGGGAATCATCACAAACATCGCGTTTCTGTCACACGCTTATGCCACTGCGCTACAACTGCGTCAATTAATACATAAGTCGGTAATGCTTTCAATTTACCTGAACAAGCGAATCCAACTCATTCTCCTTTGGGTATTTCTCGCTGCCATCGAACACCATGTGTTCTATAAAGTGCGCCAATCCCTGTATGTCTACTGGGTCGCTGAAACTGCCGACTCCAACAGAAAGAGCACACGCTGCCTAAAACAAAACATATTTTTTCTAACTATCTTTTAATTGAAACAATTTCAGGCTTAATCTTGTATAGTATTTTGGATAGGGAGAACCTAGTGTACACTCTGTTCTCCACTGTGCGCCCGTATTCAAAACATAGCGTGTTAAACGGCGTAACTAAACGCATTTTAACTTTGAGACAGTCATAATTATTTTAATTTTATTTCAATTAAAAATTATACTACATACATATATAAGTGGACATATAATCTCTATCTCATATATAATAAGACAGTAAAAATATTTTGTCTGTTCATTAAGTAATTTTGACTGAAATGGATAGAAGGACACTTAGAAAGATTAATAGAAAGCGAAAAGTTTTTTTTTAATTTCTTGTCTGTCTGTCCGTCGATATGTATGTCCACATTTTTTTCTGAAAGTACTGAACTGATTTACTTGAAAGTTTCACCAATTGCTTTATTTTAACTCAACTTAACAATTAAAGTTGTTTCATCAAAATCGGTTCATTACAAAAGAAGTTATCGTCATTTCAATGAACTCAAGGCTTTAGTTGGCCTACGAATATTATATACCAATCGCGCTGGTAACATTCCTGGCTAAAGAATGACATTTAAAACGTCTGGGTTATATGACTGTTGATAAAATATATTTACAAAGAATATTATAAATCATTACCCAAATCAATAATTTAACATTAAAGGCTGTTTCTGAAGCAGTAAATAAATTATTAACTGACATCAGCACATTTAACAGAGTTTTAAAAAACAAACATAACATAAGTAAAAAGAACGTAATGTTACAAAAATATACTTATAGTATACGTATAATAAATAATTAGCTTTATCTATATTTTATAAATCAAATATCAACAATGGTCGTATTTTTTAGTCGATAAACAAAAAATCTTATAGAAATTACGATTATGTCGTAAAAAAATCATATACAATTGAAATGATTTCTAATATGATTTTTTATTACTTGAATATGTAATAATAGAAATCATTTCAATTGTCAATCAATTCTGCTTATTAAATCAATTATCATGTAGTTTAAGCGGGCGAAGTCACTGGCGAGTCGCTAGTATAAAATAGGTTTTAGGTTCGTTTCAGGCTGAGGTTAACAAAAGCATTCTTTTTAGTGGCATATGCGCCAGTATCCTCAGCTCCATTAGGCGAACTCAGGGAGTTTTGGGAGAGTGTCATGTAAACATTCCCACTTTCTTCGGACATATTTCTCGACTAAGAGACATTTCTATGCAACGCTATATAATTCAGGAAAAAATTGAAGGCAGCGGGCACGCGGCAGATCGGCCATGCGATGGCGTACCACCAACCTTTACCTTATAAAGGACGACCACGACCGCTCTGTTAAAAGCGAAACGACAAAAAAGAAGAAAATGATTTATTTTTTTATAAAAAAATGGTTTTATCAAGAACGTAAACAAATCTGCTTTATCCCGCACATAGTAGGGTATCCCGCACATAGTAGGGTAGCAGAAGGAACCTAATGTTAAAACACTCCGTTCCCTACTTGATGCCGAATTTCTGGAGGCATTGCGTGTTTTCAAGATCGATCGATCGATTGATATTACATGATTAGATCAATGTCTTATTGCATAATTTATACTATGACAAAACTATATGACATATAATATAAAAAATATTAAGTACATTTATATATTGTATGGAGTTAAAATAGTAAAGAACTTATATATTAACAAACATATATTTAAAAAATATCCAAACTATATGATATGTATGATAGTTTTATTAAATGTACTTGAATTTATTACATATTACAAAGACAACTTTGGCTTTGACTCTATTTAATTATAGATTTAAAATGACAATAAAGTTACTTACCAGCTTTTCATCATCAGACTGTACTGATTTACTATCATCACTTTTCTGGTCAGTACTCTCATCTGTACCAATGCTTCCTTCGTTACTTGAACTCCCATTGCTAATAGATGGCCTACTTGGATCTGATATGAGGAGTGCAGTTAGACCATTCTCTAACCTTATTGTTCTACAACATAGTAAGCAAACTTGCAGTTCAAATCATGACATAATGGTCAAATATATTAAAAAACGTACTCATCTTACAATATTAAACTTTTATTGTAATAAAATGCCTTGTAGTGACTTATTTGTAACGGATAGATATACGGTATCGCGGACTTCTTTTTCCCGACTGCTAAGGAACTTGGGCTGTTAATACGAATCTAACGATACCTCAATTAAGTTCTTAGATAGGTGACGTTAAAAAAAACAGTCATGGCGGCCGTGGGACGCCATTGGACTTAGTGAATAAAAAAAAATTCGTTTCGAATACCACAATACGGGTATCAAATTCAAGAGCTCAATACGAGGATTTTAAAAAGGTATATCATGACTATCATTACCATAATAAATTCTAACAAAAAAGTGAAAAAAAAAAATTGTAATCCTAATAATTTTTTTATTAGACCTTTTATTTAGAATTTGATGGCGGTCATTATTATTTTGTTATTTAAGGCTAACTATTACTTTCATTATAATATATATATCACATACAAAACCGAAAATAAGTAAATCGGACCTGTACATCTTTATTATATTAGTATAGATAATATGTGTGCAGTTAAAGGTACCATACTACTGTCTTGGTTAGGTACTAAAATGCTTATTTTATTCCTTTTATTTGTAATAAAAAAAATATATATTTGTCATGTACCTAATATAAAAATAATTTGATGAACTATGTTAAAAAATATGTAGATATTAGAAAATCTTCATACTCACTTATAAATCTTTTTATCAGAAGCAGATTTAATAGGCTCGGAGAGAACCTCAATTTTCTCCTTTTTACTGCATTCACTTGAAATTTGCTGCGGCCCATTGGCTTCTTTATTTGCTACTTCAGGTTTAAATTTAAGAGCTCTACGAAATCTTTTCGTTTTAAGCATTGTGATCAAAATATGTTTATATTGCAATAACCAGATGTTATTGAATGAAGTTGAACAAAATTTTCGCCGGCTTTTATTGGGTTACAGTAAAAGACAAGACGCACACACGCAATAATATATGGACACGCATACTACACAACATTTCGTGGAAAAATCCGACGGAGTCGCTCAGCAGCTTTATTTGCATGCTTATGCTTGTCTAAAGTCTAAAATGGATAGAAAGAAAAAAAAACCGATGCGCTTTATTTATTGTATTTAGCTTACTTACCAAAAAATGGACAACTAGATGAGAAAAAGAAACTGAGTTAAATCATTTCAATATTATTAATGAAATACAACTAACAGAGTTCGGAGGCGACAGGTTGTGGATTCTTTTCCCGCTCAAGAAAATGAAATATTTAATATATTCATTTCTTCGCCCTGGTATCGAGGAATAGTGCAGCGTTGAGTTCCACCTTTCCAAAAAGGGGAACAAAAGTATTGTTTTCAATGACCAATGCTTAAACATGGGAAAGGTTGTTAGGTAGGTATAATATATTATTTATTTAATGTCCATAATAAAGGAATTAATGAAATAATATTATCTTTAGGTTCCCTTTGGCTACTCTACTGTCTGTGTGCGGCATACATCGTGGAGCAAATTTTGCTAATAAAGGATGATTAAAAAAGTTACATTTTTTTTGTAAATATCGAGCATTTTTAACGCTACTACACACAATTTTTCTTGACCTCTATTTGACTAACGCGATATGCTTCAATAGATAGTCCATAATTGTGGATAAGTGTTCCATGTTTTAATAAATTGTATTAAATGTTGTTTTCCCGTGGGAGTAGTATTATCAAAATTATTTTTGTTATTAGTTTTTACACTGTTTTCGTCGTCCATCTCCTTTAAAGTTTTTTTTTCTGCAAGTAAAATATTGTCGCTTGTCCGCGACAATATTACCGTTAATAACTCTACCTCTCTCCGATATTGCTGTGGCAAAAGCAGCATTTCTAGAAATCTACAATAAATATGAGAAACCGGCCACACACACATTGACTATATTATTGTACGTGTAGGCTTATTACGTACATTCTAATATTTGCTACTATAGAGAACAGTCTTCGGTATCGAAGATAAGACATGAGTAAGAGAAATAAAATTCCACAATTAGGGAAAAAATATCTGAGTAATGGAAAAACTGAGTAATTGATAAACAAACAAAATAAGTATAAGTAACTAAAAGAAATTCTTAACATTAAAAATAATATCCCTAACTATTTAAAATATTAATAATAAAAACCAGCTGTATCATCAATATTGTTAACGTAAAATAAATATTTAAAAGTATTAAAATTAAAAGTAGCACGAAATTATAATACCGGAATAAAACAAAACTCAACCGCACCGTTCGTTGGCTGGGTCATTTTGAATTAGTCATATTTTCTAAAGTATTTATTCGAGTTATTCGATGTACAGTAAAATATCTTGATGAAATACTAAAGATGAGTATAATATTTATTTTGATAAGGATTATAGAAAATACGTTTACAATAATCCGATAAATTAAAATGTCGGTCGGTCGGTCGGTCGGTCGGTCGGTCGGTCGGTCAGTCAGTCAGTAAGTCAGTCAGTTGGACTGACTGACTGACTGACTGACCGACCTTAATTCAGTCTACTCACCAAATTAAAAGTAAGAAGTTAAAATTAAATTATATAAAGAACGTTAGATATAAAGGACGTTGCTCTTTTATAGATTCGAATGAAATAGTTAGCGAACGAAAGTATCTTATCAATTTGGATTCACTTTATAGTGTCGAAATACGAGTTATTTGCACTATAAACAGCCATATCTCTTTTTAAATAAATGTAGGAATACTTTTTTTCTGGAAATTGTATTCCATATTTGCAAGCGTTCTTGAGTTAAGGGCTCTCGAAAGACAGACCGACACACGGACACAAAATAAAGTGATCTTATAAGGGTTCCTTTTTTCTTAAAAGGTACGGAACTCTAACAACTACAATATAACACCACTATTTAATTAAAACGAAAATCAAAAAGTTATTGAATATTTTAAACAAGAAGAACAACAACAATCTTACATTGTTAGTAAAAACACATTGTATTTTATTCATTAGTGTCTTTGTCCCTATAATTCTTGTCAATCAACTGTGAAAGTAATAATTTTAAAACCAGGTGTACATGATTAAATATCGATTATGTGTCCCTGCTGTCCCGATGTTTTGTTAGTTGATGCAACATCGATGTTCATCGAAAATCGATTGTCATCGAGCATCCCTAGTTGGTGGTCATTTGCATTCGTTGTTGTTCTCCGAAAATGGAGATACTCCCAATGGCTTCACTCCAATTGGGGACTATCCAACTATCGTCACGCAATCTAGTTGGCATAAGGTATATTCTTAGTGTTCCGTGCCTAAAAGGTAAAATGGTAATATAGTCTGGTGCCAAACCTAGAAATTTTAGTAACAAATAATTTACTTCGGAAAATTTAAAAAGAAACAACAATTACACAAATTAATCTGCGTGTTGCTGTTATCAGCATCATCTGTATATATAAATGATTACTGTATCTTTATGTTTATATTGATATATAGTTGTACTTTCTTATACAGTTTATACTGGCTTCTCTTCTGAGTATTAGGTGTATATTAAAAATTTTGTCAGCATAATGCCTATGGATCTAGTAGAGAGAGCTAACAGTAGAATAGTAGACCCAGACCTTAGTTATTTTAAAAAACCTGAAAATTTCTGTGCGCATACACCCAACACAATTAGGGTATATAGATCTTAGGTGGTGGTTACTTTGGCAGTTATTAGGTAACTGAGATATAAAATATAGTATCTAATTAATAATTCATCAGCTTCACGCTGTAGTAGTATTAAGACACTCCATTCCCTACTTTCCGCCGAATTCTGGATACTGTGCCATAGATAAAGAAATGAATCAAGATACTTCAACAGTTAAGACGTAGGATTTTTTCATTTTTTTTTTTGTTTTAATTGTATTAGGTATTTATAGAGTAGTTAAAAGTGAGGCTTCAATTAAAGTAGCGATGAAAAAAACAATCTGTATATTTGAATGCTTTTCATTTCCCCGCGCTGGTAACGCAAAACGCAGTGTAACGTATCGCCACTCAATATAAAATATTTTAAACTCGGACGGAAAATAAATATCGAAACATCTTAATACTAGGTTATCTCTGCCTACCTGGAATAAATTCTGAAGATGCTTTAATTTATATGTTAATACAATGTTTTCTTACAGATTCTTTCGAGCAATAGAGAAAATTCGATAAACTTGGACTTAAACTATGTACGGTATGCTACAGCGCTGGCAGGAGACAGCTCTGAGAGACCGCGACGGTCGCGTTCAGATTGTATACTTATAATTTTTAAAATGTATTATTATATTACAGTTTCTCTCTTTATTTAAAATGTATATATGTACATATATAATGAGATATGAAACATGAATTATGGGATAAAAATAAAAAAGCATATATTTATATACGAAATAATATATTATGAAATATTACAATAACACTTTCAATATAGGACGTACAGCGTAGTGATGTAAAGAATTTAAATTGAAAATTCGTGGAGGCGAACATAGTTTTTTTTATTTAGGTATTATTTACGCTACGGTGTTATTGAGCTCAAATGAGATTAACTGTTATTTTTTAAAAATCCGACTCTTAAATCCATATTCTTATTTTAAATCGATAACTAAATGGGTTAATTTTTTTTATACAAGGTTCAACATTATTATATTTCTTTCTAAAATTGTATTTTTTTCTAAACAGATAAAGATACATCAGTTGTCATTACATTTTTCGATATACAAAAAATATTTCTTATGAAAAGAAAAAATATATATTACTAACCTAATATATTCAAAATGTTTATTTTTTAATATTTACATTCGCAAAATATTCGTCACATCACTAGTAAATAGTCGAAGCGTACATATTTTTTTTATTTTCTTTAAGCCATTATTAAATATACATATAATATACATTCAATCAATTTTTTTTCGATATATTGAATCAGCACTGAGGCAATTTAACCTTAGGAACTTTAATAATAGGTAAATTCTTCTTGAATTCTTCGATATCCATAATAAAGTTCTTGTCATCTTCATGTGGTTCCCCGGAATTGCTGGCGTTTAAATAACGGAGCGTCAAGCTCTTTGGTGTTGTATCTTCTGCTGTTTCATTTCCATCTTTGGGCTTATTTCCGACAATCTGAATTAAAAATAATAGAAATATTTAAATATTTCTAGAGGCCATATCGAGGCAGAGTGCCCGTTTGTAAACGATAGGGTTGAGGGTTCGATTCCTACTCAGCCTGAACATTTAGTTTCTTACTCTGATAAAATGACAAACCACGGCGTTGAGTTGCTTTCAACGTTGTTAAGTTATTGTTTTGAGGAATATATATAGCAAATTCAATATATAATAAATAATTTGAATACTAAGTCTCGTCTCATTGGCATCGTAACACATTTATTATTACAATAATTAATTATTATTAATGAAAAAAAAGGAGTTGAATTTTTACCTGAACAGAAAGTTTCCTAAACAACTTCTTGTTACCAATGGGGAAGTGGTTTTCGATCCAATTGTTGATGTCTCCAATTTTCACTTGCTGTATCGCCTCAGTCTACAATAATATAAGCACAATAAACAAAATCTTCAACTAAATTAATTAAATATTTTCAATTGTAGCACAGTTCTATTAATTAAAAAATATGGAAATCCCGCCACTAAATCTCAAACAACTTTACATAGTTCATTGAATCATGGTTATGAGACAAAAAAAATAGATCAAAATCGGATCTCATCCGTTTGGGAGCTACAGATAGAAATACACATAGACACAAAGACATGTCAAACTTATAGCATCCTTTTGATTGTATTGGGGATTAAAATGAAATGTGATATTAGTTAATATTATTACTATTTATATTACTTTATGTATATTTTACTAATTTATTTTTACCAATTCACCAGACGTCAATTAAAATTGATCAAAATAATGCAATTACCTCAATAAACTCCCTTTGGAACTGATACTCTTGGCTTTCGATCTCACTCCAATATTTTTCAATCTGCAAATTTGATGACAATTTAAATTTTGGGCAAATAAATGAAAATTTATAAATAAATAATATACTTTATTAAAAATTAATGTAAAGCAAAGATCTCAAACCTTCGATCAACTATACACTAGATTGAGGATTACCGTCTAAAAAACGGATGTAGAAATAAGTAGTGTTGGGCGTTACTGTTATATTTTTATAATAAATTTTTCTTTATACTATATTTTTTTAACTGTTGTTTTAAACTGTTGTAATATATATTATATTATTTTCAACGTAAATATAATACAATGACACGTGACGTGACGACGGTGACGTGACTCTACCACGCGTACTTATAATGCCTCCAGAATTCGGCGGAAATTATATGTGGGGAACGGGGTCTCTTAACACTAGGTTTCCTCTGCCTTCCACGTCGTGTGCATAATAAAAGGTGACGCTAAAAAAATATATAATAATGACAAAATTTACATTGACAAGACTAGGAGGTTAAATACTTCATCTTCGAGTACCGCTACGTTCAAATTTTTATACGTTTTCTAAATAAATACTTTAAAAAATGTTTAAAAAAAAAGGACTAGGTTAATAAATAAAAAGAAATAAAGCAAAATATTGACCTCCTCTTTTAGGTTATAATTAGGAACACGTCTCAGTTGCTCGAGCTTCACCGTAGCGAGCGCCTTCTCTCCGCTCCGACGGGTGTCTCGAGCGAACTCCTTTAGGAACGCCTCTATACGTTGATCTACATATGACACGCTGTATGGAAATTGTATATAATGTTATTTTAATTGTTTACTTTTTATAGGAGTTAGGTTTTCACCTTCACATTCATTCGAGAAAAAAATAAACAGTAAGAAAAAACTTTAAACCATATCTGTGCACCGACGTATAGCTTCAGTGCGACTAGGACTACGACCAATATATACTACATAAGTCGGCCATCTGATATGAATTAAGAAAAAAAAAAATTGTGACAAAACATACTTAAACTTATCCACTTGTGTGTTGACAGTAACAGAACTCCCCAGAACTCCAAAAGTGTATCTCATCGTATTGTACACATTGTCGCCGAGCTGTTCTTTAGTACGGAGCGTGTTGGACAGTGGTTCCCTCATAAGCAACTACATATGTAAATAGAGCAAAAATTCAGTAATAAGTGTAGAAATTCTATCTTTTCATTTTTATTATACAAGTAAGTCCTCAAAAATAGTTGAATTTGTTGAGGACTCATGCATAAAAAAACAAAAAAGATAATAACAATTCAATTATATATTGACTACTCTGTCATGTCATGTGCGAATGTATGTTCTCATGTATAGATGTGATAACATAGTGGAATGATCTCACGTGTGGATGTGTATCTGAGTGCATGTGTGGATGTGTAATCACATGTGTGGATCTGTAACTCATGATATGTGATCTTATATGGGGACGTGTAACCCACGTATATATGTGTGGATTAGTGTGAACATATTTCACGTGTGTGGATGTGTAATATCATGTGTGGATGTAACCGCATGTGCGAATATGCGACCTCATTTGTGCATGTGTGATCACGTGTGGATATACGATAGCGATAACGTGAATACTTCTAATAAAGAATTTGGCGTATTCGGTCAATGTGACCCATTACATGGCTTACATACAGCCTTAGCCATAAAATACAACACAAAGAGATTTATTTAATTCCAGCCAGTAGGCACTTGTGTTTTTGAGATTAGTGCGCTTAACCAAACAAATTCTTCATCTTTATAATATTATTATAGATAAAATGTAACTTATCAATAATAAAATAAATCTAATTTATATAATATCAAAATATGTACCGTAAGAAGCCATACAGTCTCCCTATCTTTAAGATTAGCTACTTCACCCTGGTAGTACGCATTCACTAAACTATTAGTAGATGAGAGGTCCAGACTCGCAACTCGAAGACGTTTCTCTCCTAATGGCAACTGATGTATCTTTATCTATTTAGAAAAAATAACAATTTTAGAAAGAAATATAATAATATTGAACCTAGTATAAAAAAAAACTTAACCCATTTAATTTTCGATTTTTTTTCTATCTTATAAATAAGTTTCGCAATGATTTAGCTGGCTTTTATTAAAATGCGTTGCAATAAGACCGAGGTAATCATAACGTAATAGGCCAGCGTCGGACGGTAGACGCAACGATTGTGAGTTCGATCCCCACTCGGGAAATACTGTATTTTAATTATACACAACGGAGTTACTTAACACTAGGATCCGTCAGCTTACCCTGCTATGGAAGAAAAGCTTTAAGACGTTTTTATTTGTTTTACAACAAAAATATAAAATAAATAATTATTTACCTCAGGCATTTCTTGCTCAGTCAGCGCGTTCCATTTTATATTTTTATGAACATTTTCAGATATCGTGATAGCTTCATTCCAGGCGAGGTTGCCTTGTACAAGTACCTTAAAAAGTATTTTTTACTTTTAAATAATAAATTAAGAAATAACAAAAAAAAATATACAAATAACATCATTTTGCTTATTTTTAATAATTGAACATTAAGAAATATTACGTTATTTCTTCATTTTCAATTATTATTATTCTAAATTATATACTTTTTATGTGGTTTCGATCCCCAATCGAGGTGATGAAATATTTACTTAAATTTATATTTCCATTTCTTCGCTCTGGGCTAAGCGCGGCGTTGAGTTCTGCCACTCAACATGTAATGCTATCAGAATTCGGCAGAAAGTGGGAAACGGAATATCTTAACACTAGGTTCCCTCTGCTCATCAGTTCATCAGCATACAGCAGTACCCTGCTGTGTGCGGGATACAGCGTGAAGCTGATTAATATATACAGTCATGCTATTCTCACCTGCAAGTACATTTTCCCTAACAACTTGTGAGTGAATTTTTTCAAATCGGAATATGTAATATTTTGTAAGACGGCAGCTTTGTCTCTCGGAGATATATAGGGCTCCATAATTACATTAAACCGGACATCTCTGTAACAAGTATTTAATTCAGTAAATAGTTTAATTGTTTTGGCTTTGGCATTAGTTTGGTTTTCTACAAAAAAAAAATGGCCAAGTTTTGCGATTGTAGGTTAACAGGAAATTTAAGTTTGCGCATGATGTAGTTCTTGGATATTTTAAAGCTTGTCAAGCAGGTCAATGTAAAAATAATTTATATATATTTTCCGAGACAATTTCATATAAATTAGCACAAACTCTCGTATTTTTTGATTCAACAACAGAAAGACAGTCAAATATTTATTTAGAAAACGTATAAAAATTTGAACGCAGCGGGACTCGAACCCGCGCCTCCTGGAAACCGACCAGGCGTTCTGACCACTAAGCCATGCGTTCTCGTCAAGCTACGTCGAAATTTTTATACGCTTGTTACAACTTATTTATGTTGTTAGCTTCTCTGTAGGGAGATTTTTACAAATTTCCACTACCCAAAGATAATTATTAAGAATTATCGTTTGGCAAGAGAGAAACTATTTTTAAATATTTTTAAACATTTTTTAAAGTGTTATTCCACACTTAGGAAAGACAAATATTTATTTAGAAAACGTATAAAAATTTGAACGCAGCGGGACTCGAACCCGCGCCTCCTGGAAACCGACCAGGCGTTCTGACCACTAAGCCATGCGTTCTCGTCAAGCTACGTCGAAATTTTTATACGCTTGTTACAACTTATTTATGTTGTTAGCTTCTCTGTAGGGAGATTTTTACAAATTTCCACTACCCAAAGATAATTATTAAGAATTATCGTTTGGCAAGAGAGAAACTATTTTTAAATATTTTTAAACATTTTTTAAAGTGTTATTCCACACTTAGGAAAGACAAATATTTATTTAGAAAACGTATAAAAATTTGAACGCAGCGGGACTCGAACCCGCGCCTCCTGGAAACCGACCAGGCGTTCTGACCACTAAGCCATGCGTTCTCGTCAAGCTACGTCGAAATTTTTATACGCTTGTTACAACTTATTTATGTTGTTAGCTTCTCTGTAGGGAGATTTTTACAAATTTCCACTACCCAAAGATAATTATTAAGAATTATCGTTTGGCAAGAGAGAAACTATTTTTAAATATTTTTAAACATTTTTTAAAGTGTTATTCCACACTTAGGAAAGACAAATATTTATTTAGAAAACGTATAAAAATTTGAACGCAGCGGGACTCGAACCCGCGCCTCCTGGAAACCGACCAGGCGTTCTGACCACTAAGCCATGCGTTCTCGTCAAGCTACGTCGAAATTTTTATACGCTTGTTACAACTTATTTATGTTGTTAGCTTCTCTGTAGGGAGATTTTTACAAATTTCCACTACCCAAAGATAATTATTAAGAATTATCGTTTGGCAAGAGAGAAACTATTTTTAAATATTTTTAAACATTTTTTAAAGTGTTATTCCACACTTAGGAAAGACAAATATTTATTTAGAAAACGTATAAAAATTTGAACGCAGCGGGACTCGAACCCGCGCCTCCTGGAAACCGACCAGGCGTTCTGACCACTAAGCCATGCGTTCTCGTCAAGCTACGTCGAAATTTTTATACGCTTGTTACAACTTATTTATGTTGTTAGCTTCTCTGTAGGGAGATTTTTACAAATTTCCACTACCCAAAGATAATTATTAAGAATTATCGTTTGGCAAGAGAGAAACTATTTTTAAATATTTTTAAACATTTTTTAAAGTGTTATTCCACACTTAGGAAAGACAAATATTTATTTAGAAAACGTATAAAAATTTGAACGCAGCGGGACTCGAACCCGCGCCTCCTGGTCCCCAGTCCCGCTGCGTTCAAATTTTTATACGTTTTCTAAATAAATATTTGTCTTTCCTAAGTGTGGAATAACACTTTAAAAAATGTTTAAAAATATTTAAAAATAGTTTCTCTCTTGCCAAACGATAATTCTTAATAATTATCTTTGGGTAGTGGAAATTTGTAAAAATCTCCCTACAGAGAAGCTAACAACATAAATAAGTTGTAACAAGCGTATAAAAATTTCGACGTAGCTTGACGAGAACGCATGGCTTAGTGGTCAGAACGCCTGGTCGGTTTCCAGGAGGCGCGGGTTCGAGTCCCGCTGCGTTCAAATTTTTATACGTTTTCTAAATAAATATTTGTCTTTCCTAAGTGTGGAATAACACTTTAAAAAATGTTTAAAAATATTTAAAAATAGTTTCTCTCTTGCCAAACGATAATTCTTAATAATTATCTTTGGGTAGTGGAAATTTGTAAAAATCTCCCTACAGAGAAGCTAACAACATAAATAAGTTGTAACAAGCGTATAAAAATTTCGACGTAGCTTGACGAGAACGCATGGCTTAGTGGTCAGAACGCCTGGTCGGTTTCCAGGAGGCGCGGGTTCGAGTCCCGCTGCGTTCAAATTTTTATACGTTTTCTAAATAAATATTTGTCTTTCCTAAGTGTGGAATAACACTTTAAAAAATGTTTAAAAATATTTAAAAATAGTTTCTCTCTTGCCAAACGATAATTCTTAATAATTATCTTTGGGTAGTGGAAATTTGTAAAAATCTCCCTACAGAGAAGCTAACAACATAAATAAGTTGTAACAAGCGTATAAAAATTTCGACGTAGCTTGACGAGAACGCATGGCTTAGTGGTCAGAACGCCTGGTCGGTTTCCAGGAGGCGCGGGTTCGAGTCCCGCTGCGTTCAAATTTTTATACGTTTTCTAAATAAATATTTGTCTTTCCTAAGTGTGGAATAACACTTTAAAAAATGTTTAAAAATATTTAAAAATAGTTTCTCTCTTGCCAAACGATAATTCTTAATAATTATCTTTGGGTAGTGGAAATTTGTAAAAATCTCCCTACAGAGAAGCTAACAACATAAATAAGTTGTAACAAGCGTATAAAAATTTCGACGTAGCTTGACGAGAACGCATGGCTTAGTGGTCAGAACGCCTGGTCGGTTTCCAGGAGGCGCGGGTTCGAGTCCCGCTGCGTTCAAATTTTTATACGTTTTCTAAATAAATATTTGTCTTTCCTAAGTGTGGAATAACACTTTAAAAAATGTTTAAAAATATTTAAAAATAGTTTCTCTCTTGCCAAACGATAATTCTTAATAATTATCTTTGGGTAGTGGAAATTTGTAAAAATCTCCCTACAGAGAAGCTAACAACATAAATAAGTTGTAACAAGCGTATAAAAATTTCGACGTAGCTTGACGAGAACGCATGGCTTAGTGGTCAGAACGCCTGGTCGGTTTCCAGGAGGCGCGGGTTCGAGTCCCGCTGCGTTCAAATTTTTATACGTTTTCTAAATAAATATTTGTCTTTCCTAAGTGTGGAATAACACTTTAAAAAATGTTTAAAAAAAAAAGAAAGACAGTCAAATATACAAAAAAAGGATTTTATAAGGCTTAAGTTTTTTTCTTCATGAGGTACGGAATCTTAAAAGTAAATGTCGTCACACTTGAACATGGTGTAGAATCCTCACTTTTCCAGCTCCTCCGGCTGGATGAGCAAGTTGTAGTAGGTGCGCGCGCGCTCCATGCGCACCGCCTCGAACAGCTGCGGCGTGAGGCGGCCCGCGTGCATCTCGCGCGACACCAGCTCCACCAGCAGCTGCGGGTCAATCGAGGATGATGTGAGGATCGAGACATTACAGGGGATCTGATGTCGTAAATTCTTATTGTAAATGCTACGATAGTTAAAATAATAATAATACGACACTTGGGGAAAGCTAAATATTATATGTACACAATTTCAGCATTAAGTTTTTTTAACCGACTTCTGTAAGAAAATGAGGTTATCAATTCGACTGTATTTTTTTGTTTATTACCTCAGAACTTTTAACTGAGTGAACCGATTTTGACGATTCTTTTTTTATTTGAAAGCGTCCCGTTCCTTTTTTAATTTAGTCCATTTTGACAATGAAATTCATAAAAAAATCACTTAGGTTTTAAATTTGCATGAAATATGTGCGCGACAATTGCACAAATAACCGATCGTAATCGGATCATTACCATCGAAAAAGGTACAATTTAAGGGTAGTTTAATGAAAGTTTGATTAGGTTCTTTTTATGGGATCCAGTTGAAATTGGAGAAATCGGTTCCTTTTTTGTTAAAAACTGTAATTATTTTATTTAAACTGATCCATACTCATATTAAAAATACTTAAAAAAAAGTGTTAAAATAGTTTATAGTTACATGTAGATTCTGGTTGTAACCGCTCACTTTCCACGTTAATCCTTTTTGATTAGTATACAACGCGTGCGATAAGCCCGCCATAGTCGCCGGGAACAGTTCTTCCTGTTACAATAGAACAACATGAAGTGTGGTGCAAAATGAAATAATAAAGTTTTTATCGATAAAAAAAGTGATAAAAATATCGTTCAGGTTCACGCTGTATCCCGCATATAGCAGAATATGAAATAGATTCTCTTTAACTACACTGATACATTAGAGTGATAAGATAAACCGTTCCCCACGATTCGCCTAATATTTCAGACATTGCGTGAGTGACGGAACTCAATTTTTTTTCGAATGGACTTAATGCTGTTGACATGAGCTGGTCTTGACAGCGTCACCGGGCTAGGGACGGATCTCAACGCTGCGGTTTGTCTTGTGACCAGAGTGAATTAAAATAACAGATTCCCCCCTTCATCTTGGGGGAATCAAACCCATAACTATTAACGTGGAAATACGTGTCTTTTGCGATATAAAGGGCCCTCTTTTTTTAAGTCAATTTACGGATATGTTTTTTTCAGGAAATCACCGTACAGGGGCCGTAGATTTGAGTATATGGTTTGAATTTCAACTCGATACTTCCAAGTTCCTGAGACAAATGTTCTTGACAGACAGACAGAAGGACAGACAACAAAGTGATCTTATAAGGGTTTCTTTTATCCCTGAAAAGTACGGAACCCTATAAACAGCTTCCTTTTAAATAATAATATATTTGACAAGAAAAAGAAAAATATATAAATATATATGTATACCGCGAGTCCCTGTTGTAGTACATCAGTCCAGAGATCGATGAGACAGGCGCTGGAACATGTCAAATAATCAATATTATATTAATTTCTTTCTGATCAATTCAGAGTGGAGCTAAGCTGAGGTACGCGTCATTTGCTATTGTATTATTTTCATCTAATCAATATTCCTGCCCTTCCTGGCGTAGGATCACAAGCGTGCGACGATGGTTGTCGGTTCGATTATCATTTAAGAAAATAAAATATTAAATATTTTAATTTTTTTGTTTTGGTGCCACGCAATGCCTCAAGAATACAGTGGTAACTGAAGTGCGTTAGTGGGGCACGGGGTGTCTTAGCACTGGTTTCCCAGATTTGCCTAAAATCTCGTATACGTAGGCGTGAAGGAAAAACAAGTAATCAATATTGTTTTTTCGTAATTTTAAATAATTCTAATACAACAATTACAACAAATAATTCGTAACTGATAGAAATTTTGAAAGACACATCTAATCAATATTTTTGAATGGTACAAGACAGGCTTGCCTAGTGTGGGACCAACGGGTGATGTGAAATTGTATTGTTGTTGGTAATAAATGTTTTTTTTTTCTATTATTTTAAAATAAATGTTTACAGATATTATTTAAATGTAAAAAAAAAATATATAATTAGAGTAATTTTAAAACTTACTCTCGTGGCGAATGTAAAATGAGCGGAGTAAGGAAGTAGAAATACAGTAAAGCTATGGGAAACCGAAATTTGAAGTCTGGTTTGTACCACACCTCCATGTTATGATTCTTACGTAGTAAATTTGGTTGATCCAATCTGCAAAAAATACATTTAATTTAGAATCCTTAAAAAAAGTTATTTTTGATACTCTTTTCTATTACAGTACGACCGACGAGACGTGGCCGCCCTGAAGTTAGGCGCAGATTATTGCGCAGATTTTATATATATTTTTTTTTTCTTACTTTTGATCATTTTCTTACCAAATAAACAAAACGCAAAAGCTCAGAAAGCTTAATTTAGGACGGCTGATGACTCGTTTTACCGTCCTATACAATATCAAATTGTTTACAAAGACGTATGATTGACATATGACATGACATTGAATATAAACTTCTGCCACTCAACACGCAATATCCCGAAGACTGAGCGAAAAGTAGAGAACGGAGTGTCTTAACACTACCCTGCCCATTCTGCCTGTTATATGCGAGATACAGTTTCTAGTTAAAAAAAAAAACATTGTATAATATATTCTTACTAGCCGGTCAGCTCGCGGCTTCGCCCGCACATCAACTATTATTTTTTACTTTCTATATTTATGTGCCATCTATATTTTTAATCTATATTTGCCAACAGGTTGATTATGTAATTTATACATTCCATATTTTTTTATAATTTTGAGAAAGTGCAAGCTCTACGTGGTTGCTTGCGAGGACGACATCGGTGGCAAGGGCGCCCGCCCTCCGCGGACTCGAGCATAGATAGACTTGCGGCCGTAAACAAAGCATTGAATTATACTTATTTAGAAAACGTTTAAAAATTTTAACATAGCGGGACTCGAAACCGCACCTCCTGGAAACTGACCAGGCGCTCCGACCACTAAGACATACGTTCTTGTCAAGCTATGTCGAAATTTTTACAAATTTCCGCTACCCAAAGTTCTTTTTTCAAATCGTCTGTCCATCGTGCTGCAGGGCGTCCTACACTAAGTTTGCTCCGTAGGTCATGACAGGTAGGACGCACCGATTGAAGACTTTTATCTTTAGGTACTGTGGGACCGACGATTTAAAAATATGGTATGTAATTACACTTCCTTCTTGATGTTGTGCCGACCAAATTGGATACTTTGGCCGAGATATACATATTCTTGCACAACCTCATGTTAGCAACACTTACAGACCACGGGTCTCAGGGGCACATGACTATTAAATATAACTTTCGTTTGTCAAAATTCATCCCGAGACCCATATCTATAAGAATTGCCCAGACCATTAAGCATCTCCTCCAAATCATGCAGAGTTTTCGCCATGATGACTATGTCGTCGGCAAATCGTAAATATGACAAATCCTGGCCATTTATGTTAATGCCCCGTCCGTTCCAATCTAGCGACTTAAAGATGTCCTCCAAGGCAGCTGTAAACAGTTTCGGAGAAATGATATCTCCCTATCTTACCCCGCGATGCAATTGGATTGGCCTTGTGCTTTGATTTTGTGCATACACTTTATCATATTGACGTACCGACAGTCAATAAGGCATTTCTGCAGCCCGGGTCTCGATTGTATCGAAGGCTTTTGAAGTCCACTTACGCTAAGCATAGACGTTGATTGTATTCCTCGGTCTTTTGAATAATTTGCCTAAGAGTGTGTTTCTACGGTACTAAAGCCTTTTCAAACCCCGTCCTGCGCAACTGCTTGGAAGTTATCGATTTTCTGAGCGTGACGGTTTGTGATAACCCTCGAAAACAACTTATATACACGGCTTAAGAGTGATATGGGGCGGTAGTTCTTTAACAAGGCTTTATCGCACTTTTTGAAACATAATTTTACCATACCCCTCCATCCATGCCTCCGGTATAATGCCATTATGAAGGATGGAATTGAAAAGGCTAATCTTATCAAAATAGGCTAGCCACTCTGCAGTTATTCCTTCCTCTCCAGGAGCTTTGTTGTTTTTATGACGGATTACCGAGGGCTATCCTAATCTCACTCATGTCCATCTAAGGAAGGTCGTCTGATAGATGGCGGCTAGGTCTGCCTCGCGGGTCATCCACGCTGCGGTACTCTAAGGGTGATAATTTAGAGGAGACATACCCAAAGATAATTACTAAGAATTATAAGAGAGAATGCTATTTATTAAATATTTTTAACGAAAAGACATTCTCTCTTGCCAGAGTTATAATTCTTCTGAGGAATGTAGCTTTCATACAAAACAAAAAAATAAGCAACTTCGACCAGTAGTCCCAGAGATCTTAGCGCTTAAACAAAAAAATAACTCTACCGCTTTATTATATTAGTTTTTAATAATCTTTTAATCAGCTTCACGCTGTGTTCCGCACACAGAAGGGTAGGCAGAGGGAACGTAGTGGAACACTCCATTCCCCACTTTCTGCCGCGTGCCGAATTCTGGATGCATTGCGTGCTAAGTGGAAATATAAATAAATTTCCACTTAACACGCAATGCATCCAGAAACGCAGAAATAGAAATATAAATAAATAAAATAAAAAAGCCTTTATTGCCATTTACCCCAGTTACAAGAAATGGAAATATAAATTTAAGTAAATATTTCATCTCTTTGAGTGGGGATCGAACCCACAACCAGTCGGTTTTACAATCACACTTCATGCCGCTGCGCTACGACTGGCCTTAGTATACATTTGTGTTATACTAAAATTACATTATATACATACCTAAAATTTTTAACCGTTGCTATCAAATCACCTTTGGACAACACTTTAGTCTTCTTCTCGCTTTTAGACACTTTTTTGTAAATATCTTTATCGGTACTGTTATATAAATTAATGCCGAGTCTCTCCGCTTCCTCTACGTACGCGGGCGCGGGCGGTACGAGGTCGAAATTATTTGTAATGTATATATTTTTATCGGGTAAATGAAATTCTTTGTAGGGCTTCACATTCAGCCATTTTTTTAACCATAGTTTTGGTTTTTCTGTAAGAAAAAAATACAAATATATATAATATATCAATAGTAATGAATAGTAAACGCGACAGGTTGTGCGTTCGATTCACACTCGAAAAAACATTGATATGTGGAAATATCTATACTTTCTGCCTTGGCGACGGTGTTTGAAATTTTGCTGAATGAGTATGTACGGGTTGCCCAGTGGAAATCGAACCCACGACCCGTCGTGCTTATAATGATATGCATCATGATAGGTAAAGAGGTAAAAATAAATATGTAATAAACACCTATTCTTTTGTATTCAGTGCCGAACCATTTCTCTTTAGCGTCGTAATGTATCGGTTTCGAGTACTTATCGGACATTATGACCACGTTGGCCATGTTCGGCGTCATGCTGTCTAGAAGTGATGTTATGCCCTGCGTAATATAAAAAAAAATATGAATATACTTATTTAAATTTGTAAAACTGTTAATAATTTCAGTGGAACACCTTTAAAAGATAAGATTTATTAAAGAATTCACGAGTTTTTTGTGCAACAAAACATATATTTGCTATTTATTATCAGTAATTTATTCTCTCTATAAGTACAGAAATCCGAATGCTACCTATAAGTAAAAAAATATTTAGATATATGTAAATTTTAAAAGATTAAGTGCATGTTACTTTGTTAACTTAGTGACGTTTTTAAAATAATAGATTTATAATGTTATTTAAACATTTTAGAGGGCACCGTGGTGTCGCTGTAAAGATGATACTTGTGAGTTCGATATCGTCTCGGTGTCAGACACGTTGCTATGGCAACGCGTATCATTTGCGTCAATTTGTTCTCTGATATAAATAAATAAATTAATTAAAAGAAATATTTACCTTAGGATCGAATTTGTAGTATAATTTATTCCCTGTAATATAATGTTCTGGTGGGAAGAAGTGCATGTTTCTCGCCAGAGACTCTACATTGTCTGCAAGCTGTGCTTCCTCTGCGAAACGGAAACTTGTGTCTGCCGTTGCCTAAAAATTATTTTAGAATAAGGTACAGTACGATCGACGAGTCGTGGCCGCCATGAAGTTAGTGTAGATGATTGCGCAGATTTGATTGTACGATTTTTTTGCCTTTCCATTATTTTCTTTCGGAGTGCGCAAATTTTCAGAAAACCTAACTAAAGCGGCTACCCCATATAAGCCTCTATTGTAGCGTACTCGACTATTATATAATATTTTTTTCAAGATGCATTAGTGAGAACAGGCCACGAGCACGATAAAAAACATGTAAATAAACACAATGGCAATAATATACTTCTCCTTTATTTTTGTCTCTTTTAGCGGGAGTTGTTATTAAAAGATAAATATTTTGCGTTTTCAATAGGGTTACTCAGAAAATTTAACTCTAACTAATCAAAAAACCGAAAAAAAAAAATATTAAATAGAGAAAAAAAATATATTACAAAATCTGTGTAATTTAAACGAACTAACAAAATAAGGAAATGTAGGTAAGTAAAGAAAATTCATAATATTTGCATTACAGAAGTCTAATAGAGCGATAATACTTAATTGCTGATTGTCGATACCATATCTTAAAAAAAAAATTAAAATTAAATTAGCTTCACGCTATATCCCGCACACAGCAGGGTAGGCAGAGGGAACCTAGTGTTAAGACACTTCGTTCCCCACTTTCTGCCGAATTTTGGAGGCATTGCGTAATGAGTGGCAGAACTCAACGCCGCGCTTTGCCTCGACACCAGAGCGAAGAAATGAAAATATAAATTTAAGTAAATATTTCATCTCCTCGAGTGGGGATCGAACCCACAATCAGTCGGTTTTACAGTCACACTTTGTACCACTGCGCCACGACTGGCCTCGGCCCTGACCATATCTTATTTCATCGTAAATCTTAATTAGCGCAGTAGTCGTGCTGTGTCACAGACAGATCCGGATTGAAAAGGACTGTGAAACTAGTGCTTAGATTTAGCGTTCAATTACTTTTGAGAGAAAAGGGAGAATTGAAATAGGTCGATAGTGAGAAAAGGGAGTAAGATTCGTAATTTTAGAAATAGGTAAAACATGAGCGATGCGCCAAATGCTAGGAAACAACCATAGGAAAGAGAAAAATTTATAATATGCTACGTAGATTAATGGCTACTCCACCACCATCTTTACCAATTCTATCGTACCTAATTATGTAAAAGCCTGGCAAAGCACATGGTGTAGAGGGGAGACAAGGCTTGAGAAAGCTTTTTGGGACCAAGATTGCGTGAATCTTTTGTGTCAAACGTGCTCAGAAGATCAGGATAGTGGGCAGGGATGATTTGAGCGACAATATGTATTACGTTAAGGTTTTTAGGAAAGGGTGAAAAGTAGATTCAAGAAAGAAATTCAGATAATAAATAATTCATAATTATTCAATTTACCTTTATTTCTTTATAAATTCGTTCTGATGGTCCAATCTGTTTCAACATTTGTATATATGAAAATATAGCTTCAACCACCTGTTAACACAAAAAAAAACTTCCATTACATTAATAATATCTAAATAAAAATAGCATTATTTACTTACATTTAATATATTACAATTGTTAATATACTATATTTAAATAATAATAATTATTTACATTCTTCGCTTGGTAGACTGTTCGTAGCAATGTCTCAAGGACAAAATAAAAGGAAGGTAATAACTTGGAATTACTACAGAACGTAACAATTTTTCCCTCTGCCTACAAAAATTATATAGAAATCTTCTAAATTATTATTGAGGCCAGTCGTGGCGCAGTGGCACAAAGTGTGACTGTAAAACCGACTGGTTGTGGGTTCGATCCCCACTCGAGGAGATGAAATATTTACTTAAATTTATATTTCCATTTCTTCGCTCTGGTGTCGAGGCAAAGCGCGGCGTTGAGTTCTGCCACTCAACACGCAATGCCTTCAAAATTCGGCAGAAACACTAGATTCCCTCTGCCTACCCTGCTGTGTGCGGGATATAGCGTGAAGCAATTTTTTTTTTTCTAAATTATTTCTTGAATACCTACCTCGTCGACATGATCAAGTCCATTTTTAGTAAGAACAACTTGTACAGAGAACAGACTGTACATAGAAGTGTAATCTATGCCTCCTTCTTCAGTACCCGCGACCAGATCGAGCGCCCATACTCTAAGATAAATAGAAAATATAATTTTAGATATATTAATTACCTATATAATGATTAATTAATGCAATGGTTGCGGGTTTGGTTGAGCGTTGCGACCCGCCGCTTAAAACGATATGTCCCCACTTCGTGTGGAACAAATGATTGTAGCTTAATATAAAAAAAAATGTAAAAAGACTATATGCAATACTAGGAAGTACATGATTCATTCAAAAAGATGAAATGATGAACGATAAAAAAAAAATATGTTCAAAAGATAAACTAAACTAAATTCTCTACATAATTTCAACAATTAATAAGTTTATATGCTTAATATATATATATATATATATATATATATATATATATATATATATATTTATATTTTTTTATATTTATATATATATTTTTTCTTTACTTTTTCCTTAAATAGGAGAGGAGGCTACCGCGTCCCTCGTGTGCGAGTAGAAATGTCAAGTACTCCTGTGGCTTCGATTCGTATTCGGAAAGCAAAGATCTCAAGCACCATGTTAAATGTACCTAAAAGAAAAACAAATTAAATTATTTATTATAAAATTATAATCATATACGTCATATAGTTTAAAATAAAAAAGCTGAAGGTTTCAAAAAAGCTTTTTTATTCCAGTGCAAACATATATCTATTATTCTCAAACAGAAAATATTATCATTTACAATACGGTCAATAAGTCGTGGCGCAGACTTGATTTTTCGGATTTTTTCTTACTTTTGTTTATTTTCGTCCCGAGTGAAAAAAGAGCAAAAATTCAGAAAACTCAACTTCAGTCTCTCAACTCAACTCACTTCACGTTTTGTCGACTGTACTGTAAGTTTTTATAACGAAATGCATGTGTAAGTATTTTTATTATATATTTCTTGCATTTTACACGAAATTACCTCAGAAATTTTAGTGCATGAGTTAATGTCTGGTTGTGGGTTCGATCCCCACTCGAGGAGATGAAATATTGACTTAAATGTATATGTTCATTTCTTCGCGGCGTCCAGGCAAAGAGTGGTAGCATTGAGTTCTGCCACTCAACACGTTTTGCATCCAGAGTTCGGCAAATAGTGGAGAACGGAGTGTCTTAACACTAGGTTCCCTCTGCCTACCCTGCGGTGAGCGGGATATAGCGTGAAGCTGATTTTATGGTCTAAGCCATGAAAACGTCAAGTATTTTTCTTTATTTGCCTATACTCTGCTCTCAATTTTTCTCCTGTTATAGGACATTATGTACTGGCTGGTGAAGCTCTCTCGTTATTCTTTATAAGTTAATTTGTAGTAGTTGTTGAACATATAAATAAAAAGTTTACATAATACAGTGGTGTAGGATAATACACAATTTTTAATTTACCTCACTAGTATCGCTAACTGGTTTCATGTAATAAATGTCTTTGAATTGCGGTGTAACCATTGCTGGTTTGAAAGAGAATTTACTGAAGTCGTCAGCTGGCAACTTATTCGTGGGTATTTGTCCGAACGTACATGACACAAGTTTCTCTAGTTCTGCAAGATCCATATCGGCCTTGTCCCTCCGGGAAAAGTGATGAGATGAGCTGTTCTTTCCGATTTGAATTCGACGAAGCGAACATTTCAAATTCTATAATAGAAATATAGTGTTATTTTTTTTAACTTCACGCTATAGCACGTTCTTTTGTTAAAACACTCCATTTATCACTTTGCGCCGAATTTTCAAGGCATTGCTCGTTGGATGCCAAAATTCTACGCCGCGCTTACTGTTGTGTCTAGAGCCAGGAAATGAAAACGTATTTTTTTTATTGTGTGTATGTAATATTTTTAATATGTTATCACTTTGAGCAACATGACATATTTAATAGAAGGATTTTTTTTTTATTTATTTATAATATATTACATAAAAAAAATATTTTTCCTCGCGTTCTTAAGCCCAATTTGGCTTGTATGACCACTGCAAGCTTTTATTTGTTCAAATTTAATTGTGTTATTTACGGTGAATTAAATATTTTTTAGTTGTCTAATATGTTCAAGACTAGATTCTTTTAATCTATTAAAAAAGCCACACCCGCCAGGTTATAAACAGAATGTGTAAATTTTTAAGAAGCAAGTACTTGTACGACTTTTACAATACGTAAATCCTTATTATTACCGGATTGAATAACTTCTAATCTGCGTTGCATAACCTCCTTCTTCATGAGTGGGCTGGCGAAGAACTGACTGAATATATCCATGGCTTTTGGCAGCTGTTTCTTCTGTATCTCGAAAAAAAAAATTGTTACCTCGCGGTCAGTCCAAGCATTGTCGTAACCACCTCCTTTCTATTAAAAATAAGTGTTAAAAGAAAATAATTAAAAATTTTATTTATATTACAAAACAGATTTAATAACATAACATTGAGGCCGTTTGAGGCCCTCGTGGCCAAGGGCACAAGAATGTGACTATAATGCTACGGGTGTGGGTTCGATTCCGACGCGGTGTCGAGGCAAAGAGCATCATTGAGTTGCGCCACTCAACACGCAATACCTCCCAATTTCAGCGGAAACTGGGGAACGGAGTGCCTTAACACTATATTCCCCCCTCTGCTTACACTGCTGTATGCATGATACAGCGCGAAGCTGATTCAATTTAATTTTCAATTTAACATAACATATTTTTTTGTACAATTAAAATCAATGTTTAATGTTTAATATAAAAAAATACAACTGAAAGAGAAGATTACTGTGTGTATCTAATACATTTAATATAATAAGATACTTGATTTGTTTAATTTTTAATAGATATTAAGAAAAACTTGTTACTTGTAAAGTATTTGTACAAACAGATTGTAATATTCATATATATTTTTTTCAACTTCTATAAAGCAGAGTAGGCAGAGAAAACCTATTGTGTTAATACACTCCGCTCTTCAATTTCCACCTATTATTGAAGTCATTACGTGTTCTGTTGCGGAGTTCAACGCCGCGTTTTTACCTTGTTACCAGAGGAGAAATTAAAATTTTAATAAATAATAATTCATTCCTTCGAGTGGTAGTCGAACCCACAACAATTGCGTTTCAGTCACACGCTTATGCCACTGCGTCACAACGGCGTCAATTAATACATAAATCACTAATATTTTCTATTTACCTGAACAAACGAATCTAATTCATCCTCCTTTGGGTATTTTGCACTGCCTCTGAACACCATGTGTTCTACAAAGCGCGCCAATCCCTGTATTTCTGCTGGGTCGCTGTAACTGCCGACTCCTACAAATAGAGCACACGCTGCCTAAAACAAAATATATTTTTTTAAGAATTAATTTTGTTTTAAACGACTCCTACAAATAGAGTACACGCTGCCTAAAACAAAATATATTTTTTCTAAGAATTAATTTTGTTTTAAACGAAACGATTTCTTTTTGAGGTTTATTCTTCTTCTATTATTTTTCGTTTAGTATCGTAGGCAGAGGAAGCCTAGTGTACACTCTGTTCTGTATTCGAGGCATTGCGAGTTAAATGGCGGAACTCAACGCGCTTTAACTGCAGGTAACTGTAAACTGTATCCCGCACACAGCACGGTAGGTAGAGGGAACCTAGTGTTATGACACTCCGTTCCACACTTTTCGCCAAATTTTGGAGGCATTGCGTGCTGAGTGGCGGAATTCAACGCGTTTTGCCTTGACACCAGAGCGAAGAAATGGAAATATTAATTTAAATCAATATTTCATTTCCTCGAGTGGGGATCGAACCAACCAATCTCGTTTACAGTCACACTTTGAGCCACGACTGGCGCTGGCACTTTAATTTTGAGACACTTAAGTTATATATTTTTTAATTTCATTGTTTTTATTACTCTTGCAAATGTAACTGACCTATTCGAGTGAGAAATAAATTAAAAATTATACTACATACACAGAGTGTTTTAACTACTCTATAAAAACCTAATACGATTTTAACAAAAAAGATTTTTCCAAAACTGAATTATAATTGTAAACTCCGCACATGACTCAATAAATCGAGTCGCAGGTAATGCCAGTGCCTTCAGGAGCGAGCTACTCTCGCCCCTTCCAGCTCGGTGACGCTGTCAACACCAGTCCAGGTCAACAGCAATAAAATCCATTAGAAAAAAAAATTATGCTGGCGATATTGAATTGCGTAAAATAGAACGAGACATATCCTTTTCTCGTTCTAATATGGTTTTTGTGAATGAAAATCGGCGAGACTTAGTAGTATTTTTCTAGTAGTAGGTGTTTAGGGTATTGGCATCTATGCGTAACTGCGTCATACGAAATACAGGTATGGATTAACATCGTGAATTAAAAAAAAAAAACCTACGCCAAAGGTACTTTTGAGGTACTTAACATTTTAGATATGAGTTTGAAATATTTTACCCTATATGCTGCTCCCGTTAAAGGAGCGCAGACGCTTCCACCCTATATAAATGAACATGTAATAGAAAATAAATTACAAAATATATTATTTAGTAACTAAAACAAGACTGATGTTATTATTTATGGTCAACATGAGGTTCAGGTAAAGTCAGGTTCACGTTATTAAATATTTATAAAAAATAAAATAAATAAATCAGCTTCAGCTGTATCCCGCACACAGCAGGGTAGGCAGAGGAAACCTAGTGTTAAGACACTCCGTTCCCCACTTTCTGCCGAATTCTGAAGGCATTGCGTGTTGAGTGGCAGAACTCAACGCCGCAGTTATTAAATATAGTATTTCTATTACACTTTGAAGAAGTACGCAATTTTTCAAACATAGCTACTGTTTTTTTTTAATAAATATATCAATCGACGAATGACGGAGAAATGGTTTGACTAATATAATGGTAGATCGAAACATTTCTGGACTTGAAAGACTTGTAGACGTAATCTATCGATCAAGAAATCGTAGTCAAATATTATTAAGACTAATAATATGAATTGTTGACAAAACAAAATATTTATTTTAGGCTAATCTAATAATGTAATTTCTTTAGGGCATTGAAGCAAGCAAGCCAGGGCGAATTTAGTTTTAGCTTTTTTGATCGAGCAAAGCTTAACATTACAAGCACTGGCAATTTTATTGTAAATAAATAATTTAATGTAAGGATTGAAATGTCTGGCGAAACTTGACTGTTCTCAAATTACTTTTAAATGTGCCAACTTTTGTACAGTGTATTCTATTCGTCAAATAGCTCCGAAACCATTCAAGTTCGACTCCTCTAATGCCAAATTGAGAATTAAACTTTTCCACGAGTATTGGATTCGAGACGGTATGGAAAGCCCTGGAGAGGTCCAGAAGAATGTAGTAATTTTGGCTTTTTGACAATCTTAACAGGTGGCTCTTTTAGACGTTAGCTGAGATACCGCATCTTCCGTTGATTGACCCTTTCTAAAGCCATATTGTTTCGGGGAAATAAATTTTTTATCTTCGTTGTATTTGGTGATCCTTCGACTAACAAAATTCTCAAGCAATTTAGAGAACGCTGTCAGCAGCGAAATAGGATTATAGTTATGCGGAGAATTTTAGTTCCAGATTTGTAAATTGGCTTAATGCATGCCGTTATCAGGAAATATTCCAGACAATAGACCCTGATTAAATATAGTTGTAAGTGGCAATCCTATAACATCTTTAATTTCCTATAGAAGGACATTATTAAGATCGTTAATACCTGATGCTTTGTAATTTTTGCAATGATATTATAATAGACTCTAATTCATATTAGTCATGAAGAAAGAGTTTCACACAATGTGCTTTGGATTAATTTTCTTCTTTTCGTCTGTATTTTGTTCACGTAAAATTTTTGTATCCAAAGTTTGTCCTATTGTTGAAAAGTATTTATTTTACTTGACAGAAAAGTGACAGATGTCCTTTACAGTTCGCCACATCCTTTTTGGGTTTTTTCCAAAAAGCGATAAATTATAACTATTAACTATTATTATTTGGATTTAAGTTGTTGCAAAAATTACGATAGCGAGTATAAATAATTCGTTTTAGGGTGTCATTAGGATATTTCCATGATTGCATATGTAGACTATCACGGTGTCGCATACATCGTATTAATCCGGGTGTTATCCAGGGCTTAAGATTACGTTTGCTTCGTTTTAGATTTTTTTTGCTCGTATTTTTATTAATAATATAATTAAACCGGAAGTAAAAACTATTTACAGATTTATTTATATCATTGGGATCAAATATTTGAGCCTAGCTTACATCCCTAAGTTCCTTCTTGATACCATCTATATTATATTTAATCTTTAGCTAGAATTTTGCTGTTAGACCAAGTATAACAATATCAGGATCCGTTATATCGCTACAACAGATGACGTCTATTTTATTTATAAAAACATGATCGAGACAAGCATTAACTCTTGTTGGTTTGGTGATTGCCGGAAATAGTCCATATACTGCCATTAGACATAGGTATTCCATGATAAGATTGCTTGTTGTGGCTAATAGACAAATATTAAGGTCACCGGCTGTTATTAACATTTTATTAGAGTGTAAGAGAGTTATAGTTAGATAGTTAGTTGTTTATTGTCAGAATTGTAATATTATCGCAACCTAATTGAATCTGTAAGCAATAAATATGTAGTTATTACAGAGTACAGTGACTAATCGATTGTCACCTCCGCAGAGTCATGCCGCGGTGCACGAGGTCACACACTCCGAATTTTTATTATTACATGATTTTATTTAGATTGATATTTTAAAATTCGTTTTATCTTTTGAATGGAATGTCCGATTTTATTAATTAGAAAGTACTTCACACGTATAGAAATTATCTTTAATAAAATATTATTTAATGGGATAAAGATATGCAGAGGTATGAATAATATGGTTTCAAATTGAATTATTAGTAAAGATTACCTTCATAAATCATAACAGTTAAGTTTGAGCCGTAATTAATTCAATACAGAGATAAAGAGCCTATATTGGTATAATATGGTAATGATTATTTAGTTTGACTTCTTATCAGAGTGAAGAATTGAAAGTAATTCATTCCCGCCAAATGGGGACACAACTGATGCTCGACAATATTGTACTGTGCTACAACTGCCTTAGAATTGAAAAAAAATGATTAAAAATATATATATATATATATATATATATATATCAAAACTATATAATATAAGTTTATTAAAGGAAAGGAACTTGAATTTATTTTAAATTGCAAAGACATTTCTGAATTAGACTCTATTTAACAAAAGATTTAAAATGACAATAATGTAACTTACCAGCTTTTCCTCATATAATTCGGCTGTTCTTTTGGTATCATCTTGATCACTACTAGCAGACTGTACTGATTTACTACCATCACTTTCCTGGTCTGATATAAGGAGTGCAGTTAAACCATTCTCTAATCTTATTGTTCTATAATATAATATGCAAACTTGTAGTTCAATTCATGAAATAATGGTCAATATATTATAAGCTAGCGGCCCAATTGGTTTATCAATATAAATTATATTATGAATATAATTTATTATTACATAATTAATATAATTTATACATTCAATTATTTTGAGAAAGTGTAAGCATTATATGGTTGCTGGGGAGGACGAAAGCGGGGGCAAGGGCGCCCCTTCGCAGTACTCGTACATGTGAAACGGTTCATCGTTCATCGCTGTTTTACTTTAAATTTACATTTTCTCATAAAATACACGTTCAAATAACATGTTTTAAAAATAAAAGCACATCTTCATAAAATTTCCTTGATGATGGAATAACTTTCGTTTGTAAGTTACAATATATTTATAAAATAAAAAACGTTGAAATCACCTTTCAATTTTCAATTAGTAGTATAGTTAGTAACAAAGTGCCTTATGGTGTATTATTTATAAGAAATAGATAAACGGTATCGTGGACTTTTTTTTAGAACTAATAAATATTTTAAATAAAACAATTTTAGCCGGATTAATCGCGTATATTTAAAATTATACATTTAGGGGACGAGCTTCGCCAGATAAAGATTTATCAGATCAAGCTGCCAGTTTCCCGCCAGCATTGTCAGAAGACCAACAAGCCACCCACAGTAGACAACCAGCAGACAGTACTAGTAGAGACTACTAGACAGCCATCATTTCTACCATATGTGAAGGGAGTAGTTTACAGATAGGATTGGCAACATCTTAAGAAGAGCTTCCATAAAAACCATATTCAAGTCTAACAAGAAAGTGAGCCAATTCTTGAGACCAGTGAAAATAATATTCCTTAACAGAGTGCAGGTGTACACAAACTAGAACTTTGGTTCGTACATCGGTCAAACAAAGAGAAGCATCGGTATTAGGGTGAAGGAACACATTTCCAATATCAAGAACGGCCATGTAACAAAGTCAACTGTGTGTGAGCATACTGTGGATAAACCCAGCCAATTTATTAGGTTTGATAAACCCCATTTCCTCGCTAAGGGAAACAGATACATTCCTAGAATAATCCGCGAGGCTATTGAAATACAAAAGCATCCTAATTTCAATACAGATGGTGGCTGGAAACTTTCTACCTGGAACCCACTTATAAAATCATTGTCTCAAACCCACCATACCAGAGGGCAAGATACTCATTCTGCAGGAATCCAGGTCAGTACGCGAGGCAATTAAAAAATCGTTAGCGGTAATTTGGTATGGCTCTTTGATTATGGCGTTCCGAACGTGCCAGTAGACCACATATCACTTCGCTAATGTCACGTTGTGTGGAAAAAACACAAAGGAGGTTGTACGGTAAAAAAGAGAAAATGTTACACAGTAAGAGAATGCATGTTAAAAAAAAGATCCTTTAAAAATTGCCTTCACCTATAAAAACAAAGTAAAATTAATATATACATTATACACATAACACAGAAGGTTAGTAGTAAGAAATATAATACAAAGGTGCTAGCTTAGAATTTAATTTTGTTATATCTAATATATTTACATAAAAATTTATATAGGGGACTAAACACAAACATTAACAAACATTGAACATTAAGAGAGCGGGGAACTTTATGAGGAAGGACATGTATGAGGGACAGACCAGTTTAGGGCAAGTGAAAAGTATGTGAGGAGGGAAACCGTCGTCCAGGCCACATTCACACAGAGAGTGGTCCCTGACCCTGATCTTAGCTAAGTGCACAGGTGTACATGCATGTCCAAGGCGCAAGGGACAAAAAGTTGATATAATCCTCCGTTCAGTAAATCTTTGAGAGAAAAACCAAGGTCGCCTGGGGATATTTGGTTGAACAACAGCATAAAATTTACCTTTCTGAAGTTTGATAATTCCCAGAATTCAGACCATGACCCATCCATATGAGTTGAGGCAAGAGACAACAGATCAGGATCTGTTGTCTCTTGCCTCTTGGGCCTCTGTTGTCTCTTGGGCCGAAATATAAAAATGATCTAAATTACCACACTGGATGGCTAATTTTACGAACGAGTCTGCAGATTCATTCCCACTTATTCCAGAATGACTTGGAATCCATGCCAAAGTAACATCTAAGCCCTTTGTATAGCATGAGTACAGTTCTTCACTAATCCTTAAATTAATTGAAGACCTTAATTTACTATGAAATCGATTTCTCTTTATGGCCCATATGCAGCTTAAGGAGTCAATACAAATGACAGTCTGTTTGAAGTTGTGGGAGTCTGTGAACCGGACTGCTTCTAACAAAGCAACAGCCTCTCCAGTAAACACAGATGATTCGGGAAAACATTTATATTGTAATATAATTTTGAATTTTGGTATCCAGCAAGCTGCACCTACACAGCTTTCCTGTGAAAGCTTTGATGCATCTGTAAAGATGAGGATGTGATTTGAAAAATTGGTGTCAGCAGCTCCCTTGGTTAGATCAAGATTAGTGATAACAGAAGGATGGTGTACTAGTGCCTTATAAGGCGTACAGAATAATGGGTTAGATGGATAAGAGGACAAGAGACAAGGGAGGTAAATTTTAAGAAACTATTGAGTAAGTAGGGTAGGGGTCCGCTTCGAGGGATGAGGTTCGCTAAATTAGATAATTCAGACCATAGGGAGTGGGAAGATGGCTGTAACATTTTACCAAACCAACCGGTCAGATAGGAACTGGCGACGGGTAGGAAAAGGTGGATCTACACACTCCACTTGCAGTGCATTGGTGAGAGAAGACTTCGTTGCACCTATAATAATCCGTAGGCATTTGTATTGGATTCTATTGAGTTTTTCAGTAGTAACTTTATTAAAAGGGTCTAAAACAAATAATCAATAGTCAACGTGACTACGGATTAAGGAATTGTACAGTAGTTTTAGAGTATAAGGGAGTGCGCCCCACCACACACCAGACACACATTCACATTTTTTACTGATATTCAGCATGTGCAATTCCGTTCAGTCTTTTATCAAGAATCATGCCTAAGATTTTAACGTTCTCTGCTAATTGGATAATATCATTACCGTGAATAATTTCAAAATCAGGAATTACTCTCTTTTTGTATAAAATTTCTGCCCGACACTTTGCTACTGATAGTGCCAAGCCATGGTTAGAGACCCACTGGTCTAGATAGCGTAAAGCAGTATTTAAGCGATAAGTGATGTCCTCCACCGATTTTGAGCTATACTAAAGGACGATGTCATCAGCATACTGAAGGATGTTACAAAAGCTATTGACAGACAATTCAAGGTCATGAGTATATAAATTTCACAACAGAGGACTGAGAGCGGAACCTTGGGGCAAAACATTCCAGACAAGTCTGGGAGGTATAGCAAGCAGCGCTAATTTGATATAATAATTATGTCAACTGACAGATAAATGCCACCTACGTCTACTCGTGACCACGGACTACTGCAAAGTGTTCGAAACGTTGGGTTTCCAAAATGTATAATTTTGAATTAAATCCGGTTAAAATAGTTTCATTTAAAATCTGTAATAATCGTGAAAATCAAAGAACTTATTATAGATTTTTTTTCCCTACAATATATTTTTGACATATATTTTACTATATTTGCAGCGCACTCTCTTAAAGCAATTGTATTCATTACTATTTTGTTATATGTATAAGGCTAACTAAAACTTATACCATAATGTTAAATAGCCTATACACTTCAGAATAACGTAGCCTTCATACAAAACAAAAAATAAGTTAATCTGACCAAATATTTGCAATATTGTAATTTATATATAATAATTTGAAATAAAATAAAACAAACTCTTTCACTTTATTGTATTAGTATAGATAATATGTTTTTTAAAGGTACTAAACTGCTGTTTTGGATAGGTACTAAAATTATACATACATTTGTAAAACTAAAAAAAATATAATAAAATAATTTGTCATGTACTTAATATGAAAAAAATATATTTAACTCTAATCAAAATGATGTAGGTATTTTAAAATCTTTATACTCACTTATAAAGCTTTTTATCAGAAGCAGATTTAATAGGCTCAGAGAGAACCTCAATTTTCTCCTTTTTACTGCATTCACTTAAATTTGGCTTCATCCCATTTCCTACTACTTTACTTACTCCTTTACTTACTACTTTAGGTTTAACTTTAGGCGTTCTACGAGAACTTTTCTTTTTAGACATTTTGATCCGGATATGTTTATACAGCAATAACCAGATGTTATTGATTGAAGTTGGACAGAAATTTCGGCGGCTTTTATTGTGTTAAATGACAATAAAAGGCTAGCCGCACACACACAATATTATCGTCAAGAGAATATTGCCAATAATACATTGAATATTGACAATAATATATGGCTTCGCATAGTACACAATATTTTGTAGAAAAATCCGACGCAGTCGCTAAGTAGCTTTATTTGCGTGTGGACGTGTTAAGTCTAAAATGTATAGAAAGCAAAAACCAATATGTTTTCTTTTTGTATTAGACGTATGTCACATTTGAATGACGTCAGTTGAATTGTATTATTTGTATATTAAAGTTTTTTTTTTAATAATTTAATCATAGTATTTAGTGACAAAAAGCTACTTTTAGTAATGTGTGATTAATTAGAATTAGGTTATAAGTATTAATTAATAAAATCAATGAAATAATTTTTATATTTATATTTTCAAATTTTATAAAATTACACACTGTATATATAATATATAGTAAATAAAAAAAGTAATTAGGTTAAAAGAAACGAAAACGAAAAGTAGTAAGTAAAAAGAATAATAATAAAAAATAAAGATTGTTTCCATATTTAAAGCCAGGAATATGTTAACTTAAAATTTAAAAATTCATACATCGGTCAAACAAAGAGAAGCATTGTAGTGTTAGGGTGAAGGAATACGTCTATGTCCGATATCAAGAATGGATATGTATCGAAGTCAGCTGTGTGTGAGCATAATGTGGATACACCCAGCCAACATATAAAATATACGCGATTAATCCGGTTAAAATAGTTTCATTTAAAATGTGTAATAATCGTTTAAATCAAAGAACTTATTAAATTTTAAAATGTTGGTATGCACTCGGTTTTTTTTATTTTCAATAATATGTTTTAAATATGTCGTAAACATGCAGAAACACCAACCTTTTTTTTTGTAAAACCTTTGTCTTCTCCCATATATGGTCACTGCACTTAACCAACTCAGTAATTTCCTGAAGAATTTTCTTGATAACTTTTGAGATACTAGCTTTAGTCTTATAAATACATTTATAAATCTTTATTGCCCGTTTACGCTTAATGAACAGAATTGGTTTATGAACAAAAAGTTTATGTTAATCACATCTTATTTGAATATATAATAAGACAGTAAAAATATTTTGTCTGTACATTTAGTAATTTTGACTGAAATGGATAGAGGGACACTTAAAAAGAATAATAGAATGCAAAAATATATATTTTTAAACATTTTTTAAAGTGTTATTCCACACTTAGGTTCTAAATAAGTAAATGCGTTCAATAAAGTTGATTTCGACATCCTTTTAGCCATTCTAAGGTCCATTAACATTCCTCCAATAGCTCCAACAGAATGGTTTTGCTAATATCTTCACGGCCGCACTCAGAGCATTAAGCTTGACGGGAAGCACACTTCTCAATGTCAGTTAGGCGCTGGCGTTCCGCAAGGTGGTATTCTGTCTCCCTTACTCTTTTCCATTTTTATTAACACGCTCACTCCACATATGTCTACATCATATCATCTTTACGCCGACGATTAAGAAATTTATAAAACGGTACCTGCCAATGACATACTCAGAGTAATAGATGAGATTAATTCCAATTTACACTTAATTAGTCCTTGGAGTAAATCGTTCGGACTATCTATTAACTCAAGTAAATCTAACGTATGTATGTTTGGACATTCTAAGCAGCTATTTAAAATAAAATCAAATCTTCCTCAAATCTTTTTTGATAATGTTTACTTAGAACTTAGCGATAGTGTTAAGAACTTGGGAGTCAGAATAGACAGCACATTTTCCTGGTCGCCTCAAATTGCCGAGCTCAGCCGTAAGATCTTCAGTGCTATAAGAAGTTTGAGAAGATGGAAGAACCTACTACCATTAAGGACTAAAATCTCATTGGCTCAAACTCTTCTTCTCCCTATGCTTGATTATGCTGACTCGTGTTACTTAGATTTATCTCAACAACTACTAAATAAGCTTGAACGGATGCAGAATGTCATAATCCGATTTATCTTTGGATTGCGAAAGTTTGATCACGTAACACAATATCGTACTCAGCTTAAATGGCTCACTGTAAACGACTGACGACAATTACACTCTCTCACACTCCTTTACACAATCCTTTACCATCCTGTCACTCCTTCGTACCTCAAAGAACGATTTAAGTTCTTGGGGTCGAACACCTTCCACTCCCAACACCTTCGTTCCCGCAACAACAATCTCCTAGAAGTCCCATTATGTCACACTAAATGCTATGGAGACTCTTTTACTGTTCAAACAGTAAGACTTTGGAATGCGCTGCCCGGTGAAGTTAGACGATCTCCATCGGTAAATATTTTTAAACGTAGACTTAAAAATTACTACCTGTATATATGCATTTCTGTATTATTTTAGTATGTATATATGTATTTTTGGATTTATGTATGTATGTACTTTTATGATTGTTTATTATTATTATTTAGTTTTTTAATTTTTGCGCCTGACTGTACTGTTTTCTCTTACATTAAGTCCGGCACTCTTAATGGTTGCCTGTAAGAGATCACTTGTAACGACTAGGCCCCATTGCGCATGTTAATTTAAGTACCTATATAAGTACCTACATGCCCCTTTTTTATCTAAATTGTGTATTTTTTTCATGTGCAATAAAGTAGTATTATTATGCGTCTCCTTCATAATTCACGGGTTCAAAAGAACCCGGTCCTTTGGAAGGCTTGCGTGGGGACACAGGTCCAACACGTAGGCCACGAGGCCCCTTAGAGAAAATACAAAGGATTTACTGTGACGCATCAGCCGGGATCCATCTCTGGGTAACCACAGGTAATTGCCGCCGATAGAGATGGTCGCCGGTTAATGCGTAGAAACTATGGAAAATGTGGAAATCTAAACTAGGACTATGGAATGAAATTTGGATGGACTGGCTACTGGGCTATTGAGTGAGACTAACGGACTAGAACTAGAACTAGAACTCTTTTCTACTTATTATTATTATTATTAAATCAAATGTGTCGCGATCCCCACCTGTAGTCGATTCGGTGTTTTGCACTATCCCCGACGATATCATAGAAAGTAGAACGGAAAAAATCAAAACTTCCATTAAAAAATCAAAACTAAATAACATTATTTATTTTACGTTAATAATATTGATAATATAGCTAGTTCTGTTTAGTTTTTTTATTAATATTTTTCTTTCGTTACATTTACTCATTACTTTTGTTCATTTTAATTAGTTAGTTATTTTTTCTGCTTTTTTCTAATTTTGTCTACTTTTTTGGTTTATTTAGACTTATATTTTCTTACCAATCCAATTGAAAACTGAAAATAATTTCATAAATATATTTACTAAATATTCGTTCAAGCGGGCGTTTCAATTCAGAAAGTGGCATAGATTACAATTCTATGTACAGCCTGTGTTCAGGGCAAGTTGTTAAACTAAAAATGGAATTTATACAGATGGTACATACAGATGGTATTCAAGAAATAATTATGATTGCTATATAATTTTTGTAGGCAGGGGGAAACTAGTGTTAAAACATTCCATTTCTCACTTTCGTCTTGTCCTTGACACAAGGTTACGAAGCGTTATTATTTAAATATAGTATATTAACAATTGTAATATATTTATTAAAAGTAAATAATGATATTTTTTAATTATATATTAATAATGTAATAAAATGGTTTTTGTGTTAACAGGTGCTTGAAGCCATATTTTTATAATATACGAATGTTGAAACAGATTGGACCATCAGAAGGAATTTATAAAGAACTAAAGGTAAATTGAAAATTAATATAATTATGAATTTTACATTTAGAGTAGGTGAAAAGTAGTAGAAGATTACAGCTTTTTACATTCAATGGGAGATATTTATAGCTTCAAGTGGTATACCCGTGCACAGAGAAGAGTAGGAAGAGAGGACGTGGAAACCGTAGTAATAAGATACTTTTCTAACATTAAAACACTTGAAATACTAATAAAACATTGGTATGATTACTTTAGATGAAAACTATACTATACTCACTAAATTCTATAAATTCTTACATTATAAATTCGAAAGTAACTCTGTCTGTCTGTCCATGACGCAATACGGGCTAAACCGCTGATTCGTTTATGATAAAATATCATATAGAGATACTTGAGGGTCTTGGGATGGACAGTGTATACTTTTTTTTCTCATATTTGTAATATTCTCTATATCTATACTTATAAAAAAATATATGGTGTCTATACTTGAAAGATATTTAAGAGAAAATGATTTTGGGGACGTTTATTAATGTAGCAGAACACAAAACAATGATTTTTAAAATTTTTGTCTGTTTATCGATATCTAAAAATCGATTTATCCTATTTATCCGAATGAGGATTTCACTATTGGATTCTGGCATGCTTCCGTTGACATACAGGGTATATTTTATAACAATAGATTCATAAATAAAAAAAATATACCAATTTTAATACTTAGTTCGGCAATTTTCCTAATTGCTATAATAGTTATTTTATTTAACTGTTTTACTGAATTGGCTGAATCTTTCGTTTTTTAATTTAACAACTAAAAACCTTGGCTTGAATATTATATTCAAAAAGACCAATGCAATGATATTTTGCATTAATTGAAATATAAACATCTATTTAATGTTGTATTAATTAGCTATAACAATGATAAACTATGAATTATGCTACGATTTATGTACAACCTATCATTTATAACCTCTCCTGGCTTCTTCGAATAATATTTTGGGCTTTGCCGTAGTCGAGCAGTTTTGTATCATCACTATTAGAGCATTAGTAAACATTTTTAGCGACAGTAAGACAGTATACTTCTTTATTAAAATTAATAACAACTATTATTGCATATTAAGACAAGAATTGATACATGACAGTGTGCTTAGAAAGCACATTATCTGATTCATCTTCGGTTAAATACAGGAATAAAAATTAGCTTCACGCTGTATTCCGCACAGAGCAGGGTAGGCAGAGGTTAACCTAGTGTTGAGATACTCCATTCCCCATTTTTTGCCGAATTCTGGAGGCGTTGCGTGTTGAGTGGCAGAATTCAACGCCGCGCTTAGCTTCGACACCAGAGCGAGGAAATATAAATTTAAGTAAATATTTCATTTCCTCGAGTGGGGATCGAACCCACGACCAGTTGATTTGACGAAGTGTGACTGCACTTCGTGCCGCTGGGCCGCGACTGGCCTCAGGAACAAAAATGGTTCCATATTATACTAAAACTACATTAGCTATATCTAAGCTCATGTAGGGTTTTCGGAAAAGGGTCACGGTAAAGGTGCTTAAACGCTAAAGAGGACTGCCGACAAAATAGTGGTTATACTGGATGTCGGAAACGAAATCCTTTATATATCATGGTAAGATGTGTCAAAAATAATCCTGGAAGAAGTTGCATATTTGGTCACATTAGAAAGAGACATATTTTATTTATACGGAAAGTATATCAGGGAATTTGGTTAGCAAACATTATAAACGTCTTGGCTATGAGGCGACTAAGCTGCTCACAAGGGGCTGTACAGTGTACGCACGGCAAACACTCAGGCTTTTACTAAATTAATTACTCGACTCGAACTTTGATGATTATTTAATTTTCTAAACTTCCAATTAACCTTATTTCAAGAGAAGAGACAGGGACATAAGGTTAAAGTTTAAGTCTTGAAGTATTTTAATTTTTTAAAGTCTTTTCTGCACTTATATTGAAAACAGTGTCTGACCGAAACAAGGTTTTCAGCCGAAACCGAAACCGACCCTTCGGCTTTGTCCTCAGGTTCGGCCGAAAACAAAACCGACACTTTTTAGTATACAGTATAATTAAAGACTAACTAAAACAGCCGATAGAGATGGTCATTACCAACAATGTTTACCATATACTGCATGGTTTGTAGTTTTACCATTTTCGAGATATAAGCCATACAATGTTATTTTAAGATATATATAAAAATAATATACAAGATTTTATAATTAAGATAAACAAGATTTTGTTTTAATTTGTATTGGTACTTTTATGTATTTTTTTTTCAGTGAAATAGCTAAAAGTTTTTGGGTCAAATAAATGCCAATTGCCAATTTGGCAAAACTTCTTAAAAAAAATCTAGGATTCAGTACATTAGTCTTTTACGAAATTGACTTCAAGCTTTCTCAAAATTTTTACCACAGACTTTTGTCTTCCGAGCCTTCTTTGTTCTTGATTGGTTTAAAGTTAAACGTTAACGTTTCATTTTGTCAATATTAGAGTTTTGTTTGATTAACATAACATTTTTAAATTTTATCGTGTAGCGTATACAATAAAAAAAAAATTTGTAAAAACAAAAACCCCGACTGCAGAAAACAAAAAAAGAAATAAACAAGCCCAATAGTTTATTAGGACTAACAGTCGGGACCTAAAAGTAATTCTTTAATGAATAAAAACAACTAACAATATTCCCTATGGTATTAACCCATAAGAGGTCAAATGAAAAGTGCAAATATTTTTTTTTTATTTTGTTTATTTTCATATTAAAGTAAGTAAAAAGGAAAACATAAGCCAAAAAAATTATGGAAACATTTGTTTTTCACGAAAATATCCCAATTGGTAAAATGGTACTCAATTGAGTACACTGACCGCCTAAGTATAAAAGTGTTCAACATGATGATGTGGCTTGCCTTGATTTTCTTTGTTTACCCTGGCGTTAATAAAATCGAGTTATGAGAAGTCGAAACATGAGCTGATCCCTAGGATTATCATTACACATTACATGTAAACACCAGGCATTAGAAACAGCCATATCCACAGTAAAAATCAAATTGCTACCCAATTTTTGTATTCAAAACGAACTGGTTTTTCACGAATAAATTGTTTGACGGGATGGTGGCCATAATATTTCACCATTGATCCATCGACGGAGATACGATCGTGAAGTTTAGCTTCTGCCAATGGTGTTATTTTAAATTTTATCGCTTGATGTTGCCATTGCGTTTCTATATACAACATGGAGATTTCTTTTTATATCACGAAACCTATGCATTGTCATGGCTTTGCTGACCAGTTTTACAGCTATGCCTTTATGTAAAGACGACATTGGTTTTCGAGGTAGCTTGAGCTCTATTGTTTTAGTTAGAGTATAGTTTGCTATTGGATATGATCATATAAATAATATCATAATCCATTATCTTTTCAAATATTTGTACAGGATTGAGGCCTTTCAGTTCTTTACCAATAGCGCTTTTCTTATCCGTATAAGAAAAGACTTCTGTTGAACTTTTAAATTTCAAAGAATATGAAGGAGTACATTTGCGCCATCAAATCGTCTTGTTATATGACACAATTGGTTCATCATCACTGTCACTGAGCGTAGAATACCTGCTACCGTTATCCTCTCGATTCCTGAGTACCTCTATAGTATCATGTACATCTTACGGTATGGAACACGCCGCCATATCTTCATCGGCTCCCTCTTCTTCATCTTTGAATGCACTTGGATCAGGTGATATGATAGCCAAGTCACATTTGTCATCTTCGCTATCCTGTAATAAAGCTTCGATAGCTTCCTGAAGCCATGTAAATCGCTGTTTCTTCATTGCAAAGTATTTAAAAAAGAAACAGAAATTTTAGTTACATATGATGTCAGTGTACTCAACTGAGTACCGTTACATTTACAAGATGCTAGTTTTGTTTTAGTAATGTGTAAGTAATTTAACAGTTTTTAATACATTTCTTTAACATCTAATGCATTGAAATAAGTCGAAATAAAATACTTAGAAATACTAATTACATCAAAAAATCATCATAAAATCATTTACTTACCGCAATGACGTTTCTGTAACACAACTTCAACTGGCATTTGTTAATAAAAAATGTAGCACTACTATAAAAATAGAGCTACTAAGCGACCGCGTCGGATTTTTCGACGAAATATTGTGTAGTACGCAAGGCCATATATTGAACAATATTATTGTCAATATTGTATTGACAAAAAGATTGTGTGTGTGCGGCTGGCCTTTTACTGTCATTTAATCCAATAAAAGCCGCCGAAATTTCGGTCCAACTTCATTCAATAACATCTGGTTATTGCAGTATAAACATATCTTAATTAAAATGTCTAAAAAGAAAAGTTCTCGTAAAACGACTAAAGCTAAATCTGGAATTCTAAGCAAATTAATCAATCGGCTAAAGCCAATTTTTAATAAATGCAGTAAAAACGAGAAAATTGAGGTTCTCCCCGAACCTATTAAATCTGTTTCTGATAAAAAGCTTTATAAGTGAGTATAAAGATTTTAAAATATTATATATCAAATTATTTTCATAATAAGTGGCATATTATTTTATTATAAATTCTTATTTTTACAAATGGAGGGATTAAAAATGAGCATTTTAGTAACTAACCAAAACAGCAGTATAGCACCTTTAACTGCACACATATTATCTATACTAATATAATAAATTTTAGTTTATGTTTTGTTTTGTACAAAAACTGCGTTCTTCCGAAGTAATTTAGGCTATATAACATTATGATGTAAGTCTAAGTTAACCTTAAATAACGAAATAACAGTAATAATGAACGCCATCGAATTATAAGCAAAAATAGTAAAAAATATGTAGATATATTAATATGTAAGTATGGAAGAGATGTTCTATTTTGTTAGTTCCAAATAAATTACCGCGATATAATATGTCTATCTGTAATAAATAAGTCAAAATAACATATTTTGTGACAAAAATAATTGAAAATTGCAAGGCGATATTTCAACATTTCTTATTTTTTAAAGACATTGAAACTTACGAACGAAAGTTATTTCACCATTAAGATTTTTTTATAAAGATATGCTTTGGCTTCTATAACATGGTATTTGAACGTATATTTTTTGAGAAAATGTAAATTTAAAACAATTCAACGCTCTTTTTACGGCCGCAAGCGTACGCACGAGTACTGCGAGGGGCGCCCTTACCGCCGATTTCAAAATAACTGAATGTATAAATTATATTTGATTATCTTATTGCAAAAACAGCATAATAAAGGAACTATAAGTGATGAGCTACTAATTTTAAATACATTTGACCATTATATCATGATTTGAACTGCAAGATTGCATATTATCTTGTAGAACAATAAGGTTAGAGAATGGTCTAACGGCGCTCCTCATATCAGATCCAAGTAGGCCATCTATTAGCAATGGGACTTCAAGTGAAGAAATTCATGGTATTAAATCCTTACTGTCTGCTATCAAATCAAAAATACATGATACCAAAAAAACAGCCGAATCTAATGAGGAAAAGCTGGTAAGTTATGTTATTGTCGTTTTATTTAAGATTAACCTATAATAAATATTTTGTTTGTCAATAATTAATATTAATTTTAATAATATTTGACTACAATTTCCGAATCGATAGATTACGATTTTAAGTCTGATCACTAAGCTTTTTAAGATGAATTTTAATGAATTTTAGAAGGAGAAGAGTATAGAAGTTCTTTCTTTTTTACAGTTCCATATAACACGATATTGCGTGGGTAATAGTGTGATCTTTTATTATAATTTGTCTTTTATGTAATCATCTATCCCTCATCCGTCGTCCATCGATTGACCCATTCATTCATTGACGACTCAATAAATAATAGAAATATGTAATATCTTGTATACGGACGGGCAGTGGAGAACAGAGTGTACACTGTACTCTAGGTTCTCTCTGTCTACAATACAATACAAAAGATCAAGCCTGAAACAGAGGCCAGTCGACTGGTTGTGGGTTCGATCCCCACGTGAGGAGAAGAAATTTTCAGTTCTGCCATTCAACGCAACGCCTCCAAAAATTTGGCAGAAAGTGGGGAACGGAGAGTCTTAACATTAGGTTCACTCTGTCTACCCTGCTATGTGTATACAGCGTGAAGCTAATTTCATTTAATTCATTTCTGAAACAGAAATCGTTACGATTTAAAAAAAATCATTCTTAAAAAAAATATGTTGTTTTAGGCAGCATGTGCCCTTTCTGTAGGAGTGGGTAGTTTCAGCGACCCAGCAGACATACAGGGATTGGCGCACTTTGTAGAACACATGACGTTCTTTGGCAGTGAGAAATACTCAAAGGAGAATGAGTTTGCTTCGTTTGTTGAGGTAAATAAAAAAATATTACCGATTTATGTATTAATTGACGCCGTTGTGGCGTAGTGACGTAAATGCGTGACTGCAACGCGATGTTTATGGGTTCGACTCCTACTCCAAGGAATGAATTATTATTATTTTTTTTTTCTGTTAACAAGTCACAAGCGCGGCGTTGTATTCCGCCACATAACACATCGAAAAAAATTATGGAAAGTGAGCAGTGCAGTATCTTAACACTATAAGTTAACTCTACCTACCCTGCTTTATGCGGGATATAGTCTGAGATTGAAAAAAAAATTTGTAATATTACAATATTTGTAAGATTGTAATATAACAAATACAATAAAGATTTTTTCTGTTAAAAATGAAAAATATCAAGCATTTCATGATATTAAATGTATTAGTTACACACAGTAATCTTCTATGTATTAGAGTTGAAATGTTTCATATTGAACATTAAACTTTAATTATATAAAGAAACTAGCGGACCCGGACGCGGTTTCACCCGCTTGAACTATACGAATGCTTATTAAATATATTTATGAAATTGATTTAAGTTTTTAATAGGATTGGTAAGAAAATATAAGCCTAAATGATCATGAAAATCTGAAAAAGAATAATAATAACAATTCTGATTATTAGAAAAAATATCTAACTAATTTAAATGAACAAACATAATAAGTAAACGTAACCAAAGTAATATTAATAAGAAAAACTAAACAAAACCAGCTAAATTATCAATATTATCTAAGTAAAGTAAATATTTAAAGTATTAAAATTAAATGTGTTGTGCTATGTTTTTGCAAGTGCATGTGGTTTTTTACATAATAATCAAATACAATAAAAAATAATTTTATATTTTTTCGTCTTCGTCTGTCTGTCTTTCTATTTCCCCGAGCTAATGCCCAGAACAACTAAACCGACTTTCAGTGATCGATTTTGCCGGGAAAAATCTTTTTACACGTTTACCTTGCGCGCGTACAAAGATACTATATGAAATTAAAGTCGATAATTATTGCTAGCAATATCAAATAAAATCCCAAAAAACTAAAACCTCGATTTATTAAATGTATAACAACGGTATAGATAAACTAACTGAAGTAACCGACTACCGACCGACTTTCTCCTTTATACTTAAATATTATTTTGCCAATACTGCGCAGGGCCGTAACTTACACCACACCAAGAAAATAATGAAAATCTAACTAATCTACTACTCGAATGAGCGAAGTACCAAACAAAAAAAAAATGTATAATAAACTCATTTTGAATCAGTAATATCTCCTTCAGTATTTGTTAGAAAGATAAAACTAATTTAGTTTAGTTAAACTAACTTCACGCTTTATCCCTAGCGGGGTAGTCAGAGAGATCGGAGCGCCAAACGTTACGGTTGTTAGAAAGATTTACAGTAAAATATAATTTTAATCTCGGTGAAATGATATGGGTGTCTATTATATTTATTAAGATAAGGATTGAATACGAAATTATAGAAAATATATTAACAATAATAAAAAAAATATATATATATTACGCGCACGCCATGTAAGTGTTCAGGAACTCATTTTGGGCGACATTTTCTTAAAACGACATAATTCCTCGTTGCCTAGCAACGGTTACTTGTACGTCCGATATATACGTCGCTAACAACGGTTGTTATTAAAATGGCAGAATAAATTACATGTCAAATCGAAACGTGTTTTAATATCTTAGTATATATTTTTCTATTAAAAATATGAAAAAAAAGTAACCTATGTTTATCCGAAGACCCTCAAGTATCTCTATATAAGTATTTTATCACAATTGAATTAGCGGTTTGGCCCTGATTTCGTAAAGGACAGACAGACAGACAGACAGTTACTTTCGAATTTATAATAGAGGTATGGATAGATTACACTTACTCGACGTAATTAACATTTAGCAAATAATAACTCAACAATATGTTTTATGCGTTATCAACATTCATTGTCATATGTAGTCAATAGATATCGTTGCGTATGTTTCTTTTTTTTTCAAATATAAATATCTTTAAAACTTTAAGTACATCATAATAAGTTCTTTGATTTTCACGATTATTATACATTGCAGTAGTCCGTGGTCACGGGTAGACTGTCTACCCGTGACCACGGACTACTGCAAAGTGTTCGAAACGTCGGGTTTCCAAAAATGTAAAAACTAAATATACGCGATTAATCCTGTTAAAATAGTTTTATTTAAAATTTAAGTACATCATTTTTTCATAGAGTGTAGCGGTAACCTTTCCAAACTATAAAAAATATTTTTTTTTGTATGCAAAGCTATTTAGGTTTAAAATTAAGGACAGTTTAAAAATGCTGTTTTTATGTTAAATTTCACGTAACATAAAATTATATTAACCGAAAACGATGTATTAAAATGATTAATATTCCTCCCGTCGCCCACAGAACGTTTTTTGCGTTATCAAGATTCGTTAGTACCTACTATTTCTTGTCAATAGATAGCGTTACGTGTATGAAAGAGAGTATCAAGATTCGTTAGTACCTACTATTTTGTCAATAGATAGCGTTACTTGTATCGATTTCAAATATAAACTCCTTGAAAACTTAAATACTTATATCTTTTGATAGAGTGAAGCGATTTCAATGTAATAAACACTAAAACCTCCTTTGATTTACTTGTAATTTTTATGTACAAAAGTTGCTTAACTTTATTGTGTACTTTTTACGTGATGCGTGTTGATATAAACGGATAAACAGACAAACAGACAAAAATTCCAAAAATGTTGGAAATGGATTCTGATAATTATCCTTTAACACCCTAGCTAATTTTTTTTTATTATTTTCAATATACAGAAACGACTTTTCTACAGATTTATTATAAGTATAGATATAGATATGTATTTTTTATGTTAAGTTATTAAATCTTTTTTATAATATAAATAAAACACTACTTATTAAATTTCTTTTAACACTCGTTTTAAATAGACAGAAGGTGGTTACGACAATGCTTACACTGACTCCGAGATAACAACCTATTACTTCGACGTACAAGAGAAAAATCTGCCAGAAGCTATGAATATATTCAGTCAGTTGTTCGTCAGCCCACTCATGAAGAAGGAGGCTATGCAACGCGAAAGAGAAGCTATACAATCCGGTAATAAGAATAATTTATATAGAAAAAAGTTATATACTTTGTTTTATACTTCAAAAATTTGTACAAGTACTTGCTTGTTAAAAATATTCACATTCTGTTTATGAACTGGCTGGTTTATTTTTTAATAGATTCTTTTGCCTTGAACATACATAATTAAATAATATTCCTACTAAATATTTCAGATTGTTCGAAGTGGTAACTAATTTAACGAATACATACACAATAAAAAAATGCATTTTCATTTACTCGCTCTAGACATTAGACAAAGCGCGGCGTAGAATTTCGGTATCCAACAAGCAATGCCTTGAAAGTTCGGCGGAAAGTAATGAACGGAGTGTTTTAACAATAGGACAGGCTATAGCGGGATACAGCGTGAAGTTGAAAAAAAATAATACATAACATTTCTATTATAGAATTCTCATTGGCCGCTCCGTCGGATGCAAATCGTAGAAACCAACTCATCGCATCCCTTTTCCCGGAGGGACACCCAGCTAGATCTTTTATTTGGGGCAATCTACGTACTTTACGCGACGATATACATGATGATGATAAATTACATAAAGCTGCTATTGAATTTAGGAATCGCCATTATAGCGCCCATAGAATGACTGTGGCTATACAGGTTGAGTTTTTTTGAATAGTTGAAATTTGGAATGAATAGTAATTAATGTTAGAATGTTTAAGAATTTTTGTGTACCTCAATTCCCAGAAATACATTTGTAAAAAGACTTTTTTAGAAATTTTATTATGAAGAATAAAAACAATGATATTTACAAAATTTAATGTATATAAAATTTAATGCATAAAAAATGATTTAAAATATAATTGAAATGTTCAGCAGATATAGGCAGATACTTAAGGTTTTGAGATTTTTGGGCAAAATACAAATTCGGATTCTTAAAGAAAATTTACAAATACAGTATCCAACTGTTGAGTCGGCGCTCTTGATTTTTTTCTCAATATAGCTCATTAATAAGTCTTTTGTATAATGTAATATTTCAAAAGTATCGGCTTATAGGTCTTGGAAATGACATGGAAACAAAAAGAGTTTATATATATAAAGATAAATTATAGATTACAGCTAAATTTTATCAAAAATTTTGAAGACAGTAAAAAAATGACTTGTGAAATATTCTTTTCACAACGTATGAAATTTAATATTAACCACCTCAGTGAATTGTCTGTTTAAGGCCTGCGCTAGGATAGCTTTACAATATCTAAATGTTGTCATTCAGTAAACATTGTCTGATTATAGTAACCAGATTATTAAAAAAATATATATATTTGTGTAAGTATGTAAAAAAATCGATTTAAATATAATCAATTCTCGCAATGAGAAAAACATTTCTTTACTGTTTTATGATTCATTGAGCTGCGCCTATGAAACTTTCAAAGATTATTCTATACTAATATTTAATAGGTTTTAAAATGACTTCTGGAAAAGTCACCAGTATTTTTTTTCAGTATAGCTCTTGAAAGGTTTTGATAAAATTTAGCTTAGACGAAAAATCACAAATTCTAAAATATGTGCTGATCTTTACACACTTTTCATGTAGGTTAATAAAAAGTAATAGTAAGTAAGTTTTACATAATTTACAGGCCCGTATGGATCTTGCAGAACTAGAGAAACATGTATCGTGTACGTTCGGACAAATACCCTCGAATAAGTTGCCAGCTGATGACTTCAGTAAATTCTCTTTCAAATCAGAACTGGTTACACCGCAATTCAAAGACCTTTATTATGTGAAGCCAGTCGACGACACTACCGAGGTAAATTAAAAATTTTGTTTTTATTAATATGTGTAATAACAACTACATGTTATGTTATATAAAAAACTAGTGGGCCAGGAAGAAGAAGAAGTGGGCACGCGCAGCTTCGCCCGCGTATTTGCAACCTTAGGGGTGACTTCTAAAAAAACGACGAAAAACGTGTTCAATAAAACATTTTTAACAATATGAATTAATTTTTTTATAAAAATTGGTAGCGATTTGAAGATTTTTCCGTATAAACTTTCAATCCTTTATTTGAACCTTTAGGGGGTGAGTTCTTAAAAACTATGAAACACTTGTTCAATGAAATATTTTTAAGAGAATTTCAAATTTTTTAAAAGTCGGTGATGATTTAAATTTTTTTCCATACAAACTTTCAACCCCAATTTCATCTCTTTAGGGTTAAAATTTTTCAAAATCCCTTCTTAGTGGATGTTCAGATTATGAAAATGAACAGCTGTCCAAATTTCACGTTTCTACACACAGCGGTTACAGCTGTGCGTGCGTCTTACCTCAGTCAGTCAGTACATGTCCTTTTATGGCGTAGTGGCAAAGGCGTAGAACTTCACCAGCCAGTATATAAAGTCAGAGAGAGAGAGAACGGAATGACATATGCGTAATATACGTAAATAAAAAAAAATACTTGACCTTTTCATTGCTTAGAACATGCCTGATTAAATTTGATGGTTGTGTTATAATTACATTCATTCGAGATACTTTACATATTTGCAGTATTTTTATTTTCCTGTTCTCTCTAGTTTATTATAGGTTCTGTCATTAGTACATTACATGTAGACCACGTGATGCAGATTAGTGTAAATGTATGTAGGCGATGTAGACCTTAACTCATACGGTGTAACAAGAAACGCTATATTTATAGTGATCTAACCTAGAGCTCTGGAATTTCTGAGCTGTGGTATTTTCGTGTAAATTGCAAGAAATATATAATAAAAAAGCTTACACGTGCATAAAGTTATAAAAGCTTACAGTACGGTCAAGAAAACGTGACCAGGCTACAGTTAGGTTTTCGGAATTTTTGCTCATTGTTCACTCGGGAAGAAAATAGTTAAAAGTAAGAAAAAAATACCTATTTAGAAAAAGTGTAAAAATTTGAACGTAGCGGGACTCAAACCCGTTCCTCCTGGAAACCGACCAGGTGCTCAGACCACTAAGCCATACGAACGTATGTTCGCTACGTTAAAATTTTTTTTTTTTTTTTAGTAAAAATCAGAAAAATCAAGCCTGCGCCACGACCGTAGCGTTTGGCGCTCCGTTCTCTCTGACTACCCCGCTAGGGATAAAGCGTGAAGTTAGTTTAGCTTAGTTTAGTTTAGTTTTAGATATATGTTTGCACTACACCGACGCTTCCACCCTGTATATGAAATTAATTTTATAATCAAAGAGTTATAGTTAATTTGTTCTTCTTCTAGCTACACTTAACATGGTGCTTGAGATCATTGCTTTCCGAATACGAAACAAAGCCGCACCAGTACGTGTCGTTTCTACTTGGACACGAGGGACGCGGTAGTCTCCTCTCCTATTTAAGGAAAAAGTAAGTTAAGAAATATGCATTTATTCTTTATTTTTTTTTTTTTTTATATTAAACGACAATCATTTGTTATTTGTTTCTTTCATAAGTGTAAACACACTCCGTTTCACACGAATTTGAGACATTATGTTTTAAGCAGCGGGTCTCAAAGCCGGATCGAACCCACAACCATTCATTAATCAATATATAATTAATATATGTATGTATAATTATTTTTTTTTTTTGTTTATGTTAGAGTATGGGCGCTCGGTATCTACGCGGGTAATTCAGAAGGTGGCAAAGAATACAATTCTATGTACAGCCTGTTCTCCATACAAGTTGTTCTTACTAAAAATGGACTTGATCATGTTGAAGAGGTAGGTGTTAAGAAATAATTTAGAAGATTTCTTTACAATTCTTGTTGACAGGAGGAAACGAGTGTTAAGATATTCCGTTCCACTTTTTGTCTTGTCCTCGAGACATTGTTATTAACGGTCTAAGCAAAGAAAGTAAATAATAATAATTATTATTTAAATATAGTATATAAACAATAGTAATATATTTATTATAAATGAATAATATTTTATAATTATTATTTATGCAATGTACTGATTTTTGTGTTCACAGGTGGCTGAAGCTATATTTTCATATATACAAATGTTGAAAAAGATTGGACCGTCAGAACGAATTTTTAAAGAACTACAGGTAAATTAAAAATTTAAATAATTATTAATTATTCGGGTAATATATAATAATTTTAAATGAAACTATTTCAACCGGACTAATCGTGTATATTTTGTATTATTCATTTTTGATTCATCAAATCAAATCTGTGCAATCCTCTATACCTAATTTCATGGCGACCACGACTAGCCAATCGTACTGTATCTTACTCTAAAAATATTTTTAGACAACAGAAGACACAAATTTCCGTTTCGAAGAGGAAGCGCAGCCTCTAGACGATGTGGAGTCTCTGGCGAGAAACATGCACTTCTACCCGCCAGAACATTATATCACAGGGGATAAATTATATCATAAATTCGATCCTAAGGTAATTTTATTTTTTAATTTATTTATTTGTATGAGAAGCTAAGCCACGGTGCCCTTTAAAATATTTAAATAACATTATATAACTATTATTTTAAGGACGTCAGTAAGTTAACAAAGTACACTTAAAATTTACAAACACATATTTGTTTACTTATAGGCAGCATTCGGATTTCTTTATTTATCTAATAATAAATAGTAAATATATGTTTAGTTGCAAAAAAAACTCGTGAATTCTTTAATAAATTCCTTCTTAAAGGTGTTCCACTGAAATTGTTATTGAACTGTTTTAAAAATTTAAATAAATATATTCATATATTTATGAATGTAATGGATAATAATATTTTTTTATATTACGCAGGGCATAACATCACTTCTAGACAGCATGACGCCGAACATGGCCAACGTGATCATAATGTCCGATAAGTACTCGAAACCGATACAATACGACGCTAAAGAGAAATGGTTCGGCACTGAATACAAAAGAACAGGTGTTTATTACATATCTAATTTTACCTCTTTATCTGTCATGATGCGTATCATTATAAGCACGACAGTCATGGGTTCGATTTTCACAGGGCGAAATGTGCATACCCACTCAGCAAAATTTCAAACACCGTCCCTTAGGCAGAAAGTATAGATATTTCCACATATCAATGTTTTTTCGAGTGTGAATCGAACGCACAACCTGTTGCGTTTACTATTCATTACTATTGATATATTATATATATTTGTTTTTTTTCTTACAGAAAAACCAAAACTATGGTTATATAGATGGCTGAATGTAAGACCCTACAGAGAATTTCATTTGCCCGATAAAAATATATATATTACAAATAATTTCGACCTCGTACCGCCCGCGCCCGCGTACGTAGAGGAGGCGGAGAGACTCGGCATTGATTTATATAATAGTACCGCTAGCGATATTTACAAGAAAGTGTCTGCAAGCGAGAAAAGGACTAAAGTGATGTCGAAAGGTGATTTGATAGCGACGGTTAAAAATTTTAGGTATGTATTTATAATGTAAAAAAAATCTTTATTGATATAATAAAGCGGAAGTGTTTGTTTGTTTGTTTAAGCTCTAAGAACTCTGAAACTACTCTTCAGTCAGATTTGCTTATTTTTGTTTTGTATTAAAGCTACATTCCTCAGAAGTGCTATAGGAATGACATTAAATTTTAATTCTTAGTCTTAAATAACAAAATTTCAATAACTAGAAACGCCATCGTATTACTTTAACCACGTGCGCTGCAGAAGTAGTTTATTTATTTATTTATTTATAGTACATCCTCACAGCTTACACTAACAAGATTAGAAAATAGAGAGTACAAAACTTAATACAAAATGCCAAGTGCAGCCACAATCATAGGTGTTGACGGCATTGTAGTTATACACCTACAATATAAATATTATGTTAAAAAAATATATATGCAAAATTATATAAAAATAAAATAAAAGCTAATTGCAAATACACAAGATCATAAGTTAAAAAAAAAACAATAATAACAACGAATTAATAATGAGCAGACATGGTTACTTAGATCTCAAGGACTTTAATATTTTGTCACGAAAAAATGGCCGTTTATCAAAGAAAATGTCAATGTCTACCTTTTTGGGTATACTATAAAAATGTTTAATAATACGGTTTCTTAGAGAAAATTTGCCTGAATTTGCAGAACTTGTAGTTGAGGTAAATAGGTCGTACCTACAATGGTAGTTTGGCTGGAGCTGGAAAACGCAACGTTGTTAGAAGTTGAGGACAGTCAATAAGTCCATTAACTAATTTGAATAAAAATAGGCAGTCAAGAACCAATCTTCTGTTATGCAATGAATCCATGTTGAAAAAAATAAGTCTGTCAGCATAAGTTGTAAATAATTTGCTTAGATTACACTGATAAGAAAGGTGCCAGAGAAACCTCTTCTGTACGCGCTCAATTCTTTTTATGTAAATATCGTAGTGCGGATTCCATACTACAGTGCAGTATTCGAGACCACTACGGACTAAAGCATTAAAAAGAGTTATGAATAAAACTATTTTAACCGGATTAATCGCGTATATTTAGTTTTTTATACATTTTTGGAAACCCGACGTTTCGAACACTTTGCATTAGTCCGTGGTCACGGGTAGACTGAGGTGGCATTCGTTTGTCAGTTGACATAAATACTATATCAAACTACCGCCAACGATTTCTTAATTTCCTTGCGTACTGCCCTGGATTCTTGCAGAATGAGCTAACTGTACCTTGCATGGTGGGTCTGAGACTTTCAAATCTTTTTCAAAGATTTGATGAGTGGGTCACAGGTGTTAAAAAGCTTCCAGCCGTCATCTCTATTAAAATTAGGATATTTTTGTATTTCAATAGCCTCGCGAATCATTCTAGGAATATATCTGTTTTCCTTAGCGAGGATGAGGGGTTTATCAAACCTTATGTAATGGCTAGGTTTATCCTCAGTGTGCTCACATACAGCTGACTTTGATACATGCCCATTCTTTATATACAGTTATAATATTTTCCTTTGCAGATTGGATCAACCAAATTTATTACGTAAGAATCATAACATGGAGGTGTGGTACAAACCTGACTTCAAGTTTCGGTTTCCCATGGCTTTATTGTATTTCTACTTCATTACTCCGCTCATTTTACATTCGCCACGAGAGTAAGTTTTTAAGTTAACCTAGTGTTGTAATTGTTGTATAAGCATTATCTAAAATTACTAAAAGACAATATTCTTTACATTTTTTACCTTCACGCCTACCTATGTGGTATTTTAGGCAAAGCCTAGCCTAGTGTTAAGATACTCATTGCCCCATTAGGGCACTAAGATTTCACTATATTCTTGAGACATAGCGTGTTGCGTGGTGAAACACAACGCTGCGCTTCGCCTCATTGCCAGAGCGGGGAAATGAATATATTAAATATTTTATTTTCTTGACTGCGAATCAAATTGACAATCGTAGTCGCAGACTCGTGATCCTTCGCCACGAAAGGCTCAAAAAGCAAATGCTTACCTCAGCTTAGCTCCACTTTGAATTGATTAGAAAGAAATTAATATAATATTGGTTATTTGACATGTTTCAGCGCTTGTCTCATCGATCTCTGGACTGATGTAGTACAACAAGGACTCAAGGTATACATATATTTATTTTTCTTGTCAAATATATTATTCTTTATTTAGAAGTGGGCTGTTTTTAGAGTTTCGTACCTTTTAAAGAAAATAAGGGTTCCCCTTATTGGATCATTTTGTTGTCCGTCCGCCGCAGCGTTGAGATCCGTCAATCAATACGGAATGCCTGAAAATATTAGGTGAATCGTTGGAAACGGTGTGTCTTAACACTCTAGTGTAGCAGTGTAGGTAAAGAGAAGACAATAGTTCTTAAGCTTATAACGTTACTAACAATTTATGTGGATGTAAATCTAAAATCTAAACTAGGACTATGAAATAGAATTTGGATGGACTGGGTACTGGGCTATTGAGTGAGACTAACGGACGTCTGCTTTTACAACAGTCTCAAACTGAATGGTTGGCGGACGGTGACTTGCCTCCCACTAGATGGGCCCCCACAAAGCGGCGTAGTGCCTTGGGCGCATCATCAGCGTGGTCGGCTAAGGGTAGAGAGGTGTGCACCGGTTTCACCATCACGAGGAGCTCGTGAGCGGGTTTCCCCGCTATTACGCAGATTGAGCACATCCACCCTTTCGAGCCTATCGCTCTTGCGCTCCACTCTGCCGGCCAATAAAGGCAAGCCAGAAGCAGGAGATAGATTACAATTCCCCTCCGGAGGCCCGGTCAGGTTATTATTATTATTATTAAAGAGAATCTATTCCATCTACCTACTCTGTACACACTTTTTTATTAGCTAAAAACTTTAGTAATTTATTTTGCACCACACTACATGTTGCAGTTTAACAAGAAACTATATCGTAAAAATGTATGTAGAAATAATTTTGTTTTATTTTTCTATTGTAACAGGAAGAAGTATACCCGGCGAATATGGCGGGCTTATCGCACTCCTTGTATGCTTCTGAAAAAGGACTAACGTTGAAAGTGAACGGTTACAACCAAAATCTACATGTAAATATAAACGTTTTAACACTATTTTTTAAGTATTTTCAATATGGATATGGACCACTTTAAATAAAATAATTACAGTTTTTATCAGAAAAAAAAAACCAACTTCTTCAATTTCAACCGGATCCAATAAACAGAAACTAACCAAACTTTCATTTAACTAATAAAAAAGAGTTACGCCGTAATCGGTTGGCGGTATATTGAGTTATTTGTCCATTTGTTGCGCATGTACTTCAGGCATATTTAAGACTTAAGTGATTTTTTCATGAATGTCTTTGTTAGAAATGGACCAAACTAAAATTCAAATAAAAAAGAATCATGAAAATCGGTTCACTTAGTTAAAAGTTCTGAGGTAACAAACAAAAAATACAGTCGAATTGATAACCTCCTTTTCTTACAGAAGTCGGTTAAAAGCTTAAATAGTTAATGCTGAAATTGTGTAAATATAATAATTTGCTTTCGCTAATTGTCATATTATTATCTCAACTATCGTAGCATTTTAAATAAAAATGTACGACATCAGATCCCCTCGAATGTCTCGATCCTCACATCATTCTCCATTGACCCGCAGCTGCTGGTGGAGCTGGTGGCACGCGAGATGCACACGAACCGCCTCACGCCGCAGCTGTTCGAAGCGGTACGCGAGGAGCGCGCGCGCAGTTACTATAACTTGCTCATCAATCCGAAGGAGCTAGAAAAGTGAGGATTACACACCATTAATCACACGTGTCGTACCTTATGAATAAGAAAATGGAATTATGATTTTTTTTATATCTGGCCGTCTTTCTTTCTGTTAAGACCATTATTTGTCAAAATCACCTCGATATATTTTTTTCAAGTCAACGCACTAAAAGACTCGAGTGTTTATGCTGTTTCATATGAAATTGTCCCCGAAATAAACAAAATGTTATTAGTTATTTTTACATTGACCTTGAATTACAAAATTTTAAAAAATCTAAAAACTCCATAATGTGCATACGCAAACTTAAATTTGTAAACTTTTATAAGTAATATTTCCTGTTAACCTACAATCGTAAACTTGACCACTTTTTTGTAGAAAACAAAAAAAAATTCAAGCGAATACAATAATAGTTTAATATTTACTGAATTAAATGCTTGTTACAGGGATATTCGGAGCAATGTACTTTTGGAGCCTTATATATCTCCGAGGGACAAAGCTGCTGTCATACGTCACATTACGTATTATGAACTGAAGGAATACACTTACGAGTTGTTAAGGAAAATGTACTTGCAGGTGAGAATAGCATGACTGTATACGTATACTGGGTGGAAGTTTCAGCACCACTTTAAATGAAACCACAGTTTTAACTACTCTATAAAAGCCTAATACAATTATTATTTATCCAAGAATGATTTTTCCTAAAAAAGCGGTTAACATTATTGTTGTAATATAAAACGCCGTTTGTCAAGAACGACTCACGCACATATAATAGGTTTATATGGGAAAGGGAAACCGCCGCATACGCCTCATTCCGGAATCGAGTCGTAGGTACATACATTGCATGTCACGCCTTGCTTTGTCTTGTGACCAGAACAAGGAAATGAAAGTAGTGCCACCCTCGAGTGAGCGTGAGCGAGCAAACAACCTATGTAAAATAAATAACTATTTTATTAAGAAAGTAGTACATTGGTTCAGTGTTAATAACTTACTATTGAATAGTAAAAAAACTAAATGCATTATTTTTAGAACACCTAACACGAAAGTTGTTAAAGCCGATGTACTCTTGAATGGTGAACCCGTAGATCCAGTCGTGTCTACGGTATTTCTCGGTATCACCATAATAGACTCCAAATTACAGTGGGGACCCCATATTGATGGATTGGCGAATAGACTTAGCTCTGCAGCTTTCGCGGTCAAAAGAATTAGATTATTAACTGACGTAGAAACGGCTCGACTTGTTTACTTTAGTTACTTCCAAAGTATTATGTCCTATGAGATTTTACTTTGGGGTAATGCAGCCGGTATTCAACGAATATTTGTCCTACAGAAGCGAGCTATTCGTGCAATCTATAACTTAGGTCCTAAAGACTCCTTAAGGCAAAAGTTTAAAGAAATTAATATATTGACAGTTGCATCTCAATATATTTTGTGAAAATGTTATGTATGTTAAGAAAAACATTAATAATTTTACCAAAATTGGTGATTTTCATAATATTAACACTAGAAATAGGCATAATCTTGTTGCATCTGTAACTCGGTTGCATCGAATCAGTAATTCTTTTATAGGACAATGTGTACGCTATTACAATAGGATCCCAGAAAACGTCAGGGCGTTTTCTATATCACGATTTAAAAAAATTGTGAAAAGACGTTTGTGTGTTAAAGGTTATTACTAAATTAATGATTTTGTAAATGATAACACGCCTTGGGAATGAAATACTCGCTCCAGTCTATTTCAAAGGTATCATTGTCACAGAGAATTAAATATGTATATGTTTAACATTGACTTAAAAAAATAAGTCCCGCTGAGTTTCTTGCGCCAGTTCTTCTCAGGTCTGAGGCATTAATTTTAGTGAACTGGTGGTAAATTATTTGACGTTCAAAAAATGAAGCATGTAACGTCTTATTTTGAATAAAATGATTTGAATTTGAATTTGAAATTTGAATTAATCGTTATAAAAAATAAAGAAATAATGTAATATTTCTTTTTTTTTATTATAAATAAATAAGATGATGCTCTTTGTATCAATAAACATTACTTAATTTATTATTTTAAAGTTAAAAATACTTTTTAAGGTACTTGTACAAGGCAACCTCCCATGGAATGAAGCTATCACGATATCTGAGAATGTTCATAAAAGTATAAAATGGATGCCACTGTCTGAGCATGAAATGCCTGAGGTAATACAATAATTTATTAGGTAAAATAAAAACTGCTTGAAGCTTTTGACCCCCTTTAGTCGGGTAGACTGACATAACCTAGTGTTGAGTCACTCCGTTACGTATAATTAAAATACAATATTTCCGTGTCGTAGTGCTGATCGAACCCACAATCATCGCGTCTACCTTCCGACGCTGGCCCATTGCGTTACGACAACCTCAGTCTTATTGTAAAGCCTTTTAGTTAAATCACTGCTAGCCTTATATAAGGTAAGGAAATACGACAAATGGGAAATAAATGAAAATGGGAAGTTAACACCTTTACAGGTTTTAATTACGCGGCGAAAAAATACATCAACGCTTAATATCTCTTAAATTATCTCTTTCAATAACTTTGACAGCTTAACTAAAAACAGAACGTGTCCCAAGTAAATGTAGACCTGGAAATTTGATATTCATTTTAGCTTTATAACTCGATGCTATCTTGAAATTAATGGCTTTGATCAAATTGTCTGTCCATATAAAAAGATGGACATCAAATTAATCCTAAATGGATTAAATTTAAATTTTTATTCTAGCTTGTTATTATAGTTTTTTTTTAATATTTTTTTTCTAAACAGATAAAAGTACATGAGTTGCCATTAGGAGAGAATTATCTTCGAGTTGCGAGTCTGGACCCCTCATCTACTAATAGTATAGTGAATGCGTACTATCAGGGTGAAGTAGCTAATCCTAAAGATACGGAGACTGTAGAGCTTATTACGGTATGTATTTTGATATTATATAAATTAGATTTATTTTGTTATTCATAAGTTTTTTTATCTATATTAATATTATAAAGATGAAGAATAAATTTGGTTTAAATACTTAAAACCAAGAAACTGGTTGGAATTGAATAAATCTCTTTCTGTTGGATTTTTGGCTAAGGTTGTAAGCCATGCAATGAAAGACCCATTGACTGACTCTACGGTGAGATACACCGGGCGCTTTGCTTAGTCTTGTGTGTTTCACTTTTATTTATTTTGATTGACTGAAAAAATAATAAAAGTTAGTCAAAAGTTCATAGGGACTTTCCAATATTACATTAAAATAAAAAGAATCTTAGTAAAAAAATATATTTTATTAAATTACCAAACCTGAATATGTGTACGCCAAATTCGTCGTTGTAAGGTTTATGAGATTACGCATCCACTTACGTTATCGTATATCATCACGTCATCACACCTGCACAAATAAGGCCACATATTCGCAGATTCGGCTACATCCACACATGATATTACACATCCACACACGTGAAAACACGTTCACATTAAAAAGCAAATTCGTACGTGAGAATACAGAATCACACATAAGATCACACACAACCACACGTGAGGTCACATCGCAGCTATGATCAGACATCTATACATAAGAACATACATTCGCACATATGATGATGACAGAGTAGTCAATTTGTGATCTAATTGTTATTATCTTTTTTGTTTTTTTTTGTGTATGAGTTCTCGTAAATTTAAAGTATTTTTGAGACTCATTTATATAATAAAAATGAAAAGATAGCATTTCTACACTTATTACTGATTTTGGCTCTATTTATGTAGATGCTTATGAAGGAACCGGCGTTCGACACGCTCCGTACTAAAGAACAGCTCGGCTACAAAGTGTTCAGTACATTGAGAAACAATTATGGAGTTCTGGGTTCTTCTGTCACTGTCTTCACGCAAGTGGATAAGTTTACGTATGTTTTTGTCACTAGTTTTTTTTTATTTATGTCAGCAGCCACAACTCGTCGACAATGTGAACAATCAAATTAACATTATAAACAATTTCCGTACAGTGTGTCACACGTAGATCAACGTATAGAGGCGTTCCTAAAGAAGTTTTCTCAAGACACACACCATGGCGGAGAGAAGGCGCTCGCTCCGGTGAGGCGCGCCCTCGAGCAACTGAAACATACTCCTGATGATGGACTAATCGACGAGGTTATTATTTTGCTTTGTTTCTTTTTATTTATTAACCTTGTCTTGTCAATGTGTTTTTTTATTCATTTTTTAGCATCTCGCTGTATCATTCACATGACGGGGTAGGCAGAGGAAACCTATTGTTAGGAGACTCCGTTCCCTATCCTATTTTCTGCCAAAATTTGGAGGCATTAATCAAATAAGAACATAACGCTTTGTATGATCTTATTTCTCGGGTCGTTTTTAGAACGTAATTTTTACTCTAGTGTAGAGTTAATCGAAGGCTTAAGGTCTTTACTTCACACTAATTATTACTTTATTTGATTATCTATATATTGATTTTCATATTTATTTTATTATAGGCAAGCCAATGTAAATAAATATATGACATGTAAGTTTTATTACAGCAGACAAAAATTGTAATACTATTATTTTTGGAAGAATAAATTATAAATTTATTTATAACTTTTGATTTATTTGCACAAAATTGAAATTGTCTTCAAATTTGCAGGTAGAAAAGTATTGGAGTGAGATCGTAAGCCAAGAGTACCAGTTCCAAAGAGAGTTTATTGAGGTAATTGCATTATTTTGATCAATGTAATTGACTGACGTCTGGTGAAATAGTGAAAATAAATAAATAAAAAATAGATAATGAAATTATTAACTAATAATAATAGATATGGCATTTCAATTAAAACCCCAACGCAAGCAAAAGGAGGTTATAAGTTTAAAATGTCTTTGTGTCTATCTGTATTTCTATCTGTAGCTTCCAAACGGATGAGATCCGACTTTGATCTAGTTTTTTTTTTGTTTCATAACAATCATTCAATGAGCTATGTACAGTCGTTTGAGATTTACTGGCGGGGTTTCCATATTTTTTAATCTATAGAACTGCGCTACAATGGCTTCATTTTCTTAAAAATATTTGATTACTGTTGGTGAAGATTTTATTTATTGTGCTTATATTATTATAGGCTGATGCGGTATATCAAGTTAAAATTGGAGACATCAACAATTGGATCGAAAACCATTTCTCCTTTGGTAACAAGAAGTCGCTTAGGAAACTTTCTGTTCAGGTATATTCACTAGTAATTAATTGTGCTAATAATAAATATGTGACGATGCTAGTGAGACGAGACTTAGTGTTCAACTCATTTATTGTATATCGCTCCTTTTACAAGAACAGCAAATATGTTAAAATAATTTAAAACATTTCACATTTCTGAAGTGTTATTTATTCCACACATAGGTAAGGAAAATACTTATTTAGACAACGTATAAAAATTTGAACGTAGCGGGACTTGAACCCACGCCTAACTACACCATGTAAACCAGCCTGGTCGGTTTCTAGGAGGCGCGGGTTCAAGGTTCCCAAGGTCCCTCTACGTTTTATTTTTATACTTTCTGTAAATAACTGTTATTTTTTATTTATTTTGTTTAAAAAAAATACTTTTTGATTTTTGAGAAAAAAAATTGTATTAGGCTTTCATAGAGTAATTAAAACTATGGTTTCATTTAAAGCGGTGGCGGTAAAAACAATAACTTAAATTGCTAAGCAATTTAATTTAATATACTTACATTGCATGTTTACAAACGTATTAAATAATATTTATTATTGTAGTGCAATGCAAATGTGTATAAATTTTCCAATCTATATGTTCCGACAAATTTAAGACATAGTATGTAATGTATGTAGAGGCACAAATCAACGCCGTTGTTTGTCTACTTATCAGAGTAAAAACCCAAATTCTCAGGTTGGGGTAGGAATCGAACTCATTAATAATTCGCTTACAAACAGACACTGTGCCTCAATATGGCCTCTAAAAATATTTAAATATTTCTATTATTTATTAATTCAGATTGTCGGAAACAAGCCCAAAGATGGAAATAAAACAGCAGAAGATAAAAAACTAAAGAGCTTGACGCTCCGTTATTTAAACGCCAGCAATTCCGGGGACCCACATGAAGATGACAAGAACTTTATCACGGATATCAAAGAATTCAAGAAGAATTTACCTATTATTAAAGTTACTAAGGTTGAATTGCCTCAGTCTTGATTGAATATATAAAAAAATTGATTGATTGAATATATATATTTAATAATAGCTTAAAAATACACTTATACTTAATAGTGAAATTATAGTTTAACATGTATTTATATGAATTTTATTTTTATCAATTTATTATTTGAAAAAATGTTTTTGCAATCTCCGATGGTATTTTTTTTAATTTTCATCACATAGTTCATATTTCAGATCACGTTATATACATATATTCATTTTAAACAAAGCAAGAAACTATAATGTACGTTTAAAAAATAATAAGTATGCAAATTTAGATGCGTCCGTCGCGGTCTCTCAGAGCCATCCCCTGCTGCTATCGCTGTAGCATCACGTAGTCTAAATCCAAGTCTACCAAAATTATTCCAGGTAGGCAGAGATTCCTAGTGTTAAGATATTCCGATATTTATTTTCCTTCCAAATTCGAAATACTGAACATTGAGTAGTGTAACTTAACGTTTGTTATAACGTTTTACCAGCGCGGGGAATTGAAAATAATTCAAATATATATTCCACCAAAAATAACAGTTTCACACACATCTTAATACCCACCCGTTGTGAGACGCTATGGAGGTCCCCTAGTGTAGTACTTAGTTCCAGCGACTTGGACGCCGTCTTGGACATGAATTGTCTATATACGCAATACATTGCGGCAGATTTTACTCTTTTGTACGTCTTTTGTACAATCTGTTACAGCGTATGTATGTGATCCATGGTACTGTACTCTTTTCGGAAACCGGCTTGTTTGGGAGTTAATCGGGAGCGTGTCTTTTAGTGATTGTACTCAAACGCACACTTCACATGTTTGAAAATATATAATAAATACCATAAATTTTACACAATACAAAATATTTTTTTATCGATATTACTGTAATCTATATGTTCAAATGGTTCTAGTTCAAATGTATGTAATAGATGGCGCTGTGCATAAGACGGCATTTTCTGAATCGCGCTGGTAAGACTCGTGGCAAAAGAATGACTTTAAAAACGTCTTGATTATTTGATTTCCTGACTATCCAATTACTGCTACAAACGCCCAATACATTGGGAGGATTCGCTCCTCATTCCTATGTCACACTCCGCCGCCGTAAGAGGCGGTGAGGCCAGTCCTATCTCACGGCAAGTCCGCGCCTCGGCGCGACTGGGCCAAACGGTTGAAATACCCCATGATTAGCGTACGTGGGGCATTCCCCCGCATTCGCCAACACATCACGACCATCCAATCCATCCATCCATCAAAGCTCGTAAATTTTTCTTCAGGAGCGAGCCACACTCGCCCCTCGCAGCCCTGTGACGCTGTCAAGATCAGTCCAAGTGACCAGGTCAACAAAAAAAAAGATTATTTGACTGTTGAATGCACGATATTGGGGTGAATGCACGATAGCACATAAAACAATCTTTAGAGGCTTTGGAATAGAACCTTGAAAGAACTACAGACGAAACAAAAAAAGTCAGTTAACGCAATCAAAAACTGAAGTCATACGAAAAGTGTTTCCAAATGTTGCTCAAAATTACTTCTTGCATGATTGGTTTTGCGAACGCGATATAATATCTGTAAAAACACTTATGAAAATAATTTAATTTCAAGATTCAAGATGTCATTCCTGGCGAAATAAGCATATAAATCAGTTAATACAGCAACTAATATGACGTCGTGAACTAACGCTAACATTAATTTTTAAACTCCCTTGATTTACTTGGATTGCTGAGTCATATTCTTCAAATAAAGGTTGGATTTGTTGTTGTAATCTAGCGAAATATTAACCAACCGAAATTTTGTAACGGCACATGATTAGCGATAAAAAAATACTGAATAACTTAATAGAACTAATCGTATTGAAAATAGGAGGAACATAAAGGAGAAGATGGCTTGATATTTAGCCCTGCTTCCCAATGATTCTGATTTCATTCAAGTTTAAACGACTACAGTTTCCAGTATGCCTTGGCTCTATGACTGATAAACTATGATAAACAAATTCTAGGGGCGATCATTAAGTGTTGTTGGTATTAATCTAGAAAACCCATGTTTCTCACATGGTCAATTGTACGTTGCCTGTTCCTGTGTTTGTAAACCATCAGCTCTGTTTATTTACGCATTACGTATGTACCTACTACCTATACTACGTTAAGTACTACAATAAAAATTAAACTTTATTTATACTTAGCGGCCTGCTCGCGGCTTTGCCCGCTTGAATCAAATGCTGATGCACTTTGACGATGACGACTTTGATTTGCATGATAAACAGTATAGCCTTACTAAAGGTCGCTCGACTACTGATGCTGGTGTAGGACTTATAAAAAGTATATATGAGGCTTGGGAAGGATCGCAGGATGCTCTTGGTATGTTCTGTGACCTGTCTAAGGTCTTTGATTGCGTTCAGCACTCTACATTGGTCATGAAGCTACACCATTACGGCGTAAGAGGACGTGCACTTAATCTTCTGACCTCTTATTTAGGTAACAGAGTTCAGAGGGTTGATGTTAATGGCAAGAAATCTCCTGGATCATTTATCAGTATGGGGGTCTCACAAGGGTCTATTCTGTTTTTAATATATATAAATGATTTGCCATTTTTAGTGGAAAAGAACCATGATATAGTATTGTTTGCAGATGATACTTCATTAACTTTTAAAATAAAACGACGACAAAACATATATAACGATGTAAACAATGCTCTATCGAAAGTAGTACATTGGTTTAGTGTTAATAACTTACTATTGAATAGTAAAAAAACTAAATGTGTAATCTTAAGAACACCTAACACAAAAATTGTTAAAGCCGATCCTGTCGATTCTACGGTGTTTCTCGGTATCACCATTGACTCTAAATTACAGTGGGGACCTCAGATCGATGGATTGGCGAATAGACTTAGCTCAGCAGCTTCTGCGGTTAAAAAAAATAGACGATTAACGGATGTGGAAACGGCTCGCCTTGTTTACTTTAGCTACTTTCATAGTATTATGTCCTACGGCATCCTACTTTGGGGTAATGCAGCCGGTATTAAATCAATTTTTGTCCTGCAGAAGCGAGCTATTCGCGCAATCTATAATTTAGGTCCTAAAGAATCGCTAAGGCAAAACTTTAAAGAAATAAATATATTAACAGTTGCATCACAGTACATTTTTGAAAATGTTATGTATGTCTTAACATAAGAATATTAAAGATTTTGCCAAAATTGGTGATGTTCATAATATCAATACTAGGAATAGGAATTACATCGGGCCCGTAATTCTTTTATGGGATAATCTGTACGCTTTTACAATAGGATCCCAGAAAACGTCCGAGAATGTTCTATATCACAATTTAAAAGAGTTGTGAAAAGACGTTTGTGTGTTAAAGGTTATTACCAAAATAATGATTATATAAATGATAACACGCCTTGGGAATGAAATGCTCGCTCCAGTCTGTTTCAAAGTATCATTGTGAGAAACCTAAAATGTGATTGTGTGTAATTGATTTAAAAAAATAAGTGCCGCTGAGTTTCTTGCGCCGGTTCTTTTCAGGTCTGAGGCACTAACTTGTGATAAATTATTTGACGTTCAAAACATGAAGCATGTAACTTCTTATTTTGAATAAAATTATTTATTTGACTTTGACTTTGAATTACATGATTATTCATTTAAGAAATATATAAAGCTATTACGAACAGCCTTAATTATATATATATTTGGTGAGATATCCTGGATTGCGACCCCTATATTGAAACGTCTTGGTTATATGACTGTTGATAAAAATGCTCTATTTTTGAAGCACTAATATATAATGAGGCCAGTCGTGGCGCAGTGGCACAAAGTGTGTCTGTAAAACCGACTGGTTGTGGGTTCCATCCCCACTCGAGGAGATGAAATATTTACTTAAATTTATACTTCCATTTCTTCGCTCTGGTGTCGAGGCAAAGCACGGCGTTGAGCTCTGCCACTCAACACGCAATGCCTCCAAAATTCGGCAGAAAGTGGGGAATGGAGTGTCCTACCCTGCTGTGTGCGGGATATAGCGTGAAGCTAATTTATTTTTTATTTCATATATAATATTTTATATAATAAAGTAAACAAAATTGAATTGTTTATGGAGATTACCTTCATAAATCATAACAGTTAAGTTTAAGTCGTAATTAATTCAACACAGTAAGTAAATACATAGATTTTTTGGTTCGTTGCTTGTTCGTGTCAAATAAATCTATATAAAAGTGCATATAAACATTCTATCTACGTGTACACTGTAATAACTACATATTTACCAATTGTACATTTAGCTAATAATATATGTAAGGGGCCGTTCAAGTATTACGTAAGCAGTCTTTTTGCAATTATTGTGTCCGCAATGCCATCAAAAATAAATCCTCTAAGAAATATTTCATTGAAAACGTCAAAAATAAGCAAACCCAAGACCCTTCCGCCTCCGCCTACAGTGTTTACGTAATACTTGAACGGCCCCTAACTTATTTAAAAACTGTACAGGAGTTAATATGCAATCATTACAGTTATTTTACACAGATTATGAATCCTTACCCAAATCAATAATTTACCATTTAAGGCTGTTCCTGAAGCAATAAATTAAATTATTCACTGACATCAGCACATTTAACAGAGTTTCAAAATTATAATGAGACGTACATTACATAGGTAAAAGGTAAAAATAATTATATATATATATATATATATATATATATATATCCTACATATATATATATATATATATATATATATATATATATATATATATATATATATATATATATATATATATATATATATATATATATATATATATATATATATATATATATGTAGGAGATTATTCATCACAAGCGACTCTTACTGGGCTTGTGGGCTCCATTGTGGGTTAATGCAAGCAGAAATAAAACGTAGCAGATTCGTGACACTAGTCCTTTCTTTTCCGAAAACATCAGAAGAATGCCTCATTCGACGATCGTCAACTTCCTCTTTCTTTTTAAAAACAAAACAACGCTTCACCCTCACGCGTCACGACTCCACTCAAGGCGTAAGCCTCCACGTTATTGGTCAAATTACTCCACTGGTAAAATAAAAGTCATAACACAATCTCTTAAAATTCTATCAGCCAATCGTAATTCTACATTAATCAACAATTAGGTTCTTTTCGATCGTTTCCTCTGAAGCTGAAGGCTGTCATAGCGTTCTAGCTACACACTATTGGTCCAACCATCTAATTGGTTACACAAAAGTCAACACATTGTCTTTATACATTAACATAGCCAATCATATTGTAAACAGTTGCTATAAATAATAATATTAAACAATCAATAAACATCTATGATAATATAATTTCCGTTCCAATCGCTTCCTACAACATATGGACCCTAAGGTCAGTAAGGTGGTCAGGGCCAAGAGGCGCCAGAGCAAGAGGCCGACCAAGAGCCAGATGGGTTGACGAAATAGTAGCGATGGCGGGTGGAAGTTGGCTGGACACAGCTAAGGATAGGGAATCGTGGCATTTCCTGGGGGAGGCTTTTACCCGAAAGGGGTCCATACACTAAATAAACAATTAAAATAATTAATAATTTAACACAATATTAAATATAGGAAAATATATAATTAAAATTCTAACAAATGCTTATTAAAAAAAAAAAAACAAAAATGTTTAAATTTCTTATAAATATGAATGTATGTAATGTGTATGGAATTGAATAAAGCTTATTATTATATGTTGAGTTCTGCCACTCAACACGCAATGCCTTTAGAATTCGGCAGAAATCGGGGAACGGAGTGTCTTAACACTAGGTTCCCTCGGCCTACCCTGGTGTGTGCGGGACACAGCGTGAAGCTGATTTTTTTTTACATTGGTCATAATGTTTAATTTAAAACAATGAAAAATTCTTATATAAATCACTAAAATGTAGTAAAAATATCATATTAGAACTCATTATAGTTGTCAATCAATTCTGTTTATTAAATCAATAATCATGTAGTTTATTTATTTATTTATTCATTTATTCATTCATTCATTCATTCATCCATCAATTTTTTTCATTCATTCAATCATTTATTTATTCATTCATTCATTCATTCATTTATTCATTCATTTATGCATGCATTCATTCATTCGTTCATTAATTCATTAATTGTTCATTCATTCATTCATCCATCCATCCATCCATCCATCCATCCATCCATCCATTCATTAATTCATTCATTCATTTTTATAGAACTTAATACAATGATGACTTATATATTAACGATATTACAATTTTGAAAGTTAGCTAACAAAAATTGATAAAACACTACCCTCTAAACTAGTTTTACTGTATGACTGCAGGATAGTCCTCGTTCCTCGCGTGCTTGTTTCTTGCCTCATGTAGTATATGCAAAAAGTTTAGATGCTGCCACTTATTGGTTTAAATTTTCTTAATAAGAATTTAAAAACTTTATTTAAAACAGTTACGTTTAGAGTATTATATACGTCTGTACAACATTCATATAATATACGCTTAGAGAATTTTATGAAAATATAAAAAAAATAATAATAAAGAAATAGGAAATTTCTGAATCTAAGAACTATTTTATGACAGATACATTTAGAGGACTATATAATAATCCCGTAAATAAAAATTCTGCATTCTATATATATAAAATGTGGATATTTGTGTGTGTGTGTGTGTATGTGTGTATGTATGTATGTATGTATGTATGTATGTATGTATGTATGTATGTATGTATGTCTGTGTGTGTGCGCGTGTGTTGTGAATATCTGAAAATATAATGCTTAGCGATTATGAGGTTATTTTTCTCAACATTTTTAAATAGTCAGTATGCTTATATTGGTTTGATATTTTTTTTTGTATGTGAGTGCTTTAAGATATTTATCAACAGTTTTTTTTACTTATAATTATTGAGGTTTTTAAGCCTTACAGATTTGGATATCTTATTGTAGATATATGGTGCCAGAAATAGATAGAATTTAATAAAGACATTTAATTGCAATCTTTTACGAGTTAACGATTGCTAAAATTTCGTGTTCGTAAGAGAACAAACATCTATCCCCTGGACAAATCTGTCTAAGACTAAGGTAAGCAACAGTAGTAAGTTTTAAAACACGGAAAGCTATATTTTAATGCATTATATCTCCTCCACACCTAGAACACTAGCAAGTCACGTCTCTTATTTTGTTATACAGGCTCAAATCAAGGCTAACGCTGCTGGCTGGAGTCATGCCGTGGGAATGCTTTTTCTGGTGTCTGTCTATTGCCGGCGTCGGGGCCTAATGTTTGAATCTCGGCTGGCATAACCATCTGCCGGCCTGAGGACGATAGAGGCTGTTCGTCCAGTCTTCTGCCAGTGGTTAGCACGGCGTTTCGGCGTCCTAACCTTCCGCACCACACAGGTGATCATGGGGCATGGCGGGTTTGGGGAGATTACCTGTGGGCGGACAGCTTGGGGAAGCTAGCCGCCTACTATCCTGACCGGAGTAGTCGCGCGCAGGTTGCTCCCACGCGCTACTCCGAGCAGGCCGTCGAGGGGTCCTACACACCCTTGACTCCGCGACGTGCCTTTGCAGGCTCCCGCTGCCGCGTTTCACGGAAGACTGTTGTCTCCGTGTCTCGTGGTCAATGGCGGTCGAGGAGGAGCACTGTGTACTGGTATTCGGACGACCTATGTTTGCCAGTCCACGAGTCCCACATAACCCGCTCGAGTCCCCACTCGTGTCGCTATCCGTAACAGGATTCCTTCACGATAAAAAAAGGCTAACGCCTACCTGGTTGTCTGATGGATTTTCAAAAGTTAAATGATGGTGATTCAGCCCCTTGACAGAGGTCCAGGAGAGGTGAAGAGAAGCTAAAAAACCAAAATTATAGTCTCTGCTTTTAGTCCCAATTATATATTTCAGCTCATTTATTTACTTATCTAAGTCAATTTTCTATAATTTACATTTAAATATGATGAACTTTTAGAATATTATTCACTAAAGTATATTATTAACTAATCCCTTTTATAAACAAATTTATAAATCTAAACATTGCCTATGAGAACGTATAGTTTAGTGATCAGAACGCCTGGTCGATTTCCAGGAAGCGTGAATTCGAGTCGCTATGCTTTTTTTTTACTTTTTGACTCTTACAGATGCTTTCGGACAATAGAAAAAAATTGGTAAACTTGGACTCAGACTACGATACGTGATGCTACAGCGATACCTGAGCAGGCAGGGGACGGCTCTGAGAGACCGATGGTCGCGTTCAAATTGTATACTAATTATTTTTTTTTTGTATTTTATTACAGTTTCTTTTTTTCTTTGAAATGTATATATGTATATAATCTGAAACATGACGTGTGAAAGTGTGTGACGAAAATAAGAAAAAAAAACACATCGGATATTGCGATTTTAAATTGATGAAACAAGACATTGTACAAAACAAGTGCTTAAAATAGTAATAAAATTCATATAAATACATGTTAAACTATAATTTCACTATTAAGTATAAAAGAAAATATTTTAAGTCATTAATATGATAATAAAATATACTTATTTATAAAATTTCGTCCATTACTATTACAATTGCGTATGCAAAATTTACTTTTGCTATATATATATATATATATATATATATATATATATATATATATATATATATATATATATATATATATATATATATATATATATATATATATATATATATATATATATATATATATATATATATTTTAAGCATCTTTTAAGATATCGTACAAACGCTCAAAATCAATCTATAATCTATTAATTAATAAAATTTTATTACATATTTACTGTAAGTTTCAACATCGTAAGTCACGTGCATCACTAGATAATTCGGTTTTTAAATATACTACGAAAAGTTCCAGTACAATATTATTACATAAATGAGCCATATTAAAAATATTTTCTGCATATTCAAACAAAAAAATAAAAACATTCAGTTGTAAAATAAATTTTAAATATTACAATTACACTTTCCATACAGGACGCAAAGAGTGATGTATCGAATTTAAATTGAAAATTCGTGAGCGCAAACATGGTTTTTTTTTTAATTCCCATTAACGCCACAGTGCTACACTGAACTAACACAGTGTACACTGAAACTCAAATGAGATTGTTATTTAGTAAAAATCCGATTCTTAAATAGCAATATCCAAAGTATAAATAATTATCTAAACCAAATGATAAAGAAAATGAACAGCCGAAAATGTGATTATAATGTTCAGTTACATTTTCCTATATTCACAAAATATTTCTTATAAAGGATTTCTATTTTTTTATATATTCAGTTAGGACTGAGGCAATTCAACCTTAGGAACTTTAATAATAGGTAAATTCTTTTTGAATTCTTCGATATCCATGATAAAGTTCTTGTCATCTTCATGTGGGTCCCCGGAATCGCTAGCGTTTAAATAATGAAGCGTCAAACTCTTTGGTTTTGTATCTTCTGCTGTTTTATTTCCATCTTTGGGCTTATTTCCGACAATCTGAATTAAAAAATAATAGAAATGTTTAAATATTTCTAGAAGCCATACTCTAAGGCCTGCAGTGCCTGTTTGAAAGCGAATGGGTTGTGGATTCGATTCCTACTCCAACCTGAACATTTAGTATCTCACACTGATAAAGAGATAAACCACGGCGTTGAATTGCGCCACCCATCAAATAATCTCTCTAAAATTCAGCGGAACATCGAGATTGGTCAATTTATATACATTTATATTGCACAACATTAATAAATATTATTTAAAACATTTGTAAACATGCAATGTAAGTATATTAAATTAAACAGTTACGCGTACAGTTGTGCCATCGATTTAAGTTATTGTTTTGCGAAATATACCTATATACCAAATTTAATATATAATAAATAAATAAGTTTCGTCTCACTGTCATCGTCACATATTTATTATTAGAATAATAAACTATTATTAACGAAAAAAAGGAGTTGAATTATTACCTGAACAGAAAGTTTCCTAAACAACGTCTTGTTACCAGAAGGGAAGTGGTTTTCGATCCAATTGTTGATGTCTCCAATTTTCACTTGCTTTAGCGCCTCAGTCTATAATAATATAAGCACAATATAACAACGACTGTACATAATTTATTGAATCATTATTGTGAAACAAAAAAACTAGATCAAAATCAGATCTCATCCGTTTGGGAGCTACAGATAAACTGAAAGACATGTCAAATTTATAACACTCGTTTGCTTGCGGTGGGGGTTAAAAATGAAATGCTGTATCTAATAATATTAGTTAATAAAGAAAGTTAGAACGAAGCAGCTGTATTTTTTACTAATTTATTTTTACCAATTCACCAGACGTTAGTGGATGAAATTTATCAAAATAATGGAATTACCTCAATAAACTCCCTTTGGAACTGGTACTCTTGGCTTACGATCTCACTCCAATATTTTTCAACCTGCAATTAAATTTTTTTGCAAACAAATCAAATGTTATAAATAAATTTATAATTTATCCTTTTAAAAATAATAGGATTACTATATGTCATATTTTTATTTACATTGGCTTGCCTATATAAAATAAATATGAAAATCAAGTATATATAGATTTTATATTTATTTTTATTTTTTATTTATTTTTATATTTCTTATTGAATAAGGGCGAGCACTTTTCATTGGTCAAGTTTATATAGATATGCCTGATAGGCATCAGATCCAGATGACTCCAGTGACTGTAAAACCGACTGGTTGTGGGTTAGATCCCCACTCGAGGAGATTAAATATTTACTTAAATTTATATTTAAATTTCTCCGCTGTGGTGTCGAGCAAAAAAGCGCAGCATTGAGTTCTGTCACTCAACACGCAATGCTTTCAAAATTTGGCAGAAAGTGGGGAACGGATTGTTTTAACACTAGGTTCCTTCTGCCTACCCTGTTGTGTGCGGGATCATCAGATCAGGTAATTAAACAAATGAATAATTAGGGTGAAGTAAAGATCTCAAACCTTTGATCAACTAAAAACTAGATTAAGGGTTACAGTCTAAAAAATAAGAGCACAAAAAAGTGGTGCTCTTATTTGATTTTAATACAAAAAACAACCCCATATGGTCATGGTCACTCCCGACTCCCCAGTTCATTTTAGTTTGGTCCAACCTCAGCCCACCAGCTAAAATGGCTCAGAGTGCAAAATCAGTATTAAACCATTATATTTAAATATTTCATAGCTTGGCCAATATTTGCGACTATGAATATTGGTTGCTCTGGACTAAAACATGTATGGAGTGGTTGTTGTAATTTTTATAATTGTTTTATTTTTTCTGTTTTATAGGTTTTCTACTCACCTATTTCTCTGTGCATAATATTTATAATTAATATACATAGCAAGCTTAATATAGACAGAAGGAAGGGAGGAGAAGTGTCTTAACACTATGCTCATAGGTTACACAGGCCTAGTGTTAAGACATTTCATTCCCTATTACATTTCCTTTCCCTATTGCCCCAAATTTTTACTATTGCGTTTTGAGTGGCAGAATACCAGAGCGAGCTCCCTGCGACCACCCATCACACCCGTATATCTGATCCAACATGAGTTGGAAAGAAAAGCACATTTTTTTGTTTGTCGTTAATATCGCGGAGTAAAATGTATTATATCCATTACACGCTAGTCGAAACGAAGCCTTAAATCACTGTTATAAGGGTATATATTGGATTTTATTAAAACGGTATAATGCCATAAGCCTGTGCGTGTTATAATATTATAAATTTCGGTTTATATTGACTGTTGCCATATTTTTTGAGTCGTATTTGTATGAATTCTGATATCTAGTGTATAGTTGATCGAAGTCTCATTTATATATTTTGTTATGATAATGCCTTTAGAATTTGGTGAAAATAGGATGGGGCGTCCCCCATCTTTTAATACCAGGTTTCCTCTGCCTTCCCCGCCGTGTGCGTGATACAGCGCGACGCTAAATAATATATAATAATGACAAAATTCACATTGACAAGACAAGGAAATGTAGTTATAAATAAAAAGAAACAAAGCAAAATAATTACCTCGTCCTTTAGTTCATAATTAACAGTATGTTTTTGTTCCTGAAGAGCGCGCCTCACCGGAGCGAGCGCCTTCTCACCGCCCTGACGGGTGTCTCGAGTGAAGTTCTTTAGGAACGCCTCTATACGTTGATCTACGTATGACACGCTGTATAAAAATTGTACATAATGTTATTTTGATTGTTTATTTTGTTGACGAGTTGTGGAGTCAGATTTTCGATAAAAATAAACAGTAAGAATTTTTGTTTAAATCATATCTGTGCACCGACCTATATCTAACTTCAGTGCGTCTAAGACTACGACCACTACATACTACGTAAGTCGGCCATCTGATAGAAATTAAAATAAAAACTAGTGACAAAACATACTTAAACTTATCCACTTGTGTGTTGACAGTAACGGAGTACCCCAGAACTCCAAGAGTGTATCTCATCGTATTGTACACATTGTCGCCGAGTTGTTCTTTAGTACGGAGCGTGTTAACCAATGGTTCTTCCATAAGCATCTACATTGGTGAATAGAGCAAAAATTATATCGTTTCATTTTAGTTATATAAGTGAGTCCTCAAAAATATTTTAAATTTACGAGGATCATATACATATATATATATATATATATATATATATATATATATATATATATATATATATATATATATATATATATATATATATATATATATATATATATATATATATATATATATATGTGTGTGTGTGTGCGAGTATATGTTCTCATCTATAATTGTATGATCACATGTGTGGATGTGTAATATCATGTGTGGGTGTAACCGCATGTGCGAATATGTGGCCTCATTTGTGCATGTGTGATCACGTGATGATATACGATAACGTGAATGGATGCGTAATCTCATAAGCCTTACAACGACGAATTTGGCGTATACATATTCAAGTTTGGTAGTTTCATAAAAAAATTTTTTTTACTAAGATTCTTTTTATTTCAATGTGTGGTTTTATTAGTCTTCTCTCTATCAATATAATATTGTAAAGTCCCTATGTACTATTGAATAACTTTTATTATTTTTTCAGTCAAACAAAATAATTAAAAGTGAAAGACACAAGATATTGCTTACAGCCTTATCCAAAAAATCCAACACAAAGAGATTTATTCAATTTCAACCAGTTTCTTGGTCTTCAGTAAATAGTTTCTGAGCGCGTTTAACTAAACAAATTCTTTGTTTCTATAATATTAATATAGAAAAATGCATTATTATCAATAATCAAAATACATACCCTAAGAAGCTCTACAGTCTCCCTATCTTTAAGATTAGATGCTTCACCCTGGTAGTACGCATTCACTATACTATTAGTAGAAGAGGGGTTTAGACTCGCAACTCGAAGACGTTTCTCTCCTAATGGTAATTGATGTACTTTTATCTGTTTAGAAAAATAACAATTTTAGAAAAAAATATATAATACATTGAATCTAGAATAAAATAGGTTTAAAAGTTAAGTTTCACAAGTAAAAGTTAAGAACACGTTCTGCGTTCCAAGTTAAATTGTCAAAGTTACTAAAAGAGAAAAGCGTTGATGGATCTTTTGTCGGATTTTGTAGGAAATTCGCTATGTAATTAAAACCTGTAATTTTTGCGCCCTTAAATAATAAACTTAATTTTTTTCTAAACTTAGTTTTTTTTTTTTAAATTCAGAAAATAATATATCATAACAGCCTAATAGACAGCCACTTTGAATTTTAATTTCGTGAAAATATCATTAATAGATACCGTGAAAGTAACTACTCTAGACGCTGTTTCAGATAAAAACCAATATAATCATATCAAAAATAATTCATTACAAGCCAGTGCAGTTTTCCCATGCTTATTGGGCTAGACCCTTGACAGCACAAATAAATTTAGTTTTAATATTCGTTTTCGATATTTTTTGCCATCTTATAAAGAGTTTTGCAGTGATTTAATAGGCTTTAATTAAAATACTTTGCGATAAGACCGAGCTTATCATAACACGTTTGACGTCAGACGCAACGATTGTGGATTCGATCCCCACTTAGGGGAATTATTGTATCTTAATTATACACAACGGAGTGACTCAACATTACCTTCATCTTCCTACACGGTTATGCGAGGCAGAAAAGCATCAGCATCAGCAGTTCCTATATGTTTTGTGATAAAATATAAAATAAATTAATATTTACCTCAGGCATTTCATCCTCAGACAGTTCCTCCCATTTTATATTTTTATGCACATTTTCAGATATCGTGATAGCTTCATTCCAGGCGAGGTTGCCTTGTACAAGTACCTTAAAAAGTATTTTTTACTTTTAAAAAATAAATTAAGTAATATTCGTCGATACAATCAAATAACACCATTTTGCTTATTTATAATAATTAAAAATGAAAAAATTGTACATACAAGAAGAATTAATATACATTCCGCTCGATTTTCACTCGTGGGAACTACTTTCATATGCTTATTTTGGTCTCAAAACAAAGCAAGGCGCGGTGCTGCCCGATATGCAATGTCCCGAAAATTTGTGTGTGAGTGTATCTTTAAAACTCAGATTCTTAAAAATATTTCATTGAACACGTGTTTCACGGTTTATTAGTATTTACAACCTAAACTGAAAATAATTTAGCTGGCGAAGCCACGATGGTCCACTAGACTAGAAAAATATTTCACTGAACACGTGTTTCATGGTTTTCTAGAATTCACCCCTAAGGGTGCAAATAAGCAGCCGAAGCTGCGCGCGTCTGCTAGTATACAGTTTATATTTACAGTTATGTTATTCTCACCTGCAAGTACATTTTCTGTAACAACTTGTGAGTGTATTCTTTCAATTCGGAATACGTAATATTTTGTATGACGGCGGCTTTGTCCCTCGGAGATATATAGGGCTCCATAACAACATTTAAGCGGATATCTCTGTAACAAGCATTTAATTCAGTAAATAGTTTAAATTGTATTTACTTGGGTATATATTTGGTTTTCTACAAAAAAGTGGTCAAGATTACGATTGTAGGTTAACAGGAAATATAACTTATAAGAGTTAAGAAATTTAAGTGTACGTATGCACATTATGGAGTTTTTAGATTTTTGAAGCTTGTCACTCGTCTTGCCAAATTTTATAATTCTGGTTCAATGTAAAAATAATTTATATCATTTTTTTTTATTTCGAAGACAATTTCATACAAAATAGCATAAACTCTCGTATCTTTTAATTGCGTTGACTAAAAGAAAATATGACGAGATGATTTGGACAAAAAATGGTGTTAACAGACAGAAAGACAGTCAAATATACAAAAAAAGGATTTTATAAGGGTTCCGTTTTCTTCTTCATGACGTAGGGAACCTAAAAGTAAAAGCTATCACACTTGAGCATGGTGTAGAATCCTCACTTTTCCAGTTCTTCCGGCTGGACGAGCAAGTTGTAGTAGGAGCGCGCGCGCTCCTCGCGCACCGCCTCGAACAACTGCGGCGTGAGGTGGTCCGCTTGCATCTCGCGCGACACCAGCTCCACCAGCAGCTGCGGGTCAATGGAGGAAGATGTGAGGGTCGAGAAATTCGAAGAGTTCTGATGTCGTACATATTTATTTTAAATGCTACGATAGTAGAAATAATAAAAGGCCAATTAGGGAAAGCTAAAATTTGTATTTACACAATTTCAATATTAATTATTTATAAGTTATTTAACCGACTTCTGTAAGAAAAGGTGGAATCATTTCGACTGTATTTTTTTGTTTTAATTTGGTACATTTCTGACAATGACATACATGAAAAAATCACTTAAATCCTAAATTTGCGTAAAGTTTGTGCGCGACAATCAATATCACGCCAACCGATTACGATTATACTTTTTTTTATCGGAAAAAGTACACCTCAAGGATAGATCAATGAAAGTATGGTTAGGTTTTATTTTATGGGATCCGGTTTGAATTGAAAAAGTCGGTTTATTTCTGTCAAAAATTGTAATTATTTTGTTTAAACTGGCCCATACTCATATTGAAAATGTTTTAAAAAAATGTTAAAAAAGTTTATATTTACATGTAAATTCTGGTTGTAACCGTCCACTTTCAAAGTTAATCCTTTTTGAGAAGTATACAACGAGTACGATAAGTCCGCCATATTCGCCGGGTATACTTCCTCCTGTTACAATAGAAAAATAAAACAAAATTATTTCTACATACACTTTTACGATATAGTTTCTCTTTAAACTGCAACATTTAGTGTGGTGCATAATAAATTAATAAACTTTTCAGCTAATAGAAAAAGATGATAAAAATATCGTTCAGTTTCGTGCTGTATCCGGTATGTAATATGATTTTTCAGGAAATCATGGGGCCGTTGATAGAGTATATGGTTTGAATTTCAACTCGATAGTTCCAAGCGTCCCTGAGACAAATGCTCTTGACAGACAGACAGACGGACAGACAACAAAGTGATCTTATAATAAAGAAAATATTTTTTCATTAAAAGGTATGGAACCCTAAAAATAGCTTTCTTTTAAATAAAGAATAATATATTTGACAAGAATATATATATATATATATATATATATATATATATATATATATATATATATATATATATATATATATATATATATATATATATAGGCCAGTCGTGGCGCAGTGGTACAAAGTGTGACTGTAAAACCGACTGGTTGTGGGTTCGATCCCCACTCGAGGAGATGTAATATTTACTTAAATTTATATTTTCATTTCTTCGCTCTGGTGTCGAGGCTAAGCGCGGCGTTGAGTTCTGCCACTCAATACGCAATGCCTCCAAAATTCGGCAGAAAGTGGGGAACGGAGTGTCTTAACACTAGGTTCCCTCTGCCTACCCTGCTGTGTGCGGGATATAGCGTGAAGCTAATTTAATTTATTTTTAATTTTATATATATATATATATATATATATATATGCATACCGCGAGTCCTTGTTGTACTACATCAGTCCAGAGATCGATGAGACAGGCGCTGGAACATGTCAAATAATCAATATTATATTAATTTCTTTCTGATCAATTCAGAGTGGAACTAAGCTGAGGTACGCGTCATTTGCTATTGTATTATTTTCATCTAATCAATATTCCTGAGATTCATGGCGTAGGAGCACAAACGTGCGACGACGGTCGTCGTTTCGATTTCCATTCACCTCAAAAATACGGTGGAAACGGGTACAGAGTGTCTTAACATTGGGTTCCCAGATTCCTTTTGCATAAGAATTTTATGTATAGGTAGGCGTGAAGGTAAAAAAAATAATGAATTTTAGTTTTTCCTCTTACAATTACAATAAATAATTCATAGCTGATAGAAATTCCATTCTGAAAAATACAAAATAGGCTTGCCTAGTGTGCGGCCAATGGGTGATGTGAAATTGTATTGTCGTTGGATGTAAGCGTTTATTTCTATTATTTAAAATTTATTTTATTTAAAATCAAATTCTGCACATATTTAAATATAATAAATTTATATACAATTAGGTTCATTTAAAAAAACTTACTCTCGTGGCGAATGTAAAATGAGCGGAGTAAGGAAGTAGAAATACAATAAAGCCATGGGAAGCCTAAATTTGAAGTCTGGTTTGTACCACACCTCCATGTTATGATTCTTACGTAGTAAATTTGGTTGATCCAATCTGCAAAGGAAAATATTTAATTTAGAATCTTTTAAAAAAATGTTTTAGATGCTCTTTTCTATTACAGTACGATCGACGAGACGTGGCCGCCCTGAAGTTAACCGCAGATGCGTAGATTTTTTAATTAATTTTTTTTCTTATTATTGATAATTTTCATACCAAATAGACAAAACGTGAATTTGGACGATATGTTTGTTTTCGTAATCTGGACATCCACTAAGATTTTGAAAATTTTTTACCCTAAAAAGATAAAATTAGGGGGGTTGAAAGTTTGTATGGATTTTCTTTTAAATCAGCACCGATTTTTAAGAATTTTAAATTTAGTCTTCTAAAAATATTTCATTGAACACATGTTTCATGGTCTATAAGAAAATTCTTAAGGATCCCTAAGGATGCAAATAAAGGTTGAAAATTTATATGGAAAAAAAATCTTTAAGTCGCCACCGATTTTTATAAAATTTTAAATTTCGACTCAAAAATGTTTTATTGGACACATGTTTCATGGTCTATTACAATTCACCCCTAAAAGTGTTAATAAGCAGGCGAAGCTGCGCGCGTCGCTAGTATAATATATTTCTATTTTCGGCCCAGCTTGTGCCTTCGCCCGCGCCACCTTTTTTTCTTTTTCCTCGCTACATTTATATGCCACCTATATCTTTTATACTGCATTTCAATTTTACATTTTCTCGAAAAGTATACGTCCAAATTACATGCTATAAAAGCCAAAGAGTATCTTCATAAAATTTCCATGGTGATAGAATAATTTTCACTCTTAAGATTCAATATCAGTATCGAATACAAAAAGATAAAATACTACCTTGCAATTTTCAATTATTTTTTGTCACAAAATGTTTTATTGTGATATATTTATTAAAGATATAGTGTATCGCGGACTTTATTTTAAAAGTAATAAAACCGAATGTTTTGTAGCACATTGTACATGTAACTATTTCTGCAGCGTACGCGGTTAAAGTAATACGATGGCGTTCCCAGTTATTATCACTACGTTATTTAAGACTAACTAAGTAATAAACCTTTATGTTATGTAGCCTATAGCACTCCTTAGGAATGTAGCTTTCGTACAAAACCAAAAATAAGCGAATCCGAACAGTCGTTCCAGAGACCATAGCGATTATTTATTTATTTATTTATTTATTTATTTATTTATTAGGTCTGCCAACAGAATAGACACACAAATTCACACATATACAAATTCTAAAAATTACATTGCAAGGTGTCATTCCACTTATAGGCAGACACAACATGCTTCGACTGTATACTTATACATTATTTTACAATTAAAATTAGGTTAAGTAACAAAGATGAACAAAATACAATAACCAAAAAATAAAAATATTGAAATATATATAAAAAAAAAACAGCTTAAACTATTTATCAAAACTAACAAGAACAACAAAAAAAAAATTATAATAAGGAAACACAATAAGCAAAAAAAAAAAATTAATTAAAAGAAATAATTTAAAAAACACATTAATAATTTGTAAACGCAAAATAAATAATCAAATAATACTAAATATGAGAGTAAGTCAAGAGCAACGCAAGTATTTGTAAATTTTATATTTAAAATATCCTATGGCATCATACGCCACATCTAAATCCTCAATATCGATGGCCACTTTATTATATTGATACAGGAGTGCTGGTATGGGAGAATTCATTCCTAACTTAGTCTTGTACAATTTGATGAAGAAATATTGTTTAGGTCTGCGAGGTATCCTATTAGGTACGTATAGTGCGAGTTGACTGACCAGATAATCTGATTCTATTTTGTGGTTAAACAATTTGTACAAGAATAAAAAATTCAACAGTGTTCGACGTTGTTCCAGCGAAATCAAACCAAATTTACCTAATAGTGAGCTATAATTTAAAGATTTAGGAAGTCTTATTCGATATTTAAGATGTTTTAAAAATTTTTTTTGGACTTTTTCTATTCTAAGACAATGATTGTTTTGATGTGGAGACCATACTGGACAACAATATTCCAACTTAGAGCGTACCAGGTAGTTGTAGAGCGATATTATGGTAATAGGATTTTTAAATTCCCTGGAACATCTCAATACAAACCCTAAAGCTGATGTAGCAGAACCTACTATAGTATTTATGTGGTCAGAGAAAGTCAATTTAGAATCAACCAAGACGCCCAAATCACGCATAACAGTGACCTCCTTTAAGGTTACCTTTGAAATTGTGTAGCTCGTTGCCAATGTTTGCTTTCTTCTGGAGAGCTTTATATGAAAACATTTGCTGGGATTAAGTTGCATGTGATTTACCTGGCTCCATTCAACAACAGCATTAATATCGCTTTGGAGAAGAATTGCATCATGTCGTGTTTTGACTGCTCGCAGAAGCTTGAGATCATCAGCGAACATAAATATTTTCGAGTATTTTATATAATGACAAACGTCATTGATGAATATATTAAAAAAAAGTGGCCCTAAAATTGATCCCTGAGGTACCCCTGAGAGTATCATATAATGCTCTGAAGTACTACCATTCAACACTACTCTGGAAGTTCGATTATCCAAATAGGACTTACACCAACCTAGTAGTGGATGTCTTACACCGTATGCTTGCAGCTTACGTACTAATATATTATGATCCACTTTGTCAAACGCACTTGAAAAATCAGTATAAATTACATCAACTTGAATATTTTGATCAACTGTTTCAGCCGCTTGATTAATGTAACTGACGAGGTTAGTGTTCGTTGATCTTTTAGGTAAGAAACCATGTTGATCTATGCTTAATGAATTCTTCACGTGGTCGAGTAAAAGAGGGTAAATAAGCGATTCAAAAATCTTAGCAAGAGTGGATAAAATTGAGATGGGCCTATAATTGGAAATGTCTGTCTTGTTTCCTTTTTTATGAACAGGTACTATTCTTGTTTCTTTCAAGAGATCTGGAAACACCCCATGTTCAATAGATGTATTAAATATCATTGTGATCGGAACCACTAGTGCACTGGCGCAGTTAAAGAGAAAGATTGGTGGAATATTGTCCGGACCACAGCCTTTGTCGACTTTAAGTAGTTTTAATTTTTTAAGAACAATGTCTTCAGTAAATGTTATTTTATCGATAATCTCACTGCAATGTATATAATTCAGATCCTCTATTATTGTTTTAATGGGCACATTATTATCTATTTTGTTTTCATATACAGAAGCAAAATGGTGTGCAAATAAATTTGAAATTCCATCAGAAGTGGAAGCTTTAACATTATTTAAATACATAACAGTCGGATAGTTAGAGTTTTTATTACGTAAACTTTTTATGAATGAAAAAAAATATTTTGGATTTTTAATTAAATTATTTTCAATGGTATTAATATATCTTCTATAACAATTATTGAGCATTATATTACAATCTTTGCGAATGTACTCGAATTCAATAACATCTAATGGATTATTATATTGTTTAATTTTGCGGTGGAGCTTATACTTGATTTTCAAAATACGTATTAAATCATAAGTAAACCAGACTGGATAGTTATTACGAAAATTCACCCGTTTAGGAATATGTTCCTCTATTACTTTGCGAAGAATTTTATAAAAAATGTCAAGCATTTTATTTACGTCATTGTGACCCGCTAATTCACTTGACCAACAAATAGTATTCAGTGAATGCAATATAGATTTATAGTCAGCCTTTCGAAAATTATATTTGGGTCCATATAATGTAGTAGTCGATTCACATTTTGGAATATCCAGTGAAAAAATCAATGGTGGATGTAATTTATCCACATCACGAATAGGATCACGACAAAGATCAACACTTACTATTTCTGCATCACAAAAAATCAAATCAAGAATTTTGTCTTTGTTGTTCAATATATAATTGTATTGCCTAAAATTATGTAGAGACATGAAATCTGCTAACATATCTTTTAAAATAGAACCATTATTGTCACCGTTCATTTCGCCGTCGGTTGAATTCCATGTTACCCCACTCATGTTAAAATCTCCAACACAAAGTGTATATTTACATGGCTTCATAATCGTCTTGTTGGCAGCCTCAATAAATGTATCTAAATATTCCTTGCATATAGGAGGTGGTAGATAAAGGGAACATATGCGTAGAGTCTCAATTTGCTTATTGACTTTTATGCTTACCTCGACCCACAAATCCTCCATACCAGACTCCCATTCAATGACACGTTTGGACTTTAGCCTTGTGGAAACAGCAATAAGTACGCCACCACCTGTTTTTTTAGAATTGTTAAAGATAGAAGATTCACGATCGCGCCTATAGACATTGTATCTGCTGTCAAAAATCTCGTTATCAGAAATAGTGTCATTGAGCCATGTTTCAATAAGAATAACAATATCAAAGTTATTAACCAAAAGCTTTTGACGTACCCTCTCAGTAAACGATCTAAGACCTCTAACATTTTGATATAAACAACTTAAATTTGAGAATTTTATAAATACATTATACTAAACACTTGGAATGTAATCTATTGTTTTAAGATTAACTTATGCTTGTTAAACAGTTGATACTCCTAATATGTTTGTACGCGGTGTCTTCAGATTTTCTCATGTAGACGTTTCCTCCTTTAACCCATACAAATCGATAACCAATTTCTTTAGCTTTAATCCTTGCTGCAGCATGTAGCGATTTGATAGCTGGAGATAGATGTTCAAGAACATAAATAGGTTTTTTGTCTCCTCCTATACCCAAGTGTGTCGTATTCAGTCTCTCAGTAGGACAATTTGCTTTTTTATTAAAATTTATAGATGCCGCCAAAAAAGAGTCTCTAGTTCTTTGATTGTTAAATTTAATTAGCACTGACCGTGGCCTGTTATTATCTTTATTCTGTTTAGAGATCCTTGTACACAGATGAATATCAGTTTCATTTAATTTAAAGTTTACAACGTTAGCTATCTGTTTTGTTACGGTTAATAAGTTCTCATTCTTATGTTCCGGGATGCATTGTATCTCAAGATTGCTTGCTCTTCCATGTTGTTCTAATAATGTTAACCTACTAGTTAGTTCAGATACAGTGGATTTTAAAACGTTGTTTTCATTTTCGAGAGATTTTATACATTGCATTTTATTGCATACCTCTTCGCGAATGTTCTCATATTTCTCCTCTAGGAAACTTATTGATGCGGTGATGTCAGTAACATGATCAAGTAAGTCTTTTAGTTTAGTATCGAATTGCTCCATTATATTCGTTCTAAATTGATCCAGACTATGTTGAAGCTCCTCCTTAACAATTTGTCGAATATCGGTGCAAGTAACAGGAGGCGACCTAACCAACCCTTGAACTTTTGAACGTGTTGTTACATTTTGCAAGTCATGAGTTGAGCATGTTCCTTCACGTGGGATATTTACATTTTTTTTTGTTTTAGCTGACAGCGACATCTTGATTTTATGATTTGTAGTAAGTATATTCGATAACCTGTCCCTAGATGCCGTTAATTATTAAATTTACGATTTGTTTTCGCTGCTCTTTTAAAATAATCTAAGAACAACAAATTGTAAATCTTGAGAGATATTGAAAAAAAATATTTTAAAGAGTGCAAAGCTAAGTGAGATTCGATCCGTGGAATTCAGAATGCAACCCTCAGCTTGGAACGTTGCGCTGTTGGCTCTTATTGAACTATTGTCTAATTTACTTATATCTTCAAAAGCCAAGAAAGTTCAAACTAAATTAAGTCCGTTACTAATGACGTATCCACTTTAAAAACTTTTACACAACCGAACATGATTTAAATTTTATAACCAAAATACTAGTGGAATTCTCTTGCTAACCAAGCACTATACAAGTCTAAGCCACAATTTGCTGCATTTCGTCACTTTTATTAAAGTTTATCACACATAAAGGTCCTAATAACGGCACAAACACTGACACTGTGATTTTGTAAAGTGTAGCGTATAGTTTAACTAAATAACACTTGTAGGGTAAATTTAGGCCTAAACTAATGATTTTAACTTTGAATCACCCAATTTTAATAACTTTTTGTATTTTTAATAGTAAAAAGTATACGGAGCTAATCTTAACGGGCTGACAGCGCCACCTGGAACAATCATACAAACCAACTCTTCCGCTTTACTATATTAGTATAGATTTGTTTGATACTATAAATACATACCTAAAATTTTTAACCGTCGCTATCAAATCACCTTTGGACAACACTTTAGTCTTCTTCTCGCTTTTAGACACTTTCTTGTAAATATCTTTATCGGTACTATTATATAAATCAATGCCGAGTCTCTTCGCTTCCTCTAGGTACGCGGGCTCGGGCGTTATGAGGTCGAAATTATTTGTAATGTATATATTTTTATCGGGCAAATGAAATTCTTTGTAGGGCTCCACATTCAGCCATTTTTGTAACCATAGTTTTGGTTTTTCTGTAAGCAGAAAAACAATTATACAAGAACTTGGTGAAAGTGTCAGCACCACTTTAAATGAAACCACAGTTTTAACTACTTCATAAAAGCATAATACAATTTTAAAAAAACTTATAAATGAAAAAGTGTTTTTTTTTTTAAACAAAATAAATAATATATTTTGTCGTTTTAAAATACCACACCATTTGTTAAGAACGACCACGCACACATAAATAAATCTATCAAAGGGAGACCGCCGCATACACCTTATTCCGAAATCGAGTCGTAGGTATTGGCAGCAAAGTTCAATGTTGTTTAACCTTTAGTAGTATTTTTGTAGTAGTATACGTTAACGTCATTCGCATCTTTTCGTAATCGCGTCACACGAAATACAGATTTGGATAAACATCGTGAAATGAAAAAAAATCCTACGTCTAAACTGTTGAGTTATCTTGATTAATTTCTTCAGGTATAGGTTTGAAATATTTTACTCTATGTGCTGTTTCCGTAAAAGGAGCGCTGCCTCTTCCACCCTGTATATAATAGATCAAAAGTGTTCAAAATATAACAGTAAATGCGACAGGATATGCGTTCGATTCACACACAAAAAACATTGAGATGTGGAAATATCTACACTTTCTACTTCGGCGACGGTTTTTAAAACTTTGCTGAGTGCGTATGTACAGTTAGCCCAGTGGAAATCAAACCTATGACTATCGTGCTTATAATTATACATTATGACAGATAAAGAGGTAAAATTAAATATGTAATAAACACCTATTCTCTTGTATTCAGTGCCGAACCATTTCTCTTTAGCATCGTACTGTATCGGCTTCGATTGCTTATCGGACATTATGATCACGTTGGCCATGTCCGCCGTCATGCCGTCTAGAAGTGATGTAATACCCTACGTAAAATTAAAAAATATGTTATTATCCATCATATTTATAAATTAATATCATATGGATTGATTTGTTCTCTGATGTAAATAAATAAATAAATTAGAAGAATCATACCTTAGGATCGAATTTATAATATATTTTATCTCCTGTAATATATTGTTTTGGCGGGAAGAAGTGCATGTTTCTCGCCAGTATATCTACATTGCCTGCAGGCGGTGCTTCCTCTTTGAAACGGAAATTTGTGTCTGCCGTTGCCTAAAAATTATTTTAGAGTAAGATACAGTAGGATCGACGAGTCGTGGTCACCATTAAGTTAGTGTAAATGATTGCGCAGATTTGATTTTAAGGTTTTTTTTTACTTTCGATTATTTTCTTCCCGAATTAACAATACGCAAATTTTCGGAAAGCCTAACTTCAGGCTACCGCATATTAACGTCTATTGTAACGTACTCGACTGCTAAACGATACTTTATTTAAGATTCATTGGTGAGAACAGGCCACGAGCACCATGCAATGGTTAAAGGGTTTTACTGGAATACTTTTTCGTGGGATATTTTTGTCTCTTCTAGTGGGAGTGGTTATTAAAAGATAAATATTTTCATTTTTCAATAGTATTAATAAGAAAATATAAGTCTAAATAATCAAAAGAAGTTGAAAAAGAATATGAGGTAATCTGTGTAATTTAAATGAACAAAATCTTAATATTAAAAAAAATATGTAACTAACTAATATAAAGAATATTTTATATTAGCAAAAAATTGATAATACTATACGAAAATATATGCTGTCGCTTAGTTTTATTTATATTTTTTTAAAAGATTACAATATGCCCGTTACAATATATGTGGATTATCCTTAAGAAATAGGCAAATTATTTGGGATGATGCACAGCATCTGTGAGAGGGCACTGTATACTTCCCTTTTAGCAACCAATGATTTTCACTTCCGGTTGTTGTTTTCGACCAATCAGCGTTCTGCCGGAACTCACGTGAGTGGTGGCTCTCTCGTCTCCTAAGATTGTCTGCTACCACCTGGGACCACATGACTTGCGGCAGATCGCTGATTGGTCGAAAACAACAATCGGAAGTCAAAATCATTGGCATTGGAAATATACAGCGCCCTTTCACAGATAAATAATACAAGTTTTATGTTGTGTAAAGCTTGTACTATTATGTGCTATAAGCTATATAACACTACGGTGTAGTTCTTTGGTAAGTCTTATATAACCAAATAACAATAATAATTAATGCTACCGAACCGCGAGGAAGAATAAAATATATGCACGTAGGTACATCTTGCTACAAAAATATTCAACTTCAGCCCGCGACACCTTATTCTTACAAATAAATCACAATAAGGCATTTTATGACAAAAAATAATTGATAATTGCAAAGATTCCGTTGCTAATTAATAAAACTGAAGTATCTGTTTGTGATTTCAAATGAACAGCAAAATGCGACATGAAAATTAAGAGTAGATCGAAATGTATAATAATTTACAAAGCCATCAACGTCGTCTGCCCGATCGGGTTGGTTATACCGTGCGGCTCAGAGGCTAGCTCATTTTGAACCAGTGATATCGCCTTAAGTATTTACTAGAATTATCTATAGTAAAATATAATTTCAATCTACATGAAATGTTAAAGGTGACTATTATATTTATTTTGATAAGGATGAATATCAAATTAAAGAAAATCCATTAACAATAACACGATAAATTTAAATTAAATATATTAAAGTGGTTATTGTGGTTTATCCTTCAGAGATAAACATTTACTAAAGCGCACTTTTGAATAGATTTTTTTAAAAGTTAAATATTGTTTTTATTTATCTCATAAGATTACTCAATCCATGCATTTTATATATTATTAGTATTTATCGAAAATTTTACAAATATGAGACAAAAAATAACCTTTGACCACCCCAAGATCCTCATGATAACTCTATATGATTTTCTTTTTCTAAAATAATCGTACGAATGTTTTATTAGTATTTCAAGCGTTTTAATGATAGAAAAGTATATTATTACTAGATTCGCACATTTCTTCTTCCTACTCTGCTCTGTGCAGGAGTATACCACTTGAAGCTATAAAAAATCTCCCAATGAATGTAAAAAGTATTGGTCTACTACCTACTATTTTTCACCTACTCTGAATGTGTTAGTATAAAAATAAACAACATTAAATAATCATATTACATGAATAATTCATAATTATTTTAATTTTTAATTTACCTTTAGTTCTTCATAAATTTGTTCTGATGGTCCAATCTTTTTCAACATTCGTATATATGAAAATATAGCTTCAACCACCTGTTAACACAAAAAACATTACATTACATTAATAATATATAATTAAAAAATATAATTATTTACGTATAATAAATATATTACAATTGTTAATATACTATATTTAAATAGTTATTATTATTTACATCCTTCGCTTGGTAAAGCACATTTTTCCCATTTTTCGTCTTAAGGACGAGACGAAAAGTGGAGAATAGAATTTTTTAACACTAGTTTTCCTCTGCCTATAAAAATAATAAAGAAACCTTTTAAGTTATTTCTTGAATACCTACCTCGTCGACATGATCAAGTCCATTTTTAGTAAGAACAATTTGTACGGAGAACAGGCTGTACATAGAAGTGTTATCTATGCCTCTGTCTTGAGTACCCGCGACCAGATCGAGCGCCCATACTCTAAGATAAATAAAAAAATATAATTATAGATATATTAATAATATATTCATTAATAAATGCGATGGTTGTGGGTTCGATCCGGCGATGAGACCAATCGCTTAAAACGTAATGTCTCAAATTCGTGTGGAACGGCGTGTGTTTACACTTATGAAAGAAACAAATAACAAAAATTGATTGTCGCTCAATATAAAAAATGTAAAAATAGAATATATGCTACACTAAAAAAAAGGAAGTACACATTTAACAGTATTACACAGTAAAAGAAATTGGTCAAAATATAAAGAAAATTAAAATTTTAACAAAATTTGAACATTTAATTTATATGGCGTATGAACATGTTTATATGGTGTATCTAAATAAATATATATATTAACTATTATTATATATTAACTTACTTTTTCCTTAAATAGGAGAGGAGGCTACCGCGTCCCTCGTGTGCGAGTAGAAATGTCAAGTACTCCTGTGGCTTCGATTCGTATTCGGAAAGCAAAGATCTCAAGCACCATGTTAAATGTAGCTAGAAGAGAAACAAATTGACTATTACTTATTTGTTATAGAATCATTATACAACCATCACATTTAATCAGGCATATTCTAAACCATGAAAACTTCAAGTATTTTTTTATTTTTCCGTTCCCCACTTTTCTCCTGTTATAGGACATTTTGTACTGGCTAGCGAAAGTTTACGCTTTTTTTATTCTATTATTCTTTCTTAATCTCACATTAGTAATTTGTAGTAGTTATTACACATATAAATAAAAAGGTTACATAATACAGTAGTGTAGGATAAAACACAATTTAAAATTTACCTCACTAGTATCGCTAGCTGGTTTCACGTAATAAATGTCTTTGAATTGCGGTGTAACCAGTTCTGGTTTGAAAGAGAATTTACTGAAGTCATCAGCTGGCAACTTATTCGTGGGTATTTGTCCGAACGTACATGATACATATTTCTCTAGATCGTCAAGATCCATACGGGCCTGTAAATTATGTAAAAGTTAAAATGAAACTTATAATTACTATTTTTTATTAACTTACATTAAAAATGCGTACATAGAAAAATACATTAAATAAAGAAATCATTATAAAGACAAGAATGAAAAGATTTTAGCACTGAAGTAATTTTAAATTTTAAATTTTACTATTCTAAAATTGTGTTGAGAATATACAGGGTGTAACACGATCGATTCTTCGGGTTCAGGTGGATAAGAGCGCACTTCCATGATTCTGGGACTACGCCGATTGAGTAAGAGTGCTGAAACAAACACATTAGCTCCGATGTCAGCTTAGGAGCACAAGAACGGAGGACAAAGGGAGAGATGGCATCTGTCCAAAGAGGACAGAGCTCGCCTTACAGCTGTTTGGTTCAACTTAACTCTGGCATCACGATATAGTCGGAGACGTTGTTCCTTAGTCATCTAAAATCGAGGCAAAGGGAATGCCCAAATTAATTAAAAAAAAACTTAACCGACCTGTACAGCCACAGTCATTCTATGAGCGCTATAATGGCGTTTCCTAAAGTCAAGGGCAGCTTTGTGCAATTTCTCGTCATCGTGTATATCATCGCGTAAGCTACGTAGATTGCCCCAAGTAAATGTTCTAGCTGGGTGTCCCTCCGGGAAAAGTGATGCGATGAGTTGTTCTATCCGAATTGAATTCGTCGAAGCGATCATTGCAAATTCTGTAATACAAATGTTGTATATTTTTTTTTAACTTTATGTTGTATCCCGCTATAGCCTGTCCTATTGTTAAAACACTCCATTCATCACTTTCCGCCGTATTTTCAAGGCATTGCTTGTTGGATAAAGGAATTCTACGCCGCGCTTTGTCTTGTCTCTAGAACCAGGATATGAAAATTTTATTGTGTGTATGTATTGATTAGAAGTATAAATAAAATGTATTAGTTTTTTCTATATACTCGTAAAACATTCTTTTTACCGGATTGTATAACTTCTATTTCGCTTTTTATAGCCTCCTTCTTCATGAGTGGGCTGATGAAGGACTGACTGAATATATCTATAGCTTCTGTCAGATGTTTCTCGTGTACGTCGAAGTAAAAGGTTGTTACCTCGCGGTCAGTCGAAGCATTGTCGTAACCACTGTCTTTCTATTTAAAACAAGTGTTAAAAGAAAATCATAAGTAGTCTTTTATTTATTTTACAAAACAGATTTAATAACATAACATTGAGGCAGAGACATATGGGTGTGACTGTAACGCGACGGTTGTGGGTTCAATCCCCACTCAAGGAAATAAAATATTTATTTAACTTTATATTTCCACTAATAATTATTTAGAAATAAATATAAATTTAAATATTTTAACGTAGCGGGACTCGAACACGCGCCTCGTGCAAAACCGAAAAAAGTTGTAACAGCCGTATAAAAATTTCGACGTAGCTGGATGAGAACGTACGGCTTAGTGGTCACAGCACCTGCTCTGTTTCCAAGAAGTGAGTTAGAGTCTCGTTACATTCAAATTTTTATACGTTTTCTAAATAATCACTTTTCTTTACTAAATGTGTAATATCACTTTTAAAACGTTAATAATTATATTTCCATTTCTTCGCTCTGGTGTCCAGGAAAAGAGCGGCGTTGAGTTCCGCCACTCAACACACAATACTTCGGCGACTTTAATAAATTCGGTGGAAAGTAAGAAACGGAGTGTCATAACACTAGGTTCCCTCTGCTCACCCTACTGTGTGCGGGATACAGTGTAAAAGTGAATTATTTTTTTAATTTAACATAACATAATAAATACATATTTTTTAGTATAAATAAAGTCAATGTTTAATGTTTAATATGAAACATTACAACTAATATATAGAATTTTACTTATTTTACGAGCATTTATAATAAAATAGAATTATACTTTATTGCACACAAAAAAAACAAAAGAAATAAAAATACAGATAACAATAATAATATATGTTTATAAAATGTATCCAAAGGCGGCCTTACTGCTTCAAGCAATCTCTTACAGACAACCCTTGGTAAATAAAGGACTAAAATGTTGACAAAGAAATGAGAATATCGTTATAGTGCACAATTTGATTAAATAACATACAATACATATATACATATGGTATACTACAAAAAATATATACACATACACTCAGTTCTAGGCGTGAGATAGAATCGGAACCATAGAAGCAGAAACGATCTCTTCAACTTTCTTTTTCGACATGATCTAATTTACGAAGACCATAGGTAAATCGAATACATAAGTTTTGTAACCGCTCTAGTTTGTTTAATTGTTCCTCAGATAAATCTGGGTAACATGGATCAGCATAATCTAAAATCGGTAGCAGTGTTGAGTGAGCTAGAGTAGTTTTGATTTAACTAGTAGGAAATGTTTATATCATTTGAGGGATCCAATGTTAGCAAATAATCTTCACCTGATCTCCGCTATCTGCGGTGAACAAGATAGCGAGCAGTCTTAAATAATCCCCAAATTCCTTAAATCGGCTCTAACACTTAAATCGACACCGCTAAGCTATATGAAGGAAGTCTTTTCAAATCAAGTTTTTTTAATGACTTACTGCTGCCTATAATGCTTAGTTGGTAGGATTAATAGTAAGTCTATAAGATTTACTTGACTACACAGAAATATTATGTATATCCTCTCTAAATTTACACATGGCTTCATCCATATCACTGGACAGTGCCGCTCAGTAAATTTGTAAGTCGTCAGCATATAGATAGAAGAAAGAGGACAGGGTTTGAGAAACAGTATTAATAAAAATAGAAAACAGTAGTGTGGAAAGACACCGCCTTGGGGAACACCCGCCGACAGTGAGCACGAGGAATATGATTTGTCATTGGCTTGTACGTACTGTCGCCGGTTAGATAGATAGTTTCGGAACCACTGAGTAGTTTTAGGAGAGATGTTTATTGATTGTAAGACAGCAATCAATAAATCAGTATCAACAGTATTAAAAGCGTTACTGAAATCAATATTAGTAAAATTTTGCTTCTCCATATTAAACCGTATATCATCGTACACTTTGATTAAAGCAGTAACTGTGCTACGTCCAGTTCGAAAACCAGATGAAACTGAGACAAAATATTTCTAAAACGTATTGATTTAATTGTTCCGAGACAATACGTTCCAAGACCTTAGACAGGAAGGGAAGTTTTGAGATTGAATGGTATTGGGAAAAGGATCTTTGTATTTTGGTATAGAAATAATGCGGGCTTATCGCCATGCACTTTGAAAGGAGTTAGTGGAAAGGGAAAAACTAAAAATATGTACAATTACCGGGGCTAGCACTCTTAAGGGTATAGTAATAGTCTACGGTTGATGCCATCAATACCAGCAGCATCCGATTTTATTGCCAAAATATTTTTTTTACCCTGAGCAGGTGTAATTAATTCAAAAAGGAAAGGGGTCGTTGAAGGAGAGGACAAGGAACACATTTAATATAATAATATACTTGATTTTTAACATTTTTTATAGATATTAAAAAAAACTGTTGTATTTGTACAAAGATTGTTTTTTAACTTCACGCTGTCTCCCGCATAAAGCAGGTAGGCAGAGGGAATCTATAGTGTTAAGACACTCCAATCCTCAATTTCCACAATTTTTTTCGAGTCATTAAGTGTTCTATGACGGAGTTTAACGCCGAGCTCGAACCTTATTACCAGAGAAGAAATTAAAATAATAATAAATAATAATGAATTCCTTTGAGTGGTAGTCGAACCCACAAAAATCACTTTTTAGTCACCCTTATGCCACTGCGTCACAACGGCGTCAATTAATACATAAATCCGTAATTTTTGTTATTTACCTGAATAAACGAATGAAATTCATTCTCCTTTGGGTATTTATCACTGCCCATGAACACCATGTGTTCTACAAAGCGCGCCAATCCCTGTATATCTGCTGGGTCGCTGTAACTGCCGACTCCAACAGAAAGAGCACACGCTGCCTAAAACATTTTTTTTTTTTAAATTTTGTTTCAATCGAAAAAAATTCTGTTTGAAAATTAATCTTGTGTATAGTATTGAAGGCAGAGGGAGCCTAGTGTACACTCTAGTTCTTCACTGTCCGCCCGTAATCAAGACATTGCGTTGGTGGAACTCAACGTGCTTTAACTGCAGGTAAAAAGTTTCAAAACTGTATCTCCCACACAAGCACGGTATGTAGAGGAAACTTAGTGTTAAGACACTCCGTTCCCCACTTTCCACCGTATTTTAGGTACATAGCGTGCTGAGTGGTGGAATTAAACGCTGCGTTTTGCCTTGACAACGGAGCGAAGAAATGGAAATATGAATTAAAATAAATATTTAATTTTCTCGAGTGGGGATTGAACCCACAACCAGTCAAGTATAATCACATTTTGAGTCTCTTCGCCACGACCAGCCTCGGCGCTTTAACTTTGAGACACTTAAGTCATATTTTTTTTAATTTGTTTTTATTACTCTTGCAAATGTAATACTGTTACTGACTACACACGACACGCACACGCACACGCACACGCACACGCACACGCACACGCACACGCACACGCGCACACACACACACACACACACACACACACACACACACACACACACACACACACACACACACACACACACACACACACACACACACACACACACACACACACACACACACACACACACACACACACACACACACACACACACACACACACACACACACACACACACACACACACACACACACACACACACACACACACACACACACACCTCACATAACCATCACGCACATCAATTACTCTAATAATGTCTCAATTGTATACTATATTTATTAATTTATATTTATTAATTAATGTTTGTAAGAGTATAATTGCATTTTTATTATTATTATTATTATTTTTTAATTTGTTCTACTTTAAACAATCTTTATAATGTATTCAGCTTACTCATACAACTTTATGAAACGACGCTTGTAAAGCGGGCGTTAATAACTGCCACACAGTTTATAACTAATGCGATTATTTTCGTTATAAATTATTATTTTGTTTGTAATTTTCATATGAATAAATTATTATTATTATTATTTTGTTTCTCTTTCAGTACTCAGGTTCAAAAGAACCCGGTCCTTTGGAAGGCTTGCGTGGGGACACAGGTCCAACACGTAGAGGCCCCTTAGAGAATATACAAATGTTTTACTGTGACGCATCAGCCGGGATCCATCTCTGGGTAACCACAGGTAATTGCCCAGAGATGGTCGCCGGTTAATGCGTAGAAACTATGGAAAATGTGGAAATCTAAACTAGGACTATGAAATTAAATTTGGATGGACTGGCTACTGAGTGAGACTATTGAGCTACTGAGTGACTAGCTGAGTGGGCTATTGAGTGAGACTAACGGACGTCCGCCTTTACAATAGTCTCAAATTGAACGGTTGGCGGACGGTGACTCGCCTCCCACTAGATGGGCCCCCACAAAGCGGCGTAGTGCCTTGGGCGCAACATCGGCGTGGTCGGCTAAGGGTGTAGAGAGGTGTGCACCGGTTTCACCATCACGAGGAGCTCGTGAGCGGGTTTCCCCGCTATTACGCAGATTGAGCACTTCCACCCTTTCGAGCATATAGTTCTTGCGCTCCACTCTGCCGGCCAATAAAGGCAAGCCAGAGGCGGGGGATAGATTACAATTCCCCTCCGGAGGACTCAGGTCCGTGGGGTCGCCACTCCCCAACAGCTCGCCACAAGCTGCCCTGCGGCGACGCCTAGAAGCATTTTTATAGCAGTACATGCTTAAGTTATTCGTAGAATAGATTAAACAGAAACTATATAAATAATCCTTTGCACAATTTTTGTTTAATTTAAACAACATTATAATCTCAAAATTGTGATATTTTTTTATAAAGGCTACCTTATTTAATAACATTTGTTTATAAATTGGAAAGCTTTAAGTTACCCCAGGGACCATAACAGTACTAACACGACTAGATCAATATGTTAATGCATAATTTACTATACACACTTTATCAAACAATTGGACAAGGTATGCAATATTAAAAAAAAAATAACTCTATATATTGTATAGAGTTAAAATATCAAAATTATATAATAGACTTTTGTTAAAAGAAATTAACTTGAATTTATTACAAATTTTCAAAGACAACTCCGACTTTGACTCTATTTAATAGAAAATTTAAAATGACAATAATAGAAATAATGTAACTTACCAACTTTGCCTCATCAGAGTGAGTTCCTCGTTTATCACTATTAACAGACAGTACTGACTTACTACCATCACTTTCCTGGTTAGTATCATCACCATCCCCATTTGAATCAATGCTTTCTTTACTTAAACTCCCATTGCTAATAGATGGACTACTTGGGTCTGATATGAGGAGTGCAGTTAGACCATTCTCTAACCTTATTGTTCTAGAAGATAATATGCAAAAACTTCAATTCATGACATAATGGTCAAATGTATTTAAAAACAACCCGCCCACCCTCGGTTAATCACTTATAATTATTTTATTTTGCTGTTTTTGGCATAAGATTATCAATACAAATTATATAATTTGAGAAAGTGAAATCATTAAATGGAATCGGCGGCAAGGGAAGTACTCGTGTAGTAAATTTTCTGTACAAATATACGATCAAATAATATGCTATAAAAGCTAATAAAATAAGCTTAAAAAAATAAGAACCGTTGAAATGGCGTCTTGCAATTTTTTATTATTTTTTGTCACAAAATGCCCTAATTTGACTCAATTATTAGAGATTGATATACGGTATCGCAAACGTTTTGTAGAATTAATAAAATAGAACATTTCTTCCATACAATATATTGACATATACACGCTCTTAAAGCAATTCGATGACGTTAATTGTTATTGGTATTTCGTTATTTAAGGCTTACATCATCATGTTCTTTAGCCTATAACACTTCTTAAAAACGAGCTTTCATACAAAACCAAAAAGTAGGTAAATCGGACCAGTAGATCCTGAGATCTTAACGTTTAAACAAGCAAACTATTTTCCGCTTTATTATATTAGTACAATTAATATGTGTGCAGTTAAAGGTACTTTACTGATTTTTAAACATTTTTTAAAGCGTTATTCCACACTTAGGAAAGAAAAATACTTATTTAGAAAACGTATAAAAATTTGAACGCAGCGGGACTCGAACGGTTGGCCTGGAACGGTTTCCAGGAGGCGCGGGTTCGAGTCCCGCTGCGTTCAAAATTTTTATACGTTTTCTAAATAAATACTTTACTGATGTTTTGGTTAGGCACTAAAATGCTTATTTTAATTCCTTCATTTGTAAAATAAAAAAATATAATAAAATAATTTGTTATGTACTTAATATCAAAATAATTTGATTTTGCTTCATTAATAATTATGTAGGTATTTTAAAATCTTCATACTCACTTATAAAGCTTTTTATCAGAAACAGATTTAATAGGCTCGGAGAGAACCTCAATTTTCTCCTTCTTGCTGCATTTACTTAAAATTGGCTTCCGCCGATCGATTTCTTTAGTTTCGTTTTTAGACATTGTGATCAAAATATGTCTACAGCAATAACCAGATGCTATTGAATGAAGTCGGACAGAAATTTTACCGGCTTTTATTGTGTTAAATGACAGTAAAACGCTAACCTCACACACACAATGTTATATTCTTCAGTATATGGCCTCGCATACTACACATTGTTTCATCGAAAAATCCGACGTGGTCGCTCTGTAGCTTTATTTGTATGCGAACGTGATAAGTCTAAAATGGATAGAAAGAACAAAACTGATGCTTTATTTATTGTATTAACTTACTTACAAAAAAATTGGAAATGGATTGTACTGGATTAGATTGGATGAGAAAAATAAACTAAGTTTATTATAACTAAATGTATTAGGCCGGTCGTGGCGCAATGGCACAAGGTGTGAGTGTAAAACCGAGTGGTTGTGGGTTCGATTCCCACTCGAGGGGATGAAATATTTACTTAAATGTATATTTCCATTTCTTCGCTCTGGTGTCGAGGCAAAAAGCGCGGCGTTGAGTTCTGCCACTCAACACGCAATGCCTCCAAAATTCGGCATAAAGTGGGGAACGGAGTTTCTTAACACTAGGTTCCCTCTGCCTACCCTGCTGAGTGCGGGATACAGCGTGAAGCAATTTTTTTTTTTTTAAATATATTAGCCTGTTAACTCTGGGTTGAAGCGAACTCAGTCTCGGGTCGATCGCCTTGTATTCAACCGCTGCACTAACCAGTCCACAATAAAACATCTACACCTCGACAGCCCCACTCGCTCTCTGGCACGCCGGCCCAGAAAGCGACCCAACTGCCTGGTCATTCAATATTATTAATGAATACAACTAACAGACGTCAGAGGCGACAGGTGGGTGTGGGTTCTTTTCCCGCTCGAGGAAATGAAATATTTAATATTTTCATTTCTTCGCTCTGGTGTTGAGGAATAGAAATAGCGTTGAGTTCTGCCACTGCAGAATTTGTTGCAAAATGGGTAACGTGGCAAAGGTATTGTTACCAACGTACTTACTTAATATTATGGGGAAGATTAGTTCCTTTGTTATGGTAATAAATGAAATAATATCCTTAAGTTCCCTCTGGCTACCCTTTTATGTGAGGCATACATCGGGAAAATAATTTTACTAATAGAGCATAATTAAAAAAATATATTTTTTTGTAAATATCGAGCAGCTTTTTACTTGACTATATCGCGAAATGCTTCAATAAATAGATATTACTATTTAATATCTACATATTCTATGGCTCTGGATAAGTTTTCCATATTTTAATAAACTCCATTAAATATTATTTTCCCGTGGGAGTGGTATTATCAACATATTTTCACTGTTTATAATATACTATAATAGTTCTAATATACTATAATGGAGAACAATCTTCGGCATCAAGTGATAACATGGATCAACGCCCTCTATTAGTCAGATGTTGAACTATATAAAAGTTTTATTTATACATATATAACTGTATATATGCTACTATACTTTTAAATGCTTATATACAGAGTGTTTTAGTTATCACCATTTTAAATGAAACCACAGTTTTAACTACTCTGTAAAACCTAATACAATTAAAACTAAAGAGATTTTTCCACAATTCAACATTGCCACCGTAGTTTCGTAAACTAGAACGAAAGATATCCTACGTTTAAACTGATGAATGAACTGTTGAACGAAGAGAAACTTATTTTCTGCCAGCATATTTCAACATTTTTTTTTCCAGTAAATGCGTCAGGTTGTGCGTTAGATTCCAACATAAAAATTTTCCCAATGAGTAAAAGATAAAAAGATGTATAAAAATTAGCAAGTTCATAAATTCTTTCAGATGGTCCAATCTTTTTCACCATTTGTATATACTAAAATATTATTCTCAAGCACCTGTTAATACACAAAAAAACATTACATTAATATTTTTAATTATTATTAATGTAATGTTTGTTTAATAAATATATTACAATTGTTCAAATACTATATTTAAATAATAATTGTTATTCACATTCTTCGCTTCATAGATCGTTAATAACAATGTCTCAAGGATCAGGTAGGTTAAGTAGGAAAGGTAGGGAACAGTGTATTAAGACACAACGTTCCCTCTGCCTACTCTGCGAGATACAGGGTGAAGTGAAGGTTTTTAACATTTATAAGGTGTTATTTCACACTTATCTATGAAAAATACTTATTGAGAAAATGTATAAACGTTTCTAGGTGTGGAATAACACTTTAAAAATGGTAAAAGTATTTAATAAATACTCGTAGCATTCTCTCCTGCCAGACCATTAATCTTAGTAATTCATAAAGAATCAGTAAAATCTCTTTAAATATTTATTAGAATGATGTATTTCCAATCTAGATGAAATGCCAAAGGTGAATATTATATTTTTTTTTTGATACGGATAAAAACCAAATTATATAAAATACATTAACAATAACTCGATAAATTTAAATTAAAATTAAATATATTAAAAATGATTACTGTAACTCAATCTTCAGAGATAAAGAAATACAAGATTTTTTAAAGGAAAATATTTTTGTAAAACATTGCATTTTATGTGTGATAAGGTTGAGCCAGCGCACGCCATAAACTCAATAACAATTATTTTTAAATAAGTTATATTTTATCAAAAACTTTCAAGGGTTATACCGAAAAAAAAAATACTGATTATATACGGTAACGGTACGGTAAAGGCAAAAGCGCGGCGTTGAGTTCTGCCACTCAACACGCAATGCCTCCAAAATTCGGCAGAAAGTGGGGAACGGAGTGTCTTACACTAGATTCCCTCTGCCTACCCTGCTGTGCGGGATATAGCGTGAAGCTAATTTAATTTTAATTTAATTATATACGGTATACGATATACGAGATTTTGTATTCAGAAGTAATTTTAAAAACTATTAAATATTAGTATAGAATAATCTTTGAAAGTTTCATAGGCGCAGCTCAATGACAATATATTTAAATTGTACTCAAATCATGAAACAGTAAAATTTTTTTTTTTTATTACGAGAA